>JAYKKM010000076.1:3995000-4192788 GCA_035772405.1 Chrysogorgia sp. JL179-B06 | reverse complement strand
CTTTTTGACGAATTTTTCGACTATTTTAAACTTGTCACAAATAAGGCGCTTAAAAAATGAAAATTATAGCCTAAATAATGCTTTAGATATTAATATGAGCAGAAAATGGCGCAAATTTAGTAATTTTTGGATGGCCATTTTTAACTTTTCGAACTAAGTTTCAAATATGAAAATTTAAACCTAGAGTAATGTGTCTGTCACTAGTGGAATCTGGAGTCTTCTATTCAGGGGGTGATTGTTGTAAGGTTTAGAATCCCTATTTATACTCCTTCATGGATATATCGCATCTGCGAGGTTTTCTCTGACTTCCGCACATATGGCAAATTGGTAAATATATTTAGTCCTCTCTGTTACTTACATATTATTAACAGAATCTATCAAGGAAAGTCTAGCAGCTCGAGGACATTCTGGTCTACCTTGGCTCGCTCATGTAACAACTAGTGCTATCTAAAAAGAGAATCTTTAAAAATTGCGATGAATGATTGATGAACGATGGCTGGAAGCTTTTTTTCCATCTTACTAACTCCAAAACACAACTGTTGCTAAATTGAAAGTATCATTGTCGCCTCACTCGAGAAGAGTGGGTACGGTATTAGTATTCCTCTAATCTTTTTAGTTTTATATGACATCTGGTTTTGTTAATGTAATAGTATTTTTTGATAAAATAGAAGGCCGCCATTTTTGTTCTTGAACGCGGGGGCGGTCATTGAGTGAATCCTGTCAATAACCTAAAACAATAGTAGAACAATATTGTTCCCGAGATGAGTGAATTTCGGTTGTAGCTCTCGTTACGAGGGAAAATTCCCTAGAATTTCCCGGTTATCTTGCACGGAATAAGCAAGGCCTAGTTCGTAATGTGCGAATGCGCATCAAAATGACGTGTTCTGTGTCGGGATAAAAGTTACTTTCAATTATATACAATCAGGCTAAAACAACAATTATACATTTGCTATTATCTACTTTCACTTGCAAATTCGTTATAACTCCAATTCCCAAGCCTGATGTTATGACTTGAAATAAGTTATTATCCCGCCGCAGAACGCGTCAATTTTGCTACGCCGTCGACATTTCGAACATGCTTATAACAACGCCAAACGCGGCGATGTCAGCGAGGGATACACACTTGATGACGAATTTGCATCAGGGATTGTTGTAGAATGAAAGCATTTGTTGCCGATGAAATATTTGTTAGTCGCGATTATTAATAGACTTTATATTGTTCCGAACGTTAGATTTGAAGAATATGACTTGGGTACTCTCTCCTCGGGAAGAGTGGAAATTCTGAATAGACGGCCTTCAGAGGAAGAGAGCATGTTGCTTAAAAGTGACCTATGTCCTCAAAAAGATTTTTTTTGTCACTGTTTATGGATAGATGAGAGCAAATTATACTTTTCAAGTTTGTACTTTCTAGTTTTCGATTAGCTCTTTTGTAGTTCGCGAGAATTTAGTGCACTTTTAAGGCCTGGTTTTTGGCAAAAAAAAGCGGCAAATTGCCAGGGGGCCTTGGGACGTGAGTGTTGTGACGTAGGATAAGGACTTTGTTTACGTACTGCTGCTGTTATGTCGGAATTCTCTTATATTTTTCACATTATTCATGCATCTATATTTATTCAATACGCATTCTATTCGGCATTTTGTTTCACTTTGCAATAGAATAGACATAATAAAATCAAGCAAAAAAACACGGCAGTCGATGTCCTTATGCTACGTGACAACACTGTCGCGCGCAGTCCCTTTTCATGGCATTTTCTACCGGGCGCGTAAATTTCTCGAAAGAAGCCGTTTTTGGCTATGTTTTAGAGACCTGTATTTTCGGGAACTAAAAAGATGCTAATCGAACAAGCTAGAAGAAAAGCAATTCAAAGTATACTTTGCTCTCCTGATTCTCAACATGCAATAAAAAAGTTTGTGACATAGTACTTTAATTATTAGCTATATTTCCAATATCCAAGCTGGTGTTTCAGATTCTGTCGCAGTCGCACTGCTTCACTATCTTCTTGTTTACAAAAACTGGCATCCGAGCTGACGTTTTAATAATTACAACATCGGCTCTTGCTAACAGTGGAGATAACGCTATTAATTTATTACAATACGGATATAGACTAAGCAGGTGCTACACAAGAAACAAGATAGTTCTTGATGAGGATTATTTTTTTCAGGGTCGTCTATAGGACATACTAAATGCCAACATTGGTACTCATGATGGATGATCGGTCCATATTTTTACTAAGATCTAAGATGCATGGAATGTTTAGTCTATTTTGTTTAGCAATTAAGTTTGCTATGTGCTGTGTCAGGTAAACCAAACTCTTTAACAGACACATTGCAATCGCAATGGCATTTACAAATCAATAGTGGATGTACAGTAGATTGGGGGACCTGTGCACAAATGTAATGTCCTGCATTCCCGGACACTGACCTTTTGTAGACATATATCCGTAGTGAGTGGTAGAAAAAATTGTAGATATTGATAATTTAATGATTTATATATGGGAGATAATGTAATTTATTATACTATTTCTAGCCAGTTTAATTACTCTAGTCGCTATCGAGAACATCTTGAGAGAGACTTCTTCCCCTGAAGTTACCAAGATAAAGGCTCTTTAAGAAACCCATATCTCTGAAGCAGTTGATACCCAGGATTGTGGAAAAGCTATCGTATGCTTTCCTACCCAGTATGCGGTTGTTCAAACACCAGTGGGAGAACCACGTAAGTAAATCTGGATAGATAACAATTCCAATTATCATTCTTATCTTGTAGGCTGTACTCAGCTGTGGATGTTTGTAGTTTATTTGGGTATGAACACCTTCATATTCTTGCAAGATACTTGTTATCCTCGAAATCCTTTGTTTCAAGAGGGTGGACGATATTAACACAAAATTTTCCTCTACTAACGTTATACTAGAACTAATCGTCCCTCTTGTAATACTGGACGGAAGGACAAATTTCTCTCTAAATTATTTTCCCTCATTCCATTAGAATCAAGAGGGAATCATCTATTGCTTGAGGGAATTAATCCCTCATCATATGATCATTGGAATGACTAGATAGAGTAACAAAGGTCCTTGTCTGCACCCAGCACTTATTCGTTCTTTCAGCCTGATAACAATTTTTTTTTGCACATGCGTGAAAATTTGACACCCAGTGATTTGCACATAAAAAATTTATTATTTCCAACGACAATGTTTTATGCTTTAATATATTGATGTTGCAATAGCGTTAAAACACACACTAGGTGGAGTATCAAGGTATACACCAAACTACTGAACATATACACCATACTAAAACGTGGCGTAGAAGTACCAACGTATACACCACTAACAGCGTCCATTGTTTTGTTTATTCCCTCGATGAATTGGTTATTATATAAGTAAATTGCATGGAGCATTTTTTGTCGATTACGTGGATGAAATGTCCCTCAAGATCGGGAGGGTTTACTCTTAGACCTACCTCAGCTTTGGGTTACATTTAACAATTAATCTCGCCTCAATGCATTGTATTTTTACTCATATAATTGTTGTCAGATAAAAATACAAACTCATAAATTTAAAGGGATTACAATTCTGACATTCGTTTATATAGTTTTCAAGTTTGAACGAATTCCAAAACACTCTATATCTTAAAAATAACTGTTTTTTCTGGTCAGCCTAGTGTTAATCTAAGGTTTAAAACATTTTGAACCATCAGCCCTTGAACATTTTACATTATCACTGATCTGTTCGCCAACGGGCCTAATTGTTCGAAACATTAGACACTCCTACTGTACACACTACTTTGGGCAGTACCTGTACACCTCAAATGTAACCTGTCTTTGTGTCATTGAAGCCAAATATTTATTGATACTTTTCTTTAGGCTTTTAAAGCACTTATAAGCAAATATTTATCGAAGTGATACACACCATTCTCGCAGATAACTCATTTATGCTGTGTGTCGTTTAAATTATGGACATTTGCATATCAAAGACTCAACAGGTTTATCTCGCGCAAAAGAGAAAGCGAAATATAGAGACACGAAAATCTTTCAAAAGAAGGTTACTTTATCATTTTAAAAAGTTCTTCCAAATAAGACAATATAACTTTTAGAGGTTAGGGGCACTTTTTAATGAACTTATCTAAACTCTGATCTCATTTTTCCAGCTCAATCCCCAGCAAATTTTGCACGACCTCTCAACCGAGAAATAATGGGAAGGCCCTTGTTGTAGAAGAATCAATCTAAACACCTAGATCAGAAAATGTGACCACTAACCAAGACACAGGGCAAAGCGCTGTCCTCACGATTCGACAGCAATACGTTTGCTTGATTTAAATACCTTGCCAAAAAAGCACACCAGGGAAGATACCGCTTCTTTCGAGATTATAATGGAGGAAACTAGCCTCTTCAAAAAAACAAAAGTTTAAATATGCATGGCTCTTTCGAGAAAGAGGTATTGAACACAAACTGCTTACCCAGAAAAGACTTGCTCTGCCAGAATCAGGCAAAGAGGGCCGATTTATTGAGTTAGTTTGGCGATTCGTCCAGCAAACGTTGATCTAATTGGGATTACACAAACAAAAATGCTTATGATGTACATTCCAGAATCCGCAACACTTACTACAGAAGAGCAGATTTCTTGAGACAATTTACAGGAAACGTTGTGATCAAGCACAATAATAAACAGAGTGTTCGGTTGATACAATTTCTGTTTTTGGTAATGTGACAAGCAGCGTCAGATGAGCAAATGGTGCTGAAGCTCAAAGTGAGCAGTAACAAAGGAAAAACTCGGAGTGGATGGAAAAGATCATTGGAGGAAGTGAAACACCAAATGTCAATGGATTTAGATTTATTGCCACACCTTCTCCAGCTCCAGGTACTGTACACATTTGACAGAGGTATTGCCATTTAATTTGAACAGCAACCTCAGCAATGTCATGTAAAACAGAATGTGGTCAAGCCCAAGGCCTTCCAACCAGGAATCAAACCCATAACCATGGAACTCTAGGCTAGCACTCTAACCCACTGAGTTACAGAAGCTCTTGATGTCAAAGCTAAGCACCCTCCAATACCTCACAGGGAGCCGTAACGTCTATTAGTAAAGCGAGTTTAACAGTAAAGCGGGTTTTGGTATTTTTTACACAATAATTGTATTAAATCGCTATTAAAATGTTCTTGCTTGTTAATTTTGTTGACAATCAGGACAAATTACAGGCAAGCAGAAAGGCAACAAGTTTATGGTTGACCCGCCCCCTCGCGTGATTGTCAAATTTAAATTGAGAATTAGGCCGTTGGAGCGCCCGTTCGTGCGTGCGAGATGCTAACGAAGGGGGCGGGTCAACCACAGTCAACGGCCTTCCAAATTGATGTTAACACTGACTTGTTGCCTTTCTGGTCTGCCGCCTGTAATTTGTCCTGATTGTCGACAAAATTAACAAGAACATTTTAACAGCAATTGTAAAAAATACCAAATAAACCTGCTTCACTAATAGACGTTACGGCTCCCTATGAATACCTGGAGGAAAAATAAAGCACCTGGCACTATTTCGGACATTAATGTTATCATGGTATAATTATACATGTATGACATGTACAGTACATACATGTACTTTGGTCAACATCTAACATACTTACATAATGTATGTTACACTCCCTAATTTCAAGGTGTTGATGCATCACCATTCATGACTGGGGTGGTACGATTTGAAGAGGACACCCTTCCGTCTGGATGCTGAGAAACATTGCCGTGGACTCAATTGCCGGACCAACATTCAAGATCCCTGAGCCAACAGAAACGTGCAAATCTTAGCATTGAGAATGGCAGAGAAAGCAAGTAAGAACAACGCACAGGGAGGAAAGACGACGAGCCTCAGCGTAGCATCTGTTGATTGGCATGGTACTTGTTGAATTTACCAGTTAATAGCTTGAATAACTCACTAGTGCTTGCTCGAACGATGAACATGGTTTTTCTGAATTTTATTATTACTGTTAACATAGGGTATCAATAACTAGACTGTTTCTCTAAACCAGTATGTCAAATTGATATCAACATGGACAGGTGCTAGGTGGATGCGGTATTGCAAAAAAAATTCGAATGGTCCAGCGATACAGGAAAAAATATATCGGTAATATCTGATACTAGGTGATCTTTTTACACATTCATAAGTTTGTGAAACTCTTGAAACATTTTTTAGTCTGTGACGTAAAGTTGTCAAACAGCACAAAATGTTATAAAATTATAGCAGTTCGCAGTGCATTCACACAATGCTGGCCATGGCCTTGAATAAGTCTAATTGTGATAAATTTAAGATGCCTCCCGTGTTCTTATCGGCCTTCTTGCACGGCGTTGACATATGGATCATCAGGATCATCACTTTCGACCACCCCGTGTTGCCTTTCTTGACATAACTCCACTATAAGTCGCATGTAAGGGAAGTATGAACACTGAAACAGAAACTAGAGATAATAAATAAAGGGACTCAAGAAAATGAGCGTTGGCTTTAAATTGCCTCCTGCTCGGGCCTTGTCCCGACTTCGCAATGAGCTCGTGTAAATTCTAGCCTTGTGTACAGCCTGAAAATCCACCTGTAATACAGTCTGTGGAAAATTCGCACGAGGGACTGTCGACCGCCCACTGAGGCTACTCGGAATCTGATGTAGTACGCATTTTGAGTGGTTTAGTACTCATTTGATTCATAATTGTCTTATTTGATTGGATTATATGATCTCACACGGAATTCCACGAGAACTAATTGTACCTGGGAATAAGTCAAGGTTTTGATTTGACCAATCAAATTTTCAATACTTCAGATCGGGAGTAGCTCAGCGGGGGGTCGATAAGCTATCGTGTCGAGTTTTCACAGACTGATAATTTATCAGGTGTATATTCAGGCTGTACACAGGCTATGTAAGTTCTGACACAGTGACACTGTTTGCTTTTTAATCGAAAGTCCAAGGTGTGGGATCTATTCAATATCCATCTCACTTTCGTTTTTATAGAAATGCTTCTGCAAAAAGTGTCATCCTTTTGAATAGTGGTAATTAACGAATTGTATATTAACATTAAAATCTGTTGTTGCGCAGTCTCTTGTTATTTACATCGGCACCATGAAAAAAATCGAAAGTTGATAGGTTACAATCACATTTAATAGTTTTCAGAATATATTCTACGATATGCGGAAAATGGTTTAACACACGACCGATAAATATTGATAGTATTTCGATATTTCCGTTTATTTGCCGAATTAGAATTATCGAATATTCGGTATGTTAAAAAATACCGGTTTACCGCATCAGCCTAACTCATAGGGCATTGTAGCAATTGTTAAGACAACTTTCAAACAAAATAAAAATAAGTGAATGAGGTGATATTTTTTAACTATATTTATGTACATAAGTTGAAATATCACATTCACATTTCTGATTAGTGCTAAGATGATGATATAGTAGGCATTAAGTTGTTGACTACGGATTTTAATATAATACAAATGTTTACAAAGTTGAACATGATCATGACAAATCAATTATCATCTATCGGTAGAACATTGTGGGATATAAGCATTTAAAATTACATGTACCCCTGAAGATATTCAAGTGATCAGTTACCGTAGGAGTATTTTTAGAGTATTGCAGGTCAGATGTTTTGTCACATTGAGCACCTTGGCGTAAATAAAGGATCTACAGGGCTCATTGTGAAAGTAGGGGTAGTATTAGCTTTGATGTGTTTGAAGTAGTAGTGAGGGAGACTAAACCTTATGTGCCCCAGGCACATTAGACGATCTTGAGTCCCACCACCTTGTGGCCATGGGTCAGGGTTGTCCCCTGCAAATGGACAATAGCTGCCTATCTGTCAGATAGGTGTGAAAGGTGGGTGTTGACTAACAGCACCTGGCAACCTCCTGTTGGTCGCATCAGGAATGGTCAAGAGGCCGGATCTTGTATTGCGATGCGTCGATCTCAGTAAGCTCTGAGAAAGTCCAGGTCCTCTAAAATATCGTCAAGAATCACGGACATTGTCTGACTCCATTCATGAAAAATATTGTCTGCCGTACGGTAGGGGAAGGAAAACACCGGAACATTCTGTTCCGAGCCACAAGGTGAAATTGAGGGTCAGTAGTTTGTCTGACCCAAGTGTGTTGGTGTCCGACCAAACTGTAACTTTGTTCAAACGTAAATGTACCCTTGGTCTAGGACCAAGAAGCTCCTCTAGTATTAAACTTAGAGACTAGAGAATCAGGGTGATCTATTATTGCTAGTTTTGGAGTAATTCTCCTGCTCGTGAGAGCCTAATGAGTAGGGGGGTCTTTAATTGATATGCCAAACATTGGCAGAGATATAGTTTTTTCTGTACACTTTCCGAGAAGGTTTTCAGATGACTGAACGAAGGTTTAGACTACAGTTCTTGCAAATACTTACTTTTTTAGCGTCTTCATTGTAACCTTTAGAACACACACAGTGAAAATCCCGCACTTGATTATAAACAACACTTTCCTGTTCACTTTTCTGGGAATGTTAGCGCCACAAGCTCAAAAGAACCTAGAACAGTTACGGCATCTACCCTAGAGAAGTGGAAGTCTGATCTATCAGAATACTCGGCAGCTACCGGTATAGTTATTATCTGAAAGCTATTATCTGTAGTAGGAAATTAGAACAGCGGCGCAAACAGAAATTAGCAAAATCTCCCGACTAAAGCAAACAACTGATAGTGTAGTGCATGTCCGGTGGTGTCTACCCATCAACAATTCAAGATAGGATCTGAGCCAAACTGAACTCAAAGTCATCGGACATCATCAGATATTTTGTTTGACCCAAACTCAAAATATCTTTTGCATAGCCATCTGACAAAATGTCCGATGAGTTACACAGTAATCTTGTTACAGTGTACATGTAAATTACACTTATCTCCCAGTCTCAAGACTTGGTATTGTTTCTGTTTTAGGTCACCAAAACATAAAAACACAAGTGAAAGATTACTTCATATGTCACCAGCTGCCCAAAGATTGGCCTCAGAGAAATTAGGAATAAGAGTTGGAACAGACAAGGCTTTGAGATCGAGTTACTCACCCTCTCCACAAAGAGCGTCCGAGAGAACTCCAGGGAGGTCATCAACACCTTCATCAAGAAGGACACCGCAAACTCCCATCGACTTATAGATAAATTTATTAAAATTTACCTGAACAGTTGATTACATTGGCTTAGGTGATTGTATACTACTGTATAGGTTAAATAATTATGGTGATTGTGGTAAGGTCAGGATCAGATGCATTATCTCCTTAGATTAATTTTGAGCTCATTATCTAATGTTAAAGTGTTTATGCAGTGAAAAATTCAGTTCAAGTGCTATATGTGTGAAGTGGTCTAAGTTGAGAAAGACTATTGTTGGTGACTGATATTTCGACGGCCTCAGCGGCAGTCATCTTTAGAGTCTTTCTCAAGACTACAACAACCTGGACGATCAACTTCACACATCTAATGATACTCCTATGTTCAAACCATTTACTTTCAAAGTACTATAATAGAAATTATAAAGACAACTCTTCCATAAGATTTGTTTGATATGTAAATTATCATCATTTTGATGTCACAGTACTGCATAATTTACCTTACCGGAACTGAAAAAGCCTGCACATCTTTGGGATTATCAAATTGAAACACTCTAAATGTTACTTAATCGTACGTTTCGTAACATGGGACACACACACATAATGACATATACTTTCATAATTTTGTTACATAATCCCAAAGATATACAGCCTTTTTCAGTAAGTAATTATGCAATGTGACATCAAAGTGAGGATTATTTACATATCAAACAAATTGTAATATCTCAAGAACAAAGTGAGATATGAAAGAGTTGTAAACACTAATCTTTATAATTTCTATATTTCTTTCAAGTAAAAGTCAGAGTTTATTTCAAACTGAATGTTTCACTGCATAAACACTTTAATAATTAGAGTTGTCTTGGCCGCTTGCCGTATAATATTGTACATCACAATTTGATCTGATTTGTTTAAACTGGTTAAACTGTTCAGGTTTTTGACACTCAACCCCCAGGCTACAGCTGACTCATACCATGGGTAGTAAATAGACTGGATAGGAAACTAAGATCACGTGCGACGTTTCCAGCATGCTGATTGGTTTAGACACCAGTTGATGGCGTTTGGTCGCGTGAAAACCTAGTTGCAAATCGTGACGTAACAAAAAACACCATAAATCGCTAAACGCGTTTAGCGATAATACAGCTAAAAATTACAGTCAAACTGCCAAAAAATATCACAATGCCACTTTACGATGGAATATCCGACTACCATTACTCATTTTAGGCGAAAAGATCCAACTTTAGACGGTGAAAAACGCGTCGCAAATTTCAACTAAAACAACGGTAGTTTTGCGACGCCAGTTTCTTCACCACAAAACGAAAACAGCTGAAACAAAGACGAACAACATTTACCTCGATCATTTGGTCGTGGCTTAGGCAGGTTTGTAAGACGATGAAACATTTTGGAATCTCAATATAGCTACTTGAATACGAAAATATGGAGACGTCGAAGAGAAACTCAGTAAAATCTGTGTATTCGTGACATCTTCGTGACATCACGAATTGCAACTAGGTTTCCACGCTGACGCCATCCAGTTTCCTATCCAGTCTATTTACTATCCATGCTCATACCCAGTTGTTATTTTAGGTTGCTAGGTGATCATGGGAAGGGGGAATATAAATGACTCGGTACTAGAGATCTTGTGTTCAAGATCAAAATCAACGTATCCTCTCGTGGCATTAGGGTTAGGGTAAAACTTTAGGCAGGGGGTTAGGGTTACGATTAGGGTCAGGATCTATAAAATTACTTAGAAATCAGACATATCCTAAGCCAGATGACAATTCATGATAATCCTGAATCATAGGTGAGAGGATATGCTTGATAAATGCTATTTTCATTTCTTCACTTCCCATCATACCTTACAAAAGTTTCTCCTTGGCTATCGTTGTGGGTAACGTTATATCACAGGCGTAGAGGGCAGCAAGCATTTTCGTCTTCTGGATGATCTTTTTTAGTATCCGCAAGAGATGCCTTTATTATGATATACATCATAGAACTGCATGCTAACCCCAAAACAACTTAGATCCTCCCCCCCCCTCCCCCCCCCCCCCCCCCCCCCCCCCCCCCCCCCCCAATGGGTTCTAACCCTTAAACCCCTGCGATACAAGAAAGCTAAGTAAAAATCCTATTACTAACCTAAGTACTAATAAAAGGATCGTGCAGAAGACGATTGCTTGCCACTGACCAGGATAAATGATGTGCTCACCTACACCCTCTGCGCCTGTGATGTAGCGTTTCCGTATCATATTGCCTCAAAACCTGATAAAAAGACTGGGTATGAGTCAGCAATAAAATATCAATTAAAATAAATACAATACTCAATTTTGTTTGAATCCAAACTTGAAAAGATTGTGTCCTTAAGTCTCCCTCACTGAAGTACCACCATACATGCTTCGAATAAAGTCTGGTGATACTAATGGTCGTCTATAAGACATTCTGTTCTGCCCTGCACTTCGGAATGACCTTCTTGTCCACCCGTAAACCAAAGAATTGAAGAAACCTTGCATTGGAGTTAGAAAACCCTGGTTAAAAACAATTCAATACATAATTATAACACAATGTACAATTATCTGATTGGAGACACTTTTGTCAATAATTGCACAGTATAGCTCCAAATGTTTTGAGAGGGACGATTAAAGTCATATATCCCTTGATTAGAACTAATCGTCCCTGATCAATACTGGATGAGAGTTGATTAGTCCTAATCGTCCTTCATAATAATCATCGGTATTCATAGGGAAGATTATCAATATTCATAGGGACGATTAGAACTAGTGTAATCATCCCTCATGTTGATGTTCATTGTCCCTCGTGGGACAATGTTCGCAGGTTGGCACTGATAGACAGGGTCCAACTCTCCCAGCACTTAATGGATGTTTACTGTAACACTCTAAAAGTTACAGTATGGGGTAAGGTTTCTGTAATTTGCACATGCATTGAAGAACTACCGGTAAGTGATTTCCATATAACTATTTGTTATTTCAATGCTTGTATACTGTACGTTCGTTATACACTGTGTTGTGGTATTCCCAGGTACTCTGTTCTCGGCTTTTGGAGACATTTAATCACTAACATTCCCTCAAAGCCATGCAAATTATACTTTGTTGGTAAATTATGGTACAGTATTACAGACAAGTACCGTACCATAACATGTTGGAAAATTTGTGATTAAATGTCCCTCAAAAGCCTTGTGAGGATTTTTGAAAGTTCCACAAATCCTCCCTCAACTTTCAGGGCCGACATCATTAATTTCCCTCATGTCATGGTATTATGGATTTGTACTAATAATTTTTACAACAAAAGCAATGATCCATATTGGATACATTTACTCTACAGTACCTCAATGAGAAACACAACGAACATTTTCTTGAAATTGTAATCCTTATCTTCAGTGCCCAAATCCACAAATGCTACAATAAAGGCTGCAAAGAATAACCAAATGCTAAATGCCAAATGCAAGAATAACCAAATGTAAAACACAAAATGTCAAGAAAATTAAAAAATGCTGACTTTTGTAGGAAATTGGTCACTATAACATGTACTGTACTCAGCAGTAATAGTTTTAAAGTAAAAAGTTATGTAAATAGAAAATGCTGTATAAAATAAAATACAAGTTAGTGTGATGGTAACTGAGTATTATTATAAAGCTTAATTGCAACATCAGTAACTCTGACAGTGCATGCATGCTAAAAGTATTGGATGGCTATTGTAAATGTGTACTGCATGCATACATGCAAATCTACGCTGCATGCATGCAAATCTACTGGCAGCATGCATACAAGAACATATGCATGCAAAAATGTCTACATGCATGCAAGACCGATAGCTGTCCAGATGGTAAAGTTTTAATCAGCTGAACCCAGTAAGTGCAATTATGTTGGGCATCTAAATCAGTGAAGGTTGGTCAATTTCATGGACTCACACAACAGCTTTCGAGTTCTCCCAAACTCTTTATGTTGGCATCAGGTTACGGCAAACATATTACTAGAAGTTACTATCTACATGGTTTACAAAGTTCCCTGGCATGGATGTGGATTTATATTAGTTGTAAATTTAATACTTAGTTATAGAGAGAGGATATGTATACATATAGGGTTTTTCATTTTTGTGTCGACTGGAACAGTCAAGCACTATAATGCTATGAATTCTTGTATGTTTGTTTGTGGCAATGAACACCACTAATGAAGGTATACATCAAGCTCGTTCCCAGGGCCTTATCTCCGCTCGGGGGGGGGGGGCAGGGAGCGGAGATAAGGCCCTGGGAACGAGGTTGGGTATACATTTGTGCCTTGATGAACATTTCATGATTGTGCAAGAGAACATGACTTTGTGGGAAATATACTCTACTCAGAAAGACAGGGTACGAATTAGCGCTCCAAAACAGCTTCGCATTTTCCTTTAGTGTCACCATGGATAGTAAATAGTAGGGTGGTCCTTATTTTAATTTATTTTTATTTTGTATAGTCTGACCCTCTTAAATGGTTCCAATTGGGTTAAAAATGCTGTGTGTAAAATTGTATTAAAAACTATTGATATTTAGGGGTAGCTCAAGGTCCCTGAAATTTTTACTATAGTATCCCTATGAGAAAATCAGCCAAATTGTCCAATATGCTATAAGTCCTCAGGGGAGTGTCGGATTGGTTTAAACATCCACTAGTGAGTAGTTTAGACCTGGTTTCCTATTTGACTTTAAGACAAACTTATAGCCAAAAATGTATGGTTTCTGAGATATAGGGCTCCAAACTTTTTTAACCAATGAGAATTTTAAGAACTTTGGAGCCCTATATCTCGGAAACCATACATTTTTGGCTATAAGTTTGTCTTAAAGTCAAATAGGAAACCAGGTCTACACTACTCACTAGTGGATGTTTAAACCAATCCGACACTCCCCTGAGGACTTATAGCATATTGGACAATTTGGCTGATTTTCTCATAGGGATACTATAGTAAAAATTTCAGGGACCTTGAGCTACCCCTAAATATCAATAGTTTTTAATACAATTTTACACACAGCATTTTTAACCCAATTGGAACCATTTAAGAGGGTCAGACTATACGAGATAAAAAAAAATTAAAATAAGGACCACCCTAGTAAATAGTCTATTTACTATCCATGGTGTCACAATGTAGCTTAACGCCTTCTAACGTAGCGTAACGTCTTACAACGTAGCGTAACGTCTTACAACGTAGCGTAACGTCTTACAACGTAGCGTAACGTCTTACAACGTAGTGTAACGTCTTACAACGTCTTACAACGTAGTGCAACGTCTTACAACGTAGTGCAACGTCTTACAACGTAGTGTAACGTCTTACAACGTAGTGTAACGTCTTACAACGTAGCCTAACGTCTTACAACGTAGCCTAACGTCTTACAACGTAGCCTAACGTCTTACAACGTAGCCTAACGTCTTACAACGTAGCCTAACGTCTTACAACGTAGTGTAACGTCTTACAACGTCTTACAACGTAGCATAACGTCTTATAACGTAGTGTAACATCATTAAGTCCTATAATTGACGTTTACATTACTTGCGTCGCGTCCACGGTGAACTTCGTTACTTAAAATCAGCTTCGCAATTATGCTCCTAATACGTCTATTATTATTATTATTATTATTATACTGTACCTGGTAACCAGCAGACAAAGAAAACACCAATAAAGAGCATCACTCGTCTTTTGTTACTTTCAATTAGCTGACGTTGCTGGATTGAAAGAAGACCTGGCAATGACAAGAAAGTCAGTCAATGGGATATTAGCCATTCTCATGCCATTATTATATGTCCTCATTGCAATTATCTGCCTTAATTAGGGTACAACTAATTTACTAAATAAAGTACAGTAATAGTAGATTTCTTCAATTTTAATCAAAACCGTTCAAATGTAACACTTCCACACACAATCATTCTGTCTTAATGTAAAATATCTGTCTGTGAAAGAGTTACATTTATGATATGATAATTAAGATAATTACATGTTAAAAATTTGATACATTCTGCAATTTTCCATGAAAGCTAATTTATTACAGTATAGTAAATTTCAAGCATTAATGCAAACTCAAAGAAAAATGAATTTTTCTGTCACCCCATATGAGAATCGAACCCACAACCTGATCTCCAGTTAGATGCTCTTTTACCTGAGGCTGGGGTGGTTTAGACATGCTGTTAACAGTGGACCTGCCTGTTTATACACATTTAGCAAAACATATCTACATTGTAAGAACAGTACCATTATATTAGGGAATAAAATTGCAGTTACTTAATTAGTAATTACCAGATCTTTTGATGAATTTTGTGTATTCTCTCACAGACACAAAGTACAATACCTAAACATTGAAAAGAATAAAATTAAGGAAGCAATGGGCATGATATAACTTCATGTTTGAAGGTGCCCAATAAGTAGTGTACAAATAATATATTTTTGTGCTGACAATATCTCTCCCAAAGTGGCAAAGAAAGGTTGTATTGCAGAATTTGAAATGCTATGCACTCATTGTTTAATTGACAAATACAAGCACAATGACAACATCGAAAGGTGGTCCAATTATATATTAGGTGTACAGTGTAATTTTGAAAAAATAAAAAACATTATCCAAACACTTTTGTTAAAGTGTTTAAATTACAGTGTACCTACCAACATTAACACAATGGACACACCGAGAGTCAATACCAAGAGAAGCGATCCATAGTTCGTCCATCCAAAACTGTCATGCTTTGTTATCTCAATACCATGCTAGGAAATCATAAAAAAGAAATACCCTTTAAGACATTGGCAACAAAAATTAAGTTTGTCTAATATGAAAGAACTCGTAAAATGATAGAGTAACACCTTTTACAACTTTTCCGTATTTTACTTCGTTTTTGAAATATTTCAGTTTGTTTGATATGTAAATGAGATGGTGTCTGACGTCAGGTGTGGGGTAGAGAATTTTCACTCATTAAAATATTAGTTAGATCTTCAAGTTTGTTCCACAAATTTACTTGAAAATGTGCGTATAATAACTCCTCAGGATAATGAACGTTATAAACTTAGCAATCACTGAGATATCAGACATTTTTAGCGAGTGAAAAATCTCTACCCCACACCCGACGCCAGAGACCATCTCATTTACATATCAAACAAACTGAAATATTTCAAAAACGAAGTAAAATACGGAAAAGTTGTAAAAGATGTTACTCTATAATTTTACGAGTTCTCTCATATTAGACAAACTTAATTTTTGTTGCCAACGCCCTTTAAGATTTAAATAAACTACTGTAATACCCATTCTCATGTACAGGTAATGTGACAAAGAACTTTAAATTCTAAGAATGGATGATCCTTTTAATATTTAACTGACAGCCCAAATTCATATGGATATCCCATGCAGATATTGTACCTCATCATATATTCTTGCTTTTGGACGATCAAAAAGCAGAAGACACCTATAATATGTACAAGATGAACAAATTACCAAAAAGAAAATATTTACCAATTAAATGAATCCTCAAAGACATTTCAATAATTTTCTTATCAGTAGAACCATACATGCAAACTGAGCTTCATCATTATTACTTTTGCAAAAATTAACAGATATGGTATAATATTAACCATAGTCAATCGAGATATGGTCTGGAAACTCGGCAAACTTCAAAGCGACTATAATGAGCTACGTTTTGATGTTGAACCATACCTTACACCGTGCACATCCTTTGTTTTAGGTTTATTAATATTTAAACAACACGGTTGAGCGATTAAACCCAAACGATTCTATTGGATGATTGCTTCATTATACTAAAATACAATAGATTCAGTGACCGTGCACCGTGCACAAAATTGCATAAAGACGAACAAAAAGATAGAACAAAGACTTCAGCTGAGTTTCCAGACCATATCTCGATTGACTATCAGTATTAACCTGCAAAAGATGAGACACAGCTTAATAGGCAGAGGGATGACTTTTGAATCTATGCAACCACACAAATTGAGTTATAGATAATTGTCATCCAAATAGGATCAATACCAAAGGTTAAAATGCTATTTTATATAATTTTCCAAGTTTGTTGCAAATCAGGAAATGTAATTCAGCATTATTGGCATACTACAAATGCTTCACTCTTTATAATTATACTCGTTCAAAAAATGTTTTGGGCACTAATAAGTGGAAATTTGGCAACTGGACCAGTGGCTATGGCACTGAATTAATAACTGTATTTGTTGTGCACGAATTTTTTCAGATAATTTACATTTTGATTTATATATAATAAATTAATGGTATGGTACCTACTTTGAGCAATCAAGGAAATCCTTTTGGGAATAAAATATTACCATTGGTAACATCAACAACACAGGAAGAATCCTAAAAATTGTAAATTACATGAAGTGATTATCTGAGATGATTTGTTATGTTATATACTTCAGGTTCATGATTGCAAATCAACCTCAAAAGATTGTACTTTTTTTACAAATTTTGAACTAGTGATTGTACTGTTTTACTCATGACAGATGACTTTGTGGAGTGTGCAGATGAGTTTTATTAATAATGAGTGATATATGTTACTGCATTAGAAGTGGTGGAGTTGAGGAAACAGCTCTGTTTGTAGGGTTCACTATGCTTGGAAGAGGTTTAGGACTGTGACTGCTGGAAGGTGCTATTTTGTAAAAAACAGCTATTACCTCTGCACCCAACCCATGCAAGCGTGAAAAATGGCAGTAAAATGCTGATGATCTGACAAGCTACTGTACATAGATGAGTACAGTAGTTGCAAAACATATGTGGTGCAGAATTCACTGGTTCTTTTGTACTGTAACGACCAAATCCACTGGTATATGTACTGTATATTCAACATTTCCAAAGGTGCAGATGAAATAAACTTAATTTTTATTTCATTTTATTTTTAAAATAATTTATACTAATAAAACTCACCAAGAAGTAGCATATAAACCAATAAATACTTTTCGATAAAATGAGCCAAGATGACCCTAATAAAAAGATAGGTGACTTAATTAGCAGATTGTGGATTCTTTGTGAAACCATTAGTCGAACACAGTTGATGTTTGGCTACAGTAATTATGCAGTTTTGCAGAATAAAATAATAACAAAACGGAAATAAATCAAGGGACAGCTGAAATAATTTAGATAATATTGTTATCACAGTATAGCTGAACAACTTTGTTGACAACATTGTTTACAACATTGTTTACAACATTGTTTACCGGTAGTCAGTGTCTTAGCTAGCATTTTATATTCTGGGAGTGTTTTTTAAAATCCAGGGAGTGCATGTACAGGTACATGCCTATTTGCCAGATGGTCAGTTGGGCTACGCCCCTGCAAAATTTGAAAAGTAGGACCTATCAGCAGTGGTGTGAGTACTCGTTACAATTGTAACGCGTTACCGTGTACTCGTTACATTTGTAGTAATTTTAACCGGTAATTAATTACTTTTTTGGCAAAGGAACGAAAAAGGTAATTAATTACAAAACAAAGGAACGCGTTCCAGTTTTGCAGAAGAAAGTTACAAATTCCTTTCCTTAAATCTTTCATAAATATAATAAATGTTATTTACCATCGAAAAGTACCTATCGACAGATGAAAACAACTAAAGTTTGACGTGGAAACATGCTTAAGTACATAGGTATTTATGGCTCATGCTATGGCTAAAGGCCTTCTTGAAAATAGAGCAGATCCTGAGGGCTCAGGGACGAGGTTGTCCCCGTGACACACACTCTCAACACGTGTCAAAAGGTCATTTGACCCGTTTCTGGATTAATTCAAAAGCGAAATCCCAGACGTTAGTGTCAATAATATGGCAGAATATTTATAAACAATCGTTGTTACCAATGATACGGACGAGTTAAACAACGATCTGGCTAGAGAAAATCCAATAGCTGTGGAAGAGCCAATCTCGTAGCCAGAGCACGTACAGCCCAGAGCCTGGATGTGTAGAAGCTGAAGGCATTGTTGTTGTGGACAACAAATTTAATTGTTTCTATTAATAATGCAATGTTGCATAATAACAATTGTTATTAAATGTTAAAAGTTGAAACCCAACCTCATTCCTCTCATTAAACCTTGTCTCATTTTCATTTATGGTGTGAGGAATTTATTTGGCACAAGGTCTACATTATGTAAAGGAATTTGTAATTAATTACTTTTTTTGGAGAGTAATTTTGTAATTGTAATTAATTACTTTTTAAGAGTGGTAATTGTAATTAGGAATTAATTACTATTTGAAGCAAGTAATTGTGATTGTAATTAATTACTTTTTGAGGGGTAATTTTGCAGCCCTGCCTATCAGTCTCCCGAATCTTGCAGTTTCAGGGTACAACTTGGTTTACCCTAATACATTCAATTTTTAGTTGTAATACTTTGTAATTGATATGTATTATAAATTCTAATAAATAAATAAAAAGGGAAAGAGAAACATTTGCTGGGATCACCAGCTAGTGACGTTCATATTCGCGACTAAACGAATTAGAGCAAAATTTCAATGTAGTAAACAGCATTTTATAATGGTAATATTACATGTTTCAAAACTCATGCACCACTTTATTCAAATTGATCAAAGTGTGTATGTTCAACATTGCCATGTTTTTTCATTTTTTTCATTTTTTCATTTTTTCATTTTTGGCAATTACGTTGCTCACACTTGTTGAACAATTAATTTGGAACAAGTTGTGTGTTTTTACATGTGTACTAGTACATTTATTACTTACTGACTCTCTGGTCCTCTGTGTAATACGAATATAAACATGGGTTGCATAGTTGACAGTGAGAAAGAAGGACACAACATGAAACATCTAAATGAAAATGAGTTTTGTAAAAACAGTAATTTTCTCTCAGTAATTAATTTAGAAACTTTTGGCCAACTTTAAAAAATTTTAAAAAACATTTTAGTCAAAATTATTGATACTGTACTAAAATAATTACTGTAGACTTATCGACAGACCAGGAGGTCTTTACCACAAAATTATATATCCTGCCTGCTGTGTTCAAGTACTGTCAGACGTCAGCAAGCATAAATGGCCTTTAGACAAAGGGCAGGATAATTTTGCTGCAAGGACCAATAAAACTAGGTCGATAAGGTTTTTATTATGTGGTTCTTTTAAATTTACATTCTCTCAATTTTTTCCCAATTTTTTAAAACTTTCCATGATTCAGTGTTTTATAATGACCAGGTCTTCTGTCATGAGAACACTCATGATTCATGAACCAATCAGATTAAAGAAAGGCTGCATGCTATTAGACTGCTCACGAGCCAAGTCATAATATAATAACAGACAGTGTACATAGTGTACCGGTACAACCAATTTAACTGCAAAATATAGCAAAATATTGGGATTCAAACCTCAGTTGCAATTTCAAGATAAAAACACGATTTGACGTCCTCTGCATCTTCATGTCTGTAAAACCACCATAAAGTTGTTGTTGAGAACCAGCCACAGGCCAAGAGTAAATCGGCTAGAGATAGGTGAAACAATGGGTGGATCTAAAACAGAGAAGCAAAGCCTCAATCTCTTATTATAACATAGATTTCATCTGTTACACTGTTGTGCATGCTCCATTTCTTGATGGACTAGCACAGGAATTTCGCACAATTTCCAATCAGAAAGGTACCAAATTTTTGGAAAAATTAATTTTTAATCAACAAGATAACTATAGCTTAATTAAGTTACAGTTTGAAGAACTTAGTAAAGTTGTATTGGTTTTGCTGTGCAAGCTGTGTTACAGGAGGTTGTTGTTACTCAGAACGACTGTGAGCTGCAGACAGGACTCAAACCCACAACCTTCTCATCTGAATGCTAGCCATGCAGACACTCTAACCATTGAGCCACTAGAACGCAGATGACAGCTGGCAAGGTTTACATTGTTTACAACTGGGACAAGTTATGCCGTGTGTTCACAAGTTGTGTTGTGACAGTCAATTTACAGTCAAATGTTGTTAGTTATAGTTAGACCAAGAATGAAATTCACTGCAAATGTCCCAATCACACAGAAAAGTCAAGGTACATGTACAGGTACATTCATGTACACATTGTAGTAGAGATAAATGAACTTTATTTCTAAATTTATGGCAATATAAAACTGGATGAACTCCCGTTAATCCAATGCAAAGTCTTATACAATAGGTCCAGTATAGACATGTGTATACAGTATACAATGGTTACTATGAGTTTATACAGTATATGTGTATTCATGCATGTATAGGTTTCTCAGCAGATTTCTCATGAACTAGGAGGTTCTAGCTGCATAGATTGGGATTATAGTGCACGAGCTCCCATAGCCCCCTCCCATAATTCTATTATAAGGCTATAAGCAAAACAACAAGTACATGACACATACAGTACAGATCCCATATTTAATTATCACACATAAAAAGTCATTTAAAATTATATTAAGTTAACATACCTCAGGGTTACAGACCACTCTTTTAACACATGTGTACACCAAGATTGACAATGAACCAAGAATGCTAAGAAATACAGCATATCAAATTAAAATTGTATTTAAATTGTTGTAATGTATACCGTATACAGTAGCAGCGGTATACATATATCACTTATTAGTTAAAAATTGTGAAAAAGCTATGATTTCACAGTAGGGTCATTAACCTGCTAAACAACACATGGTCAGCTCTCTCTCAGCCCATTGGCTGTCGCAAAGGGGGTTTAGAAGGGGTGTGTGAGAATTAATTTTGCTGACAAATGGGTGTGGTCATTCAAAAATTATAAACAAGAATGTTCTTGGACATTAGGTGACATGAAAATTGCCTTATTAGTTATTTTAAAACGACCAAACTACCTAAACTCCGACTCACAGGAAAGATGGAACTATTGGTATATTGGCTTCTATGGGGTCAATGAAAGTGGGATTTAACTGAATGACTGTAGTATAGAAAGGACTGGCATAAATCACACTTCAGTTCCTCTGCTGTATATCTTGTGATTTCGATTTTCGCACAGTAATTTGCTGTCTTTTCGAAAAAAGATTTGCCAACAAAAGTTTCATTTGCTGACAAATACTTTATTTGCCGACAGCACTAATAATCTTGATACCTTTGTTTAATTTAATTAACTAGGATAAATTACTGCGGCATTGTAATCTTACGTGATTTTAGCTGATCAACTACAGTACAGTCAGTACAGTATGTGTTACACATACTGCCTATGTGACAATAGTACTACATATATCAATCGAACCAGCACATCATTGTAACCTTCGCTCTCCATCTGAGTCTCGGTGGCTCAATGGTTAGAGCATCTCACCGCCACCGGCAATCAAAAGGTTACAGGTTCGATTCCTGTCCGGGACTCAGAATAATTTTTCTGAGGATACGAGCTTGACGATCGCCCATGTATCGTCTAAAGTACAGTATGTTGTTTATAATGACATGAGCCAACAGGATGATGGCATTTGCAAGAAAACCTGAGTCATTATTACATTTAAAAAGCTCAGCAAAAAATAATAATTATGTGGTGTACCTGAAAGTCAAAGTACCTTCTCCCAATTTCACCCATAACTTAAAGGGGTTAAGTACATGTACACCTTGAAACTACATGAATGCCATTACTTAATAACTATTTTATGCCCTGTTCCTGATCTTCGAAAGAACATACCTTAACAATGATGAAAACATGTAAATTGCAGCAAGAGCTTTCAACTGGAAAAGACATAACAAACAGACATTATAATTATGTACAATAAATGCTGAGAATGTGCACAGCATAATATATACATATACTGTAGCTTATATCCAAAATGATCCATCCACTATAATATGTATTATAATATTATCTTAAATTATATTATCTTAAAGGCCTTCCGGCTGGAATTGAACCCGCGACCCTGCGATGCTAGTGCAGTGCTCTGACCACTGAGCTGCGGAAGCCATTGCCGAGAGCCTAGTCACAAGTTCTGTATATATGGTGGTAGTAATGCCGGGATAAGATTCTGAGTATATTACAAGTAATATTTGGCATTTCACTCGATTAAATTACACTACAGGTACTAAGGATTTTTGGTGAAGGAAAATTTCGAGTGTTGGAATATATACATTTTAAGACCAAACCGGGACCAGTAGCACTAGCATCGCAGGGTCGCGGGTTCAATTCCAGCCGGAAGGCATTGAAGTTGCATTTTTCGCAACTGGTCCCGGTTTGATCTTAAAATGTATATATTCCAACACTCAAAATTTTCCTTCACCAAATATCCTTAGAACCTGTAATTTAATCGAGTGAAATGCCAAATATTACTTGTAATATACTCAGAATCTTATATATATATATATATATATATATATATATATATATATATATATATATATATATATATATATATACACACACCATTAGGCCATAGTTAATAATATAACCAATTAGGCTCACTCAGAAGTGAAGATTATTAAATTATACGGTAATAAATTACAAGATGATTGTATATTATCACAGATATTATTGATAAGTAAAACTATAAAAATTCGAGCTAAACATACAAACCATATCTTTGGAGTCGTCGCTTGGCTTGTCACATATCGCTGGAATTAACGGCGCCGGAGATGGCGAAGTAAAGTTTATATTCACGGTAGTAAAGTTTACCATGCTTGTGGATATGGACATGTTTGCGTACTAGATACACTTTAATATTTCCACACTTTAAACGCAGAAAGTTGTCACATTTACTCGCTTCCGTACAAAATGAAATGAGCATTCAAGCACTTTCACTGCCTCTCGAGTATGACTGATCTCTGCTATCAACGTTTACGGTTTACCAACAGTGCGTGCTGAATTGAAACTTTACTGGGTACTTTCGTTATCAATAATTTGCATGACTAATGACGGTGAAGTTGTGGCAACATTCCTGAGCATAATAAAGTCTTCTATATTTGTCAAAATATTGAATAATTGGCGCGGCTTGGCTGCACAATCGTCATAAGCACGACAATATGTGGTCGCTCAGGGGTATTAAGGCAATGCTCTTGACTTCGACATTGAAATTTCCTATTTTCCAGAGATTTGGTCCAAACTAAGTCAAACTTACCAAACATATTTACGAGCATATTTATCATACAGCGCGTGCCTCAAGAATGTTTTAAGTTTTCATGAAATATGGCCGCCAATGGGTCACGTGACCTTGTTGTCATGGAAACGAAACCGTAAATTAGTTCATATGGTAAGTTTGACATCAAACTCTGGTTTGACATAGTTTGGACAAAATAATCTCTGGAAAATTTCAGTGTCGAAGTCAATAGCCGGCCTTAATACCCCGGAGCGTGACGAAAATCACGTGACCGATATCGGTACGTCAGTCGTCTTAATTATGTACTGATCATCTTTGAGTCTAGGCTATATGTTGGGCTATATGGAGTCTAGCAAAGTGAAAAGGTGGTAAACTGCCAAGATTTTTAGTGACGAAATACTGACGTTTCGAGCGGAGCCCTTCATCAGAGTAAGCCGATGAAGAGAACGTCAGTATTTCGTCACTAAAAATCTTGAGTAAGGTCGCAGTGCTCTAGAACGTCGATTGTCATTGGTTAGAAGCTTTCTGTGATTGGTTAGGATCTCCTGTGAGATGGGGGAAATGAGTCGTAATTTAAACCAATGACAATCGACGTTCTAGAGCACTGCGACCTGACCCAAAATCTTGGCAGTTTACCACCTCAAAACACTGTCTATGCAGCACTCTACTTTTTCACTATATGGAGTCTAGGCTAGCTATGTAACACAAGCTACCAACTAAATAAAGCTTTAAAACACATCCTACGTCTTCGTCATATGGTTTCTAAATTGTAATAAATGTAATGAATGAAAAAATGGAATATAGCAGAATTGAATTTTTCTTGCACCATTTCCTAATTTTCTCCCCTGCTGCATCACACTGCGTGGTTCGCAAAACCTATCGGGATGATGCAATAGTTGCAATTTGTCGACCGGAAAAATAATACAGGAAGCCAGTAGCCCGAATATTATATCGGATCTATTAGGATGTTTTTGAATAGGATTTATCCGGGTAAATACAAGACGTTTTTGCCATGCAACTTACTTTTTAGCAGACTTTCTCACACGGAAGTGACGGAACTGTTCGTCCCCAAAATCAATTTTCAACCCAACACAAACGTATATTTCTCCAGGCTGCGAGACTTCGTTGAAAGAAACCATCGTTTACTCGTTGTAACAGGAGCCGGTATTTCAACTGAGTCTGGTATAAGAGACTACAGATCCGAAGGAGTTGGCTTATACGCGGTAAGCAATAGCAGGCCAGTTCACCATCAAGAGTTTATACGTTGCGCTCACCAAAGACAACGTTATTGGGCCAGAAACTACGCTGCCTGGCCGGTGTTTAGTTCACACCAACCAAATGGCGGACACTATGTTTTGGCTGAACTGGAAAGGGTGGGGAAGGTTAACTGGACTGTTACCCAGAATGTTGATTCTTTGCATTCAAAAGCCGGATCAAAGAGACTGACTGAATTACATGGCTCGAGCAGCAGGTATTGAACTGCTAAATAGATGTATAAAAATGAAAATGTTCACCATGATCATGAATCATTCTCAGGGTAACATGAAAATTTATGTTATATATATATATATATATATATACATCGTTGTAGTGTAGTGTAGTGTAGTGCAGGGCCGTACACAGCGGAGAGGGGGGTGGGGTGGCAGCAAGGGTGCCTCCCAGAAAAAACCAAGATATGTTTTTATAATATAAGGTTGATTCAAGGGAGCACGCCAGAATGCGACAGAAAATTTTAGAAAACAAGCGCCATCTTGAATATATTAATAATGCGGTGTATATCATTAGCGTATCGCAGGCGCTGTGGCGATCGCCGAGCGAAATCCGAGCGCTTCCGAAATTTAAGGACCGTCGTAAGTCGCAGCGCCTGCGATACGCTAATGATATACACCGCATTAATATATTCAAGATGGCGCTTGTTTTCTAAAATATTCTAATTCACTGGCCAAATCCCTTGGTTGATAAGGTAAATACTTCATCTTGCAGGGATATAGCGAACCCATACCACTAAATTAGGGTTCCCTGCAAGATGAAGTATATACCAACGCAGGCTCTGGGTACGAGATTCAGAGATTGGTTCTGGTGCTGAAATACGATACCCCCCGCCCTCCTGGCAAAATAATCCTGCGTTTTTTAGTGATTTTCAATTTGATTCCTATCGTATTTTTAAACACTGCTTTCACAGTACACTACTTTTAGAACAAGATAAGCTGGCTGCAAAAACTCATTCTTAATCTTTAATCTTTAATCTTTAATTAAATTTCTTTATACACGGTAGCCTATTCAGTAAAACTGTTTTTCAAAGGGCCGTGCTATTATAGTTAAAAATAAATACATCATAAACCTAACTATATAAATATATCAATAAACAATACTAAAATAAAAATACAAATGTAAGTCAATATATACAATTATATTACAAGTCGTCAGCTATCACTGTACCTGTATTATATGTTCTTTTATAGGGTAATCTGCTTGACTTGTGGAACAACAACTACAAGAGATGACCTTCAAAGAAGACTAAAAGAGTTAAACCCAACTTGGTATGCATCACCCGATGTTTCTGCCCCAGATGGCGATGTCTTGTTAAGTGACGACCTTGTTAAAGACTTTCAAATACCAAACTGTAGTGACTGTGGAGGAATAATAAAACCTGATATGGTGTTTTTTGGAGACAATGTACCAAAAGACACAGTCAATTTGGTCTGGAAACACTTAAAGGAATCTGAAGCTGTTTTGGTTTTAGGATCAAGCCTACAAGTCTATTCTGCTTACAGGTTTATGGTAGCTGCTCATGAACTGAGGAAACCTCTGGCAATAGTAAACATTGGACTGACAAGAGCTGATCATCTTGCTTCTCTAAAAGTCGAGGCTAAGATTGGAGAAATAGTTGATATGTTATATAATTGTACTGAAGCAAACACAAGTTTGCCCAGTTAAATTCATCAAAATAGAAAAATTTGTTTTGCATGACAAAGTTCCAAGTGTTAGATTCGACTTTGTTCAGAAATATAATGTTTAAAACAATCTGACGCTGTTTTGGGATCAATATAAACTATTTGTATTATAGGGCTAGGATTGCTAGCCGGTCTGTTATAGTCTCAGCGGGAAAAGTTCTGGTTTTTTTGAAGACAAGCAAAAATTGCTTTAGAACATAATTCAGTTACTGTCTTGGTGATTTTAAGAAAAAAGTTAAAGAAATGAATACAGACACAAAAACGGTTGAAAACAAGCAAACAAAACTTAAACCGCCACCTCGCAAAACAAAACAGCGTTAAAAACGACGAGAAAAGAACCAATAGCCATATAATAAATTCCGCGTATTAACCCAGTTTAAAGTGTTAAAGCATTTGTGATATAATAAACAATTATTGGATAAGCATGATATTTAACAATTATACCATGAGCTAGCTCGCGCTCATAGTCTTTATATTAAAATCCCCATCGATTTCAGCTTTTTCCGGCCTAAAAAACATGCCGCCATCTTGTTTTTTTCCTACTGCGACGTGTATAGCCTATAGTAGTAGATGAACCAATCAAATTGCGCGATAGCTCATATCCTATATATATATAATAATGTTATCCAGACCGACGTCAATGTTATCATGCGCAAGGCCGAATGGTCCGAATCCAGTAATTGTTTTATTTTTATTATATATTCAAAATACAATATGGCATAAAGAGAGCTCTTCGAGTAGAGCCAGCCATCTCGTTTTCTTGCCTTGGCATAAAAACCTTTAAAATTGTTGCCAATTCTGCGGTGTTTTCTGGATTCTTTAGTTGCTTCTGCCAGAGATACGTCTCGAAGACGTTTTGGCACTGCAGTTGCCCTTTTTAGTATACTTTTACTGTCTTTGTCTGCTATTAAATTCGAAATATCTTCTTCGTTTAGAGAGGCAAATCTATAGTACCGCAAGCCATTTGTAATAATTTTCCCGGCTTTGGGGTAACGACGGCTCCTTGCAACAATTATTTATATTCGGTGGAAATGACATCACAGATGCCGGACAAATTTACTGCAGGAGAATGTTTACGAATAAAAAACGAATATGAAATATTGGATTCGGTTTTCGTATATAGGATTATCGATCAAGGCATCGTTTTGTGTTATGGATAACATTATCGTTCGGTATAGATAACACTATAACTTCGATAATTATCTGCCTAATGCCCAACCTCATCCAAAAAAAACTGTTTTACATAACTAACGGCCGAAGTTTACATTAAACAGTATTACTAACATAAATATTAAAAGGAAAAGTCAAAGACATAAAAAATTATTAACATATGCAGCAAATATTATATATTTATGGACAAATATGTAATCACCGAATTGTCAGATTACATTAACGCTTATTAAATTTACATTAAAAACACAACAATCATATATAGCCATGTCATCTACCGCACATACTCGTGAAATTGGAAATTATACAATCTATTAAAAAAATGCTAAAAAATCTAGACTACTTGTTTGAGTGATAGATATAATATGAAAAGGAGAAATAAGAGAAATTCAATGTGTCGAAAAATACTTAAACATTGAAATTCTCCGCTTATTTCTCCTTTTCATATTATATCCAGTTCTTGTTTGAGTGAGACATAACAGAGTACAATTTAACTGTGACAGTCGTACGACTTAATAAGAAGAATTTGTCAGTTTGACGTTTTTTAATGCTGGACTATTTTGAAATTAAAATAGTGACTTTGTCGTGGTGACAAATTTAAATTTCGCTTTATAAAACGTACTAACCATGGTGATTAATAATAATAATAATAATAATAGACGTATTAGGAGCATTATATACAATAGTCTGAATGCTCTTAGCCTGTTGGGTTATTTTAGCCTGTTGGGTTATTCCGTTCACCTATAAGAGTGATAAATCTAATAAACTAAACTAAACTTACAACAATATATTCTTAAATTTACTTATAAAACTTATTACAGTTTCATTATAAGATAAAGCCTACTACATATATTACCACTATGAACAAAAAACTATTAATTTAAAAAAAGAAAAGTCTTAACTGCTGACTTAAAATTACCCAACATATCAAAGCTTCTAATTTCCTGTGATTGCAGGTAATAAGTTTAGAACGGCCTGAAAACTAAACTGCTTATTTATAAACACATTTACCAAAATCTAATAATGGCGTAATGTTGGAGCAAAGTAGGTGACATCATTCTACCTCTTTCCCTATAAATATGTGCTCCATAAGTTTCAGTTTATCAGCAGACGTAGCACTTGATAAGTTGTCTGCCGAAATGCATCGTGCTCTTTTATTTTAAGCCTATTTATTTCTCAAATCTTTAAACAGTTCTTCTAAGAACTCATTTATTTTTATCATCCTTTGCTCCAACATTACGCGATTATTAGATTGTGGTAAACGTGTTTATAAATAAGCAGTTTAGTCTTCAGAACGTTCTGAACTTATTACCATCACCATGCATGTCAGTACGTTTTATAAAGCGATATTTTAAAATTATATTTTCTGGTAGACACTAATTTTAGTGAACATATATACACCACGATATAAGTATATAAACATGTTGTATACTACGATGTAGAAATACAAATAGAAAACTTTAACATATTGGTGTACTGCTGATCAAATAGTGTATAGAAGGTATAACGTTCGAGCAAAGGCCCTTCGTCAGGAGTAAAACAAACACATATTCATGATTTCATTCTCTGACGAAGGGCCTTCGCTCGAAACGTTATATAGACCTGTAGTTTACACCAACGGCTTTACGCGGCGACAAATTTGTTCAATTTGGGTTCAATGTCGACAGTATAAATATTGTTGCCATATTGTACACATGCATATTCTGTACATACACTATGCATACATATAGTATACTTGTATGCATCATATATGTTGACCAATATTTTTTGCGACGAAAAAATATATATAGTAAGCTACGCTATTCAAGGATTTCACATGAAGTACTGCACTAAACATATAACAACTATCTAGTAAAAAGTACTACATCTTAAAGTGCCACTACGATGAAAATTCATCCCCGTCTTTTACATTTTCTTTAGCATAGAATAGTATTTCAGGGTCGAAAGTGCAACATGATCATCCATGTAAAAAAAAACTAAAAAATGGTATTTTGAAGTAAGTATTTTGGTAATTTCAGTCGAGGTTACTTGTTTTCTTGTTTTCTTCGAGAAGTAGATGAAATGTTCAGCCTTTCAGATGAAGAATTTGAATAAACGACTTTGATTTACTTGAAGAATTAGCGATGTGGAGTCTTCGCGTTGAGAATTTGACGTCACTTCGTTACGCTGGTCAGGAACATGAACGATTAATGGCTGGCATAACAACTCCAGATTCGGAGTTAGAAAAATAATACTTGCCATCGTCTAATCGCAAAACGGTTTCGACCGAGTAATATTTAGCAGCTCTGCTTTATAAATACGTAAAAATTTCGATAGGTAAAAATTTGATCGTAGTGGCACTTTAATTGATATAGAAAGTCTCGTGATAAAAGAGAAGTTTGGTCTTACTCTGATGAAGGGCTCCGCGCTCGAAACGTCAGTATTTCGTTCTTAAAAATCTCGGCAGTTCACTACCTTTTCACTTTGCTATACCTATCCAAATCACTGCCTACGCAGCACTCACTACTCTCGTCACGTTTACTACTCTCGGTTATTTTAAAGTATGTATATACTTTCTACAGATAGATTCTTACCCTTATCTTTATACACAACGTTAAAACTACAACTAGATTATACAGGGGAACGTTTTACGTTGGTAACGACAAATATTTTCTCCCACTCAACATAGTTTTAACTTCCTGGACGCACTTGCACACGTCAAAAACATTCTTTCCCGTGGGATGTTAAACATTCAGTTTGTACACATGTGTAGATTAGAATGCACATTTACCGAGTTAATTGCGTGCGTGCTGTGCATCGATAATCGCTAAAAATACACACCTTAAACAAATTGTCCAAAGGTGTAAGAAATGACAAATTGTCGGAGGAATATTATGGGGGTTACTATAAAGGTTAATATCAATTTCAATCATGAAGAGTCGCCGAAAATTGGTTTCTAACCCCACAAGTTATTTATTTCTAATTAGTAAGCGAATAGGTATAGAAACACCATGAAGTACTACCACTAGTACAACCTCGTGCCCAGGCTCTTACCTCCGCAGGTAGCGCAGGTAAGAGCCTGGGCACGAGGTTGCCCCAAAAATTAAACAGTTTGAACTGTTTAATTACTTTTTAATAATTTATGTATTATGTATATTTTTACATGAAACAAGCTTGTGTTGTTTGAATTTCAATGTTTCAAACAATGAAATTCAGACAACACGAGCTTTATATAGTTTAAAGACTTTCAGAGTTATTGTTCACTGAAAATCTATTCAGATTGGCAAATGAATGGGTATCTATTTACAAGGAAAAGAACTGAGCACTGCACTATAAAACCTTCAAACACTAAGCGGGCGAGGGGTTGTTGCGTAACGTATTTTTAGTAATAAGCTTCCCAGTCTCCCCCGCGGATGTCGTATTTTGAAGTATCTAGTCTCCACACTAGAAGATTCATTATATCGTGGAATGGATAAGGATATATTATTATCATGAGTAATTTATCATTATCATGAGAAGCTAACCCCCTGTGTGGGTTTTCTAATCCCATAAATCATTAACGAAAGACATTACGCTTGTGGGTTCATTAAATATGTCTCTGCATTCATGATAATGATAAATCTTTATGCACTTAAGATTTTATGATTATATATGTTAAAATTATACTTTCGTAGTCGGTTTATGAGAGGGTATATAATCCAGCTTTAACCACTTTAACAGAGTTGGAATAGCCTGTTAGGAAATGCAAACTGTTTGTAGTTCACTGAAGAGTGATTTCACTCTCTGATGAAGGGCCTTCGCTCGAAACGTCAGCCATGCTACACATTATTTCGGCAGTACACCAACGTTTTAGATTTTTCGATTCGTATTTCACTGAAGGCGTGCCTCAATCTATCGTTCTATCGTTCCCTATATAATGGTTCCCTGGAATGATTTAGACTTAACATCGCGAATGGCTAGTGTGATTGAATTTAAGCGTGCCCTTAGAATAACATTTTAGTTTTATTTATATTGAATTTAAATTTACTTTTGTTCATGATGCCATATTTTTGTAACCTTTCTTACTTTATATTTCTTTATCTTTTTTTTGTAATAGTGTAGTACCTTTTCTGCAGGACCCTGATGAAAACCACTGAAAGGTGATTCAGGCATTCCTCAATAAAGATCATCATTATCATTATTATTATTATTATTATAATGATTGATTGAATGTGGCAGGAAACGCATCAGAAATTAGTCAGCTGTTGACAAAGAGAGCATTAGGGACATTTAGCAACCTAGGAGTTGATTTTTTGGACTAAAATTCTCGGCAGTTCACCACGTTTTCGCTTTACTGTATCGAAAACAATGCCTACGCAGCACTCTGCTGACACTGTTACTATTAACTACCGTATTTGATATCCGAAGCTTGTTTTTCACCAACCAAAACGCTTCAGTATTAAAACGATCGAAGTGTCTGTTTTTAAGTCAGTTTTAAGCTCAGCTCTCACGTCTTTGCAAAGTTCATGCCGTCCTTAAGACGTAAAAATGCTCAGACAGCCGTTGTAAACAAGACGAAGACGGTGTACAGATTAACCATGGGACTACAAAAGATTCGTTCTCTTTGTTGACTGAGACGGACTGACAATAGATCGAGCAGTACTTGGGTTATTTGGCAACCGTGGACATCTGTTTCGCACTCATTGGGGCTCGTTCTTCTCGAAAGTCTAATGTTATAAGGCTTTTAAAAAACAAACCATGATCAACAGAAGTATAGCCCAATGTAAATATCTTAAAACTCAAAATACGAGTAAAACAATTAAATAAACACATGTGGAGTCGGCAAAATGTTTCGATTCGGACTTTATCAGTCCTCCTTTGAAATTTCTGCGAATTGTCAGCTGACTATATATAAAAAGTGACTAATACTCTAAACTGCGCCGTGTGTATACGGCGTAACGACCAAGTTTTCCCTGACAACTTTTTCCTTGACAGGTTTTTTCTTGACAAGTTTAATTTGTTCCTGTGTAACACAAACTGACAGGTTTTTCATTGACAAAGAGTGTTTGTTCAAAAGCTGAAGGTCATGTCAGCTTTTCGTGACAAGAAATATATGTGCAGCATAGTAGGCTGTCGCCGAGCACAAGTTCATTCACGCAGGGATCATCATCTTAAGGCGTCTCATTCTCAGTTCTAATTATAAAATGGGCAGTTCTAATTATAAAATGGGCAGTTCTAAAATAGAGTTTTTGGAGGAAATGTCGAGTTAAAAAACTAAAGTATGATATCTATGAACAAAATCTTATTAGATAACGGCCAAAGGCATTCAACATTTTCTAACCACTATTAGCTATATAGGTCCTCTGAGCAACTGATGAACACCGCATTTTCTAAATATTTTCCCCATTACTTTCCCCATAGCATGCCTCCCACAGCCTCTAAAATCCACCACAAAATCATAAATAGGGATTTTCATACTTTTTTACGTTGTCAAGAAACATTCTGGATGACGCCCTGCGAATGTCAACAGGAAGCTCATTCCACAAGGAGGGACCAGCCTTGACAAAGGCTCTATCCCCAAATGTTTTCCGTATTGTCTTGGGGACCACCAACATATCTTGGCCATCGGAATTACGCAAGTTGTACCGATCAACAGGCTTTGCCTTTAAAAGACCCGAGATGTAGAGTGGTGCTTTCGCATGCAGAGCCTTGTACACCAGCAGTAGTATCTTAAACATCACCCGATACCGAACAGGAAGCCAATGTAGTTTACTCAGAACGGGAGTGATATGGTCGAATTTAGGGATCAAGCAGACTACACGTGCCGCGGCATTAAGAACCCTTTGTAAACGGTTATAGCTATAGTGACACAATATTTCGCGCGGCCACAACGATACTTATTTTCATCAGATTTTACCGTAATGTTGAAATGGGCAATTCTAAATTTTCCTGAAGATGACTCCTAAGTCTAATGTTATAAGGCTTTTAAAGAAACAAAGGTGATGAAGTAGCCAAATATATATATATATATATATATATATATATATATATATATATATATATATATATATATATATATATATATATATTATATATTATATATATATATATATATATATATATATATATATATATATATATATATATATATATATATATATATATATATATATATATCTTAAGACTCAAAATACGAGTAAAACAATTAAATAAACACACGTGCAGTTGGCAAGATGCTAGCCTTCTATTCGGACTTTATCAGTCCTCAGCGACTATATACGGTTTAAATCATAGTCAATAAAGAGACTAATAATCTAAACTCATGCCCCGTGCAATTCACGGCAAAACGACCAAGTTTTTCCTTATATAGCAAAGTGAAAAGGTGGTAAACTGCCAAGATTTTTAGTAACGAAATACTGACGTTTCGAGCGGAGCTCTTCATCTCGTCTTACTCTGATGAATTATCCGCTCGAAACGTCAGTATTTCGTCACTAAAAATCTTGCCGGCAGTTCACCACCTTTCAGTTCACTTTGCTATAATATATCCAAAACACTGCCTACGCAACACTCTACTTTTTTACAAGTTTTTCCTTGACAGGTTTTATACTTTGACAAGTATAATTTGTTCCTGTGTATAACAGAAATTAACAGGTTTTTCATTGACAAAAGGGCTTTTTCATTGTCAAAAGCTGAAGGTCATGCCAGCCAGCATTTCGAGCAAATGAAACTCGTTCGTGTAGTGTACGGTCGCGTCAAGGAAAGCTTGATAAGAAACATACGTGGTATATTTTGTCGCCGAGCACAAGTTCATTCACGAGCATTGCTGCATAAGAAAATCTAGTTCAAATTGAAAAACTCTTGGTGCATGCTATCGAAATAATAGCACTATAGGTTGCGAGGGATTTGCTTGAAACATTTTAACCAGAGTGTTGGGCCTGGAGCTGGCGGAGAGACATTTATAGAGCCTATATATAGAGATCGTTTTCAATCATTATAAAATATATATATAAAGCTGTCTTTTTTCATGTTTCGCAGATCAGTGTTGTAAACCTCTATCGACAATTGCAATCGATACAAGACGTTTATGAAAGAACGCTAACTCGATATAAGACCTTGCTTTTTAACACTAGTAAGTCTGGTGAGAAAGGGGCCTTTTTTGTCCGGGATCTGGAGCTGCCATCCGACCCGTCTTAATCCAACCGTTAGACTTTTTTATTCAGTATCTATAGTCAAGAGTTAAGGCAGTTCAAGCACAAACGTGTATGCAAATCAACTGAGTCAAGGAAACATTTCCATCAAAAATTGTTAAACAAACAGCTCTAAACACTAAACAGGTTAACCTTCGTAGACATATTTATCAATCAAATCACTAATCAAACGTCACCTTATTCATACAAATTCGTTTTTTCAATATCAACTTTTGAGTCTGTTCGAGATTTGTGTGGCGTTGTGTGAAAAAGCGCGGATTAACTGCGTGGCTTCCGCTCTCAACAGTTAGACAAGAAAAGGTGTTAAGCTTTCGGTAAATACTCAAGATGAAACGGTCGTGAAAACAATGACAAAGGAACTCTTGAACTCGCTTGGCGTCTCTTTGGGAGAAGTAAACAAACGCCCATAGGCGTGAGCATGCACAAAACATTTGATCCTTAAAAAGTGACAGGGAAGCAGCTGATTTCGAGGATTGAATCCCACAAACTACGGAAATCCCGACATGACGCATGTCCGATAATAGTTTTGGGTATAAATAGGGAACGACGACCTAACTCGAAGCATAATCATAATCACTTTTGGTCTTGAAGTATAACACGAACAGCTCTGAGCAGTGTTGGAAGAAAAGAGTTCATATATATCAGATTCTTTAGCTTGGTTCCAAGATGAAAACTTATGCAATCGCTGTCATTTTCGTTCTCTGTGTGGTCAGTTTCATGTTGCCACTTGGCGGTGATGCTTTCGCAGCTGGGACAGGAAGATTTGGAGACGAGACGAAGGTACGACACTAAAATAGATGTCTTTTTGTAGTTTTTATAGGGAACGATTGTACACGGAGGTTTCAGTATCACGTTTCGCGATTCAAAAGTACTAGATATAATCTTAAAATCATCAAAAGAGACAGGGTGACCAGTGTCACGGTGATGAGAGAGGAGGGTTACTATACTTTTTCCAAGTAAGAGGCGAGATTCCCATGTGGTTAGACACACGTGTATTTAAATGTCGGATTAAAAGTCTAACTGAAGAATGTCAATTTGAGGATAAGCAGATCGGAGAGAAGTTTTCGTAGTTGGGTTCGGATTTGAACGAAGTGCTGTCCGGTAAACGGTATAGAGAAATAAACAGTGCGTTTATGAACTGTGGATGGTTTAGATAATTTGGAGAAAACTTTGTCGAGAAAAGCAGTAACACAACTGTGAAACAATTTATCTGGATAACCACTATTGATAAGGATGCGTTTTAGTTTTTCTAGTTCAACATTAAAAATAGCCGTACTGTACGTAGAACAAATGTTGAAGCAACGGTTAAGTAAGGAAAAGATTAGAGCTCTGTTGTTAGAGAATGGAATAAAAGAATCAAAAGAGGTCAAAATTGACCAGTAAAAGTAGGTTTACGGTAAACATTTGTGGAAAAGCGCAACCACCAGAACGATTGACACTTATATGTCTAGGAACGACAAAGATTTGTTTACCTTCAATTCGTGAGTAAATTTTATTTTTGCATGCTATAGAGTTAAGATAATTGAGAAAAGGAAGAACGTGATCGGAAGAACGAAACAAGATAAAACAGTCGTCAACATAACGACCATAAAACAAAGGTTTGAACTCAGGTCCAAGACTAAGTGCGTTCACGATAAGGAGAACCCATGACAACTCCACTACCTGTTGATAGAGTTCGCCGTTGAACAAGAAATGGCAATTTTTCATTGTTGAATCTAAAAGTTTACGAAACTCGACAATAGAAACACCGTGAAATTTAGTAGCCGCCAACGAAAACGTTTTGAATAATGATGTCGATGGTTTCATCAGTGGAATGTTTGTGAAAAGAGAGATTACGTCAAAGCTAGCCAAACACGTTATATCTATATCAATATCTAAATCAAGCGTATAGTTCTTTAACAAAGGAAAAGCCATCATAAACAGAGTAAATACTATTAGAAAATGGTCGAAGTAGGGAGAGAAATAGTATTTAATAGATTTTGAACTTTTTTTTATTTAGGATTTGTAAGATAGGATATGTATTTTTATCTTATTTAATAAAGACTCTTATTGATTATTATATTAGAAACTTAGCAATATTAAAAGAATGAGAGCGAACAGAAGATAAAATAGGCCAAAGCGGGACGTTTAGTTTATGAATCTAAGGCCCAGCTGTTTATAAGCGCTAGGGTAACCCTAGGAGTAGGGTTACGTATAGCGCCAGGTTGAAAAGATAGCTTGCGTTTATAAGGAAATGATCGGGCTAGGAAAACCCTATAGGACTACAATCATTGACAAAATTGTTGGAACAAACGTATCACGAAAGGTTTATGGCCCCCCTTTGCCTTGTGATGTAAATGAACTATCACTATCGTATTGTTGCATTAACATATCCATTTTGCTCTATCGGACGTCAAAGTTGAAATGAGAAGCGTTAACAATGTAACAAAAGGTGTTTTATAAACGCGGTCTGACAGTTTCGATGCACTTTGTAAGGTGATAGTGCCACCTTCAATAACTATATAGGAAATGGAATTTGTGCGACAATGATGAATTTATTATGTGATGGATTATTATACAAAATACGGAAAATAGAAACAAATACAGATACATATTGCTGTAAGAGGCTTGCGTATATTATGGTATCGCAAGAAACGTGCTTCTGTTTCGTGACAAAATTGCGCGAGCAAAAAAACGAGCACCCACATAACCTACAAACCGCTTCATTTTGACGTTATATATCAAATTACATACGAATGGTATTGTAAAACGTTGTGTAATGATTTGTTTTGATTATCTTTTAAAAGTTTGTAACTAAAAATCATTTTTTGTTTACGAATTTGACGAAATTCATTATCTGCTTTATAATTCGGACAATCATTGACAAAATTGTTGGAACAAACGTATCACGAAAGGTGTATGGCCCCCGTTCCCCTTAAACAATGTTGCAAAACCCCAAAATGTTAACGGTTTGCTCTCAGTTATTTCCCAATAGCTTTCCACCATTGTAAAACCAACATTGAATAGGGGGAGGGGGGATCGCATGAAAGTAATTATTAAATTTCCCAAAAACAATAGCGTAGAGTCTGGCTGCTATTAATAGCTCAAAAAGCGGACAAACAAACCAAATTTGACTCACAAATGATTGCAAATGAGCTATTTCTTTTGTTATGGCCGCAAGAATTATGGGTAAAAGCGGACAAACATCGGTACTGACGTCATCTCGACGGAGCGCTATTATGATGACATACTTTTCTCAATTTGTTCCAACTAATTTTGTCAATGATTGTAGGGTGCTGTATGGCGTGTACGCGGGAAATTCGAGTGTAAACATGGCGGAAAGAAAGAAAATTCTTACTGTATTATCGATTTTAATCTCTCAACTACCTGTGGCTGTGCTTACTTCTCTTCAGTTAGATAGTATTCTTCTTTGTTATTCAATCATGCGGCTCTACATTCCAACTCTGCCCAGTCCCGGATTAACCCCATGGCAGAACCGGCATATGCCGGGGGCCCCGCGCTTTCTGATTGCGCAATTTTTTGTTCTGCACTTCCTTTCTACAAAGCGCGAGGGCCCTGTAATTTACGTAAAATAGTTTTTGGACACATGGCGTTCCATAGAAGTCTATGGATTTTGGCTTATTTTTTCTTGTATATAATATATAATGTATTATTGTATTGTTCACAAACAGTGCACAAACACTTTTTGTAAATACAAAGGCAACTTTTAATCGTTTAGGGGACAAAACGCAGAATTTTATCTTTTGTAGTTTTACTATTTGTTTGCATAAATTGTTCATAATGCCTTCGGTCTGTCGGGACTTGGGGGGGGGGGGGGGGGTAAACTGTAAAGGGGCCCCGCGCTGAAAAAATGCCGGGGGCTCTTGATGCACTCGTCGTCGAAGAAATTTCGCGTCAAGACACAGATCCATGATACGTAAGCCAGGGCGAACAGACAGGTGGTGCATTCAGTATCAGGCATTTTCCCCTCGAATATAGCCACCACCTGTCTGTTCGCCCTGGCTAACGTATCATCGATCTGTGCCTTGATGCGAAATTTCTTCGACGACGTCGTCGAGATAGGGCAGAGTCAGGGCCTGATACCTAAAAACCTGACCCGGGTGTCCGAGTTGTCCCTATATCGATTGTGTTTATAAGGCAAAAACATACCCTATACTGCTAGGGTTTCCCTATAGCTAAGTGATATAGGGTGACCCTACTAGTAGGGTAACTCTAGCGCCTTATAAACAGGGCCTTAGGAAGACCATACAAAATACCTGCCCTGGTCGTGAACCTATACGGGATTGATATCTCGATAACGGCTATCAGAAATAACACCATTCTTATTATCTGTAAGTTTAGAAGGAGTATTCGCCCGATAAAAGAGAGTGCTCGATATACAAATGTTGTGTGTTAGTCTAAAAACTATACAGTTGTCGTTACACGTGTTTCATTCAGTTCGCAATCTTTAGATGAAATATAGTTTACTCCAGTATTGTACAACATGATGAGTTCTTTACCATAACTATAACCTCATTTCTTCGTTTACAGTTGCAGAGAAAAAGAAATAACCTCCGTTTAAAAACAAGAACATTTAGTAAACTCCTTCCACTACAGTACAAAAGATACGAGCAAAGAAAAGATCTTGGAAGAGACAGTGATCTTGAGAAAGAGAGATCTTGGAACAGACAGTGACACAAACCAACATTCCTGCACAGAACGTGCACCTTCTATATTATATATATAATATATAACATTTAACAATAGAACTAAATGAAAGGTTGAAGTTGTCCTTCAGTAGCATGATATAAATGGTAAAGTAAAAAATCAAATGAGGTCAAGTAGCTACTGCTACGTCAGAGTTTCTGACGATGTCGTGGACGACGAAAGCTCAAACAATTAAATTATTTTAAAACAGTAGCTACTTGGCGTCATTTGATTTTTACTTTACCATGAGAACTAAATGAATTCAATAAAGTTGTAGTTATCAAACTAGTACACACCGTAGTGGCAAAAATTTGGAATCTTCATCAGATTAAGAATCCGCCGAAAAATTTGTTTTTATTATAGAGCTGAATAGTAACTCATCGTTGGTACAGTAACTATGAAGGCGGTGTTATTTCGCGGCGGCCATATTGGAGTGGCCACCGTGGTCACTCCAATATGGCCGCCACGCGCTAATTCCGGCTTCATATAGTTACTGTTATGGAGCCGAAATTTGTGTTCTATATTATGGGACAACCTTGGACAACTGATTCATTTTAGCATCTTAAAAGATCAGAGACAGATAGTCTCTATCGCCTATAGTAAAACTATATAACTTGATCCCAACAAGATGGCGGCCACGAGCTACTTCCGGCTTCATTTTCTGAACTGAATAGTTGCTCGATCCAGTCTTTATGTAGAGATCAGTGGGTGCAATATATGGCGGTCAAAATATAATATAATATAACATGAAAACGAACCAAATGAGACACAAAGCAGACTCATATCCTCAGGACAGGAATCGAACCTGTAACCTTCTGATTGTGGGTGAGACGCTCTAACCATTGAGCTAACGAGACTCTAATGGAGAGCGAAGGTTACAATGAGACGCTCCATTCTCCCACATTCATTACTCCAAGCTCCCACATTCTAGCTCAAAAACTCTGGTTTAGTTATGTTTTCATTTCCCATTAAGTCAGCAGCTAGTGAACTATTGGAGATATCTTGGTTGTCTTTATACTGACATGTTGTCTTGGTTACACAAGGCAAGACACAACAGGGATCAAGGGATGTGCAGCCCTAGTCATGGTGTCTAACCCTAAGAATTAGCAAAGATACATTACATATATATTATCATATACATATTACTATATCAGTCTGTGCTACGATATCGCTTATTATATCACTTGTTACAACAAATACATTATACTAACACACTCACGCACGCACAGTTAATATTAACAACAAATTCTGAAGTTCTGCGATTCAAAATCTCTAACAGAACTACAATTTAAACATATTGAGCGCCAGGTAGATATAATATCAGTATTGAATGTGTTCTGGAGAGCGACAAAGTATCTTGATTTTAAATAATTTTTAAAGAGACTACATGTGTTAATTTCTTTTGTTTGATCAGAGAGTGTGTTCCAAGGTCTATAGATGATCTTATGAAAAAAACCCAAAAAACAACAACTTTGGTTTGATATATGTCACAATTTCCCATTAAGCCAGCAGATAGTGAGCTATCTTGGTTGTGTTTATACTGGCATGTTGTCTTGGTTGGTTTGATATATGTCACAATGTCACAGTCTGGTTGGATATGTACACTGTCACTGGGAAATATTTTCGTACGAATGTTAATATTTTGACAACACGTTCTGCTGTAATTAAGAAAAGAAAAGCATTTTAAAATTGGAAAGCGCGATTTAATATTGATTTGGTAAAATTTATCTTAGTAGCCTGGAAGGCCATTCAGCCAAAGCTGGTATTCAGAGGGGGCTGCATAAATTTCAAATAATTACATATTATTACAGTTTCTAAGTTAAAAAGGGACAATCTATGTTCAATACTCAACTCAAAAGTAAAAAAGTGATCAATCTAAATCGAACTAAAATGCTTCTTTATACGAGTCTTAAAAGGCGTTTATGGAAGTAGCATTCTCAAATTCATTAATAATTCATGAGCAAATTATTCAATCAGATCTTCTAAATTGAACCACGTGATGACACTAGAAATGCCAGTAAAGTACTGGGCAGAGGACTAGAAATAATATTTCCAGTCCGGTGCTGCGAATATGACGTCAAGAACTAATCGAGCATGAATACATACCGAAAGTTTAAAGCCGCAATGAAAACACTAGCATGCTATTATTCAAATAACTGAAGACATAAATTTTCTGCACCAAATTAAATCACCATGTATCATTAATAATCCACTTAGGGATTACACTTAGGGATTACACTAATTGATTTTGAGAAGTCATTCAAAGGCCTCGAAATCGGACTAGACCGGGTTTTCAAGTACTCGGATTTGTTCCAGTCCTCGGCTTCGTCTCGGACTGCAACAAATCCTCGTACTTGAAAACCCGGTCTAGTCCTCTTTCTCGGCCTTTAAATATTACTTCTTAACTTATACAGGATAGATTTCGAAAGTCCTCTTACGAAATCGTATTAGGTGGAAGCTTGCTTAAAGTGACACTCCAGTGAAGTGGAGTTCATATTAAAGATCTTACTGACTTAAGTTTATTTCCAAAGTTTCGTCATTCAATCAATTAAGTTAAGAAGATATCGCAAGTTGAAGTTGGAGAGTTTGTCCAATTTCGACGCCATATTTGTTTCTCAAATATGACGTCACTGAGTGCCTTTATCACGTATTATGCCTAAGAAGCTCCTCTACTTTCACGCATGAGGAACTAAATAGTTTATTTCGACTAATTTCCCCCCAAAGAGCATTCACAACATCACTATGTGATCGCCCTCTAAACAACTCCACTGCCAATATAGAAGAAATCAATATCGTCATATTTTCAAAACAAACATGGCGTCAAAATCCTCAAATTTTCAACTTCAACTAGCCATATCTTCTTGACTAAATTGATAGGAATTCTGAAACTTTGGGAATAAACTAAAGTTAGTAAGATCTTTCATATGAACTACATTTGTATTTTGACTGGAGTACCCTTTAATGATAGATAATTAGAAGAAAAAAAGGTGAAAAGCCTGGGTACGAGGTTGATGACTACTAGGCCATGATCCCATTCTGAGAGCGGGTTCCCTATGAATACGTGGCTTCCGAAGTTTTCTTCAAGGAAATGTTGAAAGAGAAATGTTTCCATGCAATAATGCAGGAAGGAGCATGCTGGTTCGATTGATATATGTACTCTAACTATGTGGCAGTCACTATATAGCAGTATCGCTTTGGTATGTTATATATATACACTGAAGTAGTGCATGTGGGAGAGCTTGGAGTAGACAGACGATACATAGACGAGACGATACTGACAATACTTCTGATTGCAGGTGAGACGCTCTAACCATTGAGCTACCGAGAATCAGAAGGTTAGACCAGCAATCAGAATGTTACAGAATTGACGACTGTTCATGTATAGTCAGTCTACTCCAAGCTCCATTGAGCAGTGAGACGTTCTAACCATTGAGCTACCGAGACTCAAAAGGTTACATCTGCAGCAATCAGAATGTTACAAGTTCGATCCCTTTTTGACACTCAGAAACATTTTCTGAGGATTTGAGATTGACGATCGATCGTCCATGTAACGTTTGCCAACTCCAAACGCCCACATTCACTACAGCAAATATTAATGTATATATTATAAAAAAACCCAAATCCAACACTGACATGATTAAAGATTAATCAAGAAAGCAATAAGGCAAAATGTTCATGGTCAATATTACAGTGCTTGTCTTCTTGAGGACGGTTTTACCCCAGATAAAGTTCATTATTTATCATTGTACAAATCTTTTGCCAAGACGCCTTTTCATCACTCGAAAGTAATTCTCATATTTAATTACTACAACTGAGATATTTGAGATATTTAGGCATGTCATGCAGGCATCAATATCGGTCACTATAATTTATACAATATAGTCTATATGATAACAATAATTACATAAGGCAGGTGTAATTCATACATTCACATGCAAGTTTTTAAAAAAAAATAGGCAAAATGTTCACCTCCAATGTTATACACTCGAAAATTTCCTTCACCATAAATCCTTAGAACATGTAGTTTAATCGAGCGAAATGCCAAATATTACTTGTAATATACCCAAAATCCTTAGCTCAGTGGTCAGGGTCGCGCCAATTCCAGCCGGAAGGCCTTGAAGTTGCATTTTTCGCAACTGGTCCCGGTTTGGTCTTAAAATGTATATATTCCAACACTCGAAATTTTCCTTCACCATAAATCCTTATACACTGTACAGTTTGTCAAAGACCTTTTTTCTACTTTTTTCCATTTCCTAGTGGCATTTTTAGCTTCTTTCCTTTTGATTTATAGCTACATGCAACTTTATTTACTTGTCCTATTTATCTCACGAATTAGACAAGGAGCGTAATAAAGCAAATGATTTGAAAGCTATAGGAGTATCATATCATTTCCTGAGGAAATCACCCGGAAATGAGGCAGACTTTCCCCCGACAACAAAGCAACAACTCTAAAAGGTTGGCTTATAGGAAGCAAGAAGTGGTAAAACTACAGCAACCTACACAAGATATTTAACCGTATCACAGTTAAAATTAGCTACAGCTGCACGGATAACATGAGAAGCGCCATCAGTAAATGCAACTTCCGGGTCTTTCCAAAGCGGAAAGCAACCAGCCAAAGCACATGCAACTGCCGATAAAAGGGAAAATACCCTCTACAGCAAAAGTGGATGGCAAGCAGTATTATCCCAGGCCAATATAACGACAGCTGACAACAGAAAAACGACGGGAACGACGACACCTTCCCATGTTCAAGAACTAATATAATCCTAATCCCTATCCTAACCTTGATCCTAACCTTAAACCCAACCCTAACCGTAGCTTCTTTTGAGTCATCCCTAGAAAAAAGTGATAAGTCACCAAACTCATGACGATCCATGACAAACAACACATGATAAAAAGCGGAACTAAATTGGAACTTTCATTGAGGCCTGATTTGAGCTATTCTGCAATCTGAATGGTTCTTTACTAGCAACTAGCTATCGCTCATATATAACTAGTATAATGAGAAAACAAAATGGCTAAATGTTTTGCTAAAGTGAATGAACAAGAAATTAGGTATTTTCTGGATAAAATTCAGATATTCGTTCTCGTCGTATATGAGCTCATATACTACTACGGCTCATGGTATAATTATAATTGTTTTATATAGAGCAATGAAAATATAACACACCCATGTATCACTTGTGACTTCCGTACAGGCAGACATATATAGCAAAGCGAGCCGAGATGTTTAGGAATGAAATATTGACGTTTCTAGCAGAGCCCTTCATCAGAGTAAGACGAGATGAAATAAAATAAATAAGGCTTATGTAAGGGTGTCACAAGTAGAATAATGAGATGCGAAAATGTTAAATCATTTGCTATTTTTACAGTCGATCAGCAAACACACTGAGGGGGGAGCTCAAGGGGACTATATGGGATAGTAAAGGATAGTAAAGCGGTAAGAAACAAAAAGTCGAAAGGGAATGAAAGTGCATGAACTAATAATAAAGTTCCTTGCAAACTAAAATAACAAAAAAACTTGTAGGAAATTAAATGAGAAAAACGTTCGTTAAGGCCAAGTTTAAAATTCATGAGACACTTCTCTTGCCGTTTGAGGTTATCGTTACCACCCGAGATGGAAGGATGGCACATACTTTCATGTCTGAAACCAAATGGTTAGAGCTGTTGAAATGGCGTGCTACAGGTTTGTCAACATCATTGTTCCTCACGTAACGAAGATGTTCAGCAAACCTGTCTGAAAGGCGTCGTCCAGTTTCACCGATGTAGATTTTGGTGCATTTATCGCAAGAAATGCAATAAATTATGTTGGTGGACGTGCATGATGAATAGACTTATTAACCGAGTGCGAGGTCTGTACGGTAAAGTATTTGCCTGAGGTTTTAGTACAGACCGAGCGACGAAGGAGCGATCAGGTCTGTGCGAAAAAACCGAAGGCAAATACTTTACCGTACAGACCAAGCAAACGAGGTTAATCTGAGCTTGTTGATTTCGCTTCATGTTTACACGCGTTATTGGTCCGTTAGGCATTCATTTTCTTCACTTATAGATAAACAGCTTTCAAGAAAAGCATCACTAATGTTCCAGAACGTGTTATTGTTCGAACTTTTTCAACGAACGTACTCAAATCCTCTTTTATATTCATCTAAATCAACTCAGAAATTTTCCCGCCAAAACTTACCAGTCCGGAAAAAGGCGTATTGCCCTGTGACAGCGCCGGGAGGGCAATACGCTTTTTTCCGGACCTCTCACGAACCAATCAGCGTGCGCCATCTTTCTTAGCCATATAATAAAAAGTATGTAGTAACCACATTGTAACCTTCGCTCTCCATCTGAGTCTCGGTAGCTCAATGGTTAGATCGTCTCACAGGAATGAAGGTTACAGCCGTTTGATCCCTATCATGGACGCGATTAAAGATATTACGAGAATTTCAGCTTGACGCATATCGGACAGACACTCTAGACCAGAAACGCTCAAAGACACACAACCAAAACACTTACTCAAAATTTTCCCTCCACAATCAAACTTTATATGTAGCAGATTTAGTTTGACATGTTATGAAGCTCACGAATTAGATATAGAATAGCGTAATGAAGTAAATTATTTGGATCTTAGTTCCGGAGTATCTAAGCCAATACTTTGATAAGAAATAGAAATATCCATCTGTATAATATTAAATAGACATAAAAACAATCTACACCTGCGCGAATCTAAACAAACAACCATTTTGGTATTCCGGAACTCTCCTGCATCATACAATTCTCTCCCAAGTTAAGAATGCTACCTTCCTACCTTCCTTGAGACTCATATAAAGACGAATTTTAGTTAGATTTAAACCTGACATAGATTTATCACCCTTTATAATCTTGTTAATTGAGCATTGTATATATAGATTGTTCCTTTCCCTATATTAAAATAAAATATACATATAGAAACTATATACCTATATATAGCTAAGAATGATATCACAAAAACGCAGCGAAGTGACCATCAAAACACCAGTAACGTTTCCAAGTCTTTCGCTGTGAAATAATCGCTTTAAAATGCTAGGAAGTAATGCCATCATTTTTACCCACTTATAGTGAAAGCTGGTTCCTTCAGAATATTGGACACGGAATATTGTTGAATCATTAAAATGTTGGGATTTGAAGTAAAGATTGGAGGGTTAGTATTTCTTAATTTAAAAGTTAAGACTATAGTTTTTATTTGGGTTATGGTTAGGATTTTGGATCATGTCAATCTGTGTTCGCTGTTTGTCCGTTAGACGAAGAAGATGCTACAATTCTATTCCTTAATTTTATTTTTAAAGTCTTTGAATGTATTACGCTCGTTTAAGCTTAATTCGCAAGCATATATCGCCTTATAACACACGTAAAAAAACACCTCAGCTATAACTATAGAAGAAGCATAATTACGAGACAGTGAATACGTCATTATACAACGGCAGACATGACTTCAACATATTGATAACAGCAATAAAGTGTTTTTATCTTGAACAAATATTCGTAATAAAAACTATGTTTCAAACGGTTATTAAAATTGCTTTTTAATTCCATATGAAACGTACCGTTAACACACAAAGTAAACAATATACTTTGATGACAAAGTCGAAGTCGTTAACGCGAAATGCAGGCAGGTGCAACTGCATATTTTGGGGAACATCTTCATTAGTTAGTGCGGCCATTGCGGCAGAGTGCAGGCGTAGCGAAGCGGGATGAGTCATGGCCTCTAGCAAAACATCTGGGGACTGTTTGTCGGAAAAGTTTTGTATCTGTCGGAAAAATAGGATGATCAAATTCAAGACGATGATGCAGATTGAGAGTAAATAAAAATAATAAATAAAAAAACTTCACTGCTCACAATGAAGATATTTCTATCTTCACATGTGAAGTTGGTGTGGGAGACACAGCTTCAAATCCTGAGTGGGACCTCCACTTAGAAAAGAGAAAGTGCTGCCTTTGCAACAATATCAGCAAATGGTAAGACTTTCGGGTCTTCTCGGATAACGACCTTAAATCGTAGCCTGTTGGGATATTCCGTTCACCTAAAAGAGTGATAAATTAAATCTAAGATACCATATATTTTTTAGCAGAGAGAGAAGTTACATAATTCAGAATAATATTTTGACAATTTATCCGACTGTCCCAACCAGGAATCGAACCGAATGACTTTGGTTCAACGTATACCAGTGCCCACAGACCTACACTGAGACACACGGTCAGGACAGTCAGTTATTTAGGGCACCGTTTTTTGTTTACGCGTTTGAGTTTATTAGTTTTATCACTCTTTTAGGTGAACGGAATACTCCAACAGGCTAGAAGCCCAATTGATAGGGGTTCCGAGGGCCTACGATTTAAGGTCGTTATCCGAGAAGACCCGAAAGTCTTACCATTTGCTGATATTATTACAAAGGCAGCACTTTCTCCTCGAATATTTTTAAGACCCTGAGTGGAGGTCCGACCCAGGATTTGAACCTGTGCCTCCCAGCTCATAATAATAATAATAAAGACGTATTAGGAGTATTATACAATAGTCTCAATGCTCTTACAACAATATATTCTTAAATTTACTTATAAAACTTATTACTGTTTCATTATAAGATAAAGCCTATACTACTAACACCACAGTACAATAGACTAAGACCACGTTATTCTATTGGAATCTGAGAAACTCCAAGTATATCCTTTTCGCCATCTAAATAATATTCAGTGAAATACCGGATTGTCTATACCGGGATTTTTAACGTTTCTTTTGCAAGCTCGCGCAAAATCATAGACATGTGTGGTAACCGCTGGACCACAACGCGTGTTTTAGTAGTACAGTGGTCAGTTATACGTTACACCAGAAGGACTTTGGTCTAACGTACCAGTGCACTGACCACTGTGACCTACACCGAGACACACGGTCAGGACAGTCAGTTCTTTAGGGCATCGTTCTTTGTTTACGTGTGTTTAGTAGTACAGTGGTCAGTTACATGTTACACCAGAGACCTTTCGTTCGATTCCCGGTTGGGACAGTCAGATCAATTGTCAAAATATTATTCAATATAAATCTGTATTTCATCGATATATAAATAACAAAAGTGATATCTTGTACATGTGAAGATAAAAAACGGCAGAAATTGTTGCGACACAAGTTGCTGCAATTATTAAAATATTAAATTTAGATTGTTTTGTACTCTGGCTTGTACAAAACATTGTAACAACCTCACTGGCTCAACCGTATGCACAATGGTCAATGGAACAACAACTTAGTCACAGTATCAGACGGATGAAAATGTACAAAAAAAGAATTATCACGTTGGGATAAAGTTTGGATAATTAAGTTTCATAAAAAAAGTCCATTTAAAAAATTATATTGGCGGAGGTATACTGGGACTGCTGAACTTTTCAATTCGCTTATTTCGGCTTTCGATTTTCAACCGAAATACCATGTAGAAAAAAACTCTTCACCTATTTATTCGATTCGTCTCAAATTTTCACAAATTGTTTATACATAGCTAAAAAGGAGTCGTGCGGCAAAACAAACAGATTTCAAATTCATTAAATTGTTCTGCAGTTGAAACTCGGCAGAAGCGAAGTCAATTGATCGGGAAAACGGAGGGTTACAAAAAATTCGAGATTTTAAATAAAAAACGCAATCTTTGGCATATTTTTATAGCCTATTATATACAAGCTTTCAAATAATATATGGTTGAGACATCATATATGAATACTCGTGGCGCTACTTTAACTGGAAACGCACCCTGAAGGTGTAATCAAAATCTCAAAACAACACAATCATAGTATCATTTCCCTGATATCCGTAGCCAAACAACACAATTTCTCACCTATATGTATATATCGATATTCTTCTCTCTTTGGGGCTTCTTTGAGGAAACCTCTGGGGGTGTTTATATGCGAGGCGAGATCTTGAGATCTTGAGAGAGGCGAGATCTAGCTTGAGAGGCGAGATCTTGAGATCTTGAGAGAGGCGAGATCTTGAGAGGCGAGATCTCGGTAAGCGGGCTGCAAAATTTCTCATATAAACACTCACTGAGATGAATTTTCAAAGGGATGCCGACACCGTCTATTTATAGTCTATTGTTTGGCACGTGAAACCATTTCGGGTAAGCGGGATGAATTTTGCCCTGATATAAACGCAAGCCGGGCTGGTTCGCCTCTCATATAAACACCCCAAGACGGATAAATACCTCGAATATTTCATGATGAGTCGGTTTTCTTTGATGTACCGCGGGCTGTATATAGCATACAACCCTATGAATATTAATTAGATAAAAAATGAAGAAAAAACTAGGAAAATCTTTGTCCAAGGTGGAAAAATGGATACATCCCTCGTTCTCGGGATTTATCTCTTACATACATGGTCTGGAAGGCCGGCAAATTGTTCTATGTTTTTGTTCAGTTTGTGGTCTTTCACGGTTGCTGAACACATTGTATTTTCTGTATAATGAAGCAGTTATCCAATAGCAACGTTTGAGTTTAATGTTTTTGAAAGATTAATAAACCTAAAACAAAGAATTTGTGCACCTTCAGGTCCAACCTCGTACCCAGGGTTTTCAACCTTCAGGTCCCTCTCGCATGAATCACAGTTCGATTGCTAGCCCCTTCGAAGTTTGCCGCGTTTCCATGTATTGCCATTGACTATGATTACACAACTAGTAATTCGATTCCCTTCCTACAAACGTCACAAGTTCAGATAGTCAAAAAAAGAATATATATATATATATATATATATATATATATATATATATATATATATATATATATATATATATATATATATATATATAATCAAGCGTGTCTTTTGTTTACTCCAGTACTGTACAACAGTTTAACTTAAGTAAACTGACAACTATGAGCAGTGTCCAAGGCAAACAACAACCATGGACAGCTGTTTCTCCCTGACTGGGGCTCGTCAACGTGGTGAAGCTGATGACTTAGCACATCCAATAAAGAAGTATATATATATAGCATCACAGTCTGGAGTTAAAACTCAGCTCATTGTCTCAAGCTGTTGTTCAGTACAGGATTAAACTATATTTCATCTAAAGATTGCGAACTGCATGAAACATGATGTGTAACGACAACTGTATAGTTTTAGACTATACTAAATTATATAATATACTATACTATTAAATATAATATACTATACTATTAAACCTATAATCCGCTCTACAACATTTGTATCGAGTACTCTCTTTTATCGGACGAATACTCCTTCTATACTTACAGTTAGTTAAACCGAAGGTCGGGTTAGAATCCTGCCGTGGTCGAGTAGAAGTTTCCTACTTGCCCGGTATGCTTTGTCCACTCGGAGTCAAACATTTATCATTATCATATATATATGTATGCATATATATGTATGCATATGTATGTATATACATACATACATATATATGATACATACATATATATATATATATATATTATATATGTGTATGTCACTATGTATATGTATATGAACACTGCTAAACGATTGTAGTGTCTCTGCTAAACATACAATAAAACTAGATCTCCACATGTTCATGGACACGCTTTAATATTTGTCGGAAGTATTTAGAACGCCTCCGCTTACAATTCCCAGCTATATCGGCCATTACCGTCACAAAAGTGTTTAGTAAAATGTTTGTCAGTTAAATGTTTGTTAGTTAAATGAAATTTTAATAGCGATATTACACAGGGGCGGCGCGCTGTATAGGAACACGTTTGAAGTACATAAGAATTGCAGTTCGTTCGGAAAACACTGAAGCTTAATTTGTTTCTATAAAATAATTTCACACCTTTCTTTTTCATGTTCAATATTTCTCAAGTACTTCGGCTGGATTGACTTAATTGTCTCTATTTAACTTTTTGTTGGATTATTTTGTATTTTTGCAATGCTTACAAATGATAATTATTCGAGTGAAAGAAACATAATATATAGTTTTCATATATTCTAGTCATTTTGGGTCACGTTTCTGGTGACCAATACTGGTTTCAGTTAATAAAACCGAAGACGTAAATACGTGGGAGTCAGATTTTCCAGATTTTAATAAACCTTACTGTTTGACACAATATATACGTTATTCAAATAATTACTCCCAGAAGCTAGATGAATATCTGCGATATTAATAATGGCCTTGATAATAATTATATTGCATGGGTGAGACCATCAATTAATGACAATCAATGTCCACTTCTATTTGCATTTTCGAATGAACGAGTTCGCAGGAGCAGAGTATAAAACACAGGCGCTGCCCAACAGCTGATTACAAACGAATATAACGCACATCCAGCTCCGACATGAATACTACAGCAATCTTTTTGGTCTTCGCCATCCTTTTGGCTAGCTGTCTGGTGCAAGAAAGCGACGGTTTCGCTGCAGGTGGAGGAGCATTTGGAAAGAAACGTGGAAATCAGGTAATAATAATAATCGTCTTTATTTCTTGAGCACCATTTCTTATAAAAACCAAAAACGCTTTGCAAAATAACTAGATGTAAATGAACTAAAAATAAATGTCTTAATATTAGATTTAAAAATATGTAAGGAGTCAATAGTTCTAATATCCTCTGGTAGCCTGTTCCAAAGTAGAGGAGCCATCACTGAAAAGGCTCTCATTCCATATGACTTCAGTCTGTATTTAGGTACTACCATGAGGAGACGTTTGTTAATTGAGCGTAGCAATCTAGTAGGAGTGTATACTGCAGTTAAAGTTTCCTGAAGATACCACGGTGCCAGGCCATCAGTGCTTTGAATGTTATAGATAACACTTTGAAATTGATTCTTTCGCTTACAGGAAGCATATATGTGAAGGCATATATGTATTGGCATATATATGTGAACTGTGAAGGCATATATGTGAAGGCATATATGTAGGCATATATGTGAAGGCCGCGACCACACTAGCGGGAAGTTTGTGAAAGCATAACTGTCAGTTTCTCTTAACAATGTAGTTTTCATAAAAAAACAAAGCCTAAATGTAGTTATTAGTCCCAAGACTCAAGAGTAACCACAATAGCGTTGTCCTTTTAAACAAGACGTTGTTGATTAAAGCATTTTCAAGCTCTGTAGATACCGTCAACGCTAGGAGTTTTATACTCATTTCTTTTTCTCACCCTTTGCTCCAACATTATACGCCATTGTTAGTTTTTGGTAAATGTGTTTACAAATAAGCAGTTTAGATTTCAGAACGTTCTGAACTTAATATTACCATTCACCATGGTTAGTACGTTTTACAAAGCTGTATTTAAATTATATGCAAAGTGTCAAGCATAAAAAATGTCTGAAAATATACGTTGGAAGTGGTCTATAACGCGGTGACAACATGCTATGGGGCTTAGAATACTATGATTTATGTTGTTATGGCGTCGTCATCTCTACTTTTGTAAGCTCTCTGCATGACGTGCATGAAGATCAAAGGCGACGTGTAATAATGCAATTTTTTATCCAAAACGAAAGCCTAGTTTAATTATTAGCACCAAGAGTAACCTCAATGTCGTTGTTCTTCTAAACAGGACGCTCATGCTTAAAGCATTTTCACGCTTTGTAGTCGCCGTCAACTACTGCGAGTTTTACTTTAGTTTATCGTTAACGACACACTCTTCCGCAGAGGCTTCTTGCGCTTTTTTTAGAGTTTCTCTCCACGCGTCCCCAAAACACCCTGTGAGCCCAATAATAGCCCACCTATAGTACAAAAAGCGCAAGAAGCCTCTGCGGAAGAGAGTGTCGTTAACACTAATTGCAATCACAGTGTCAAGAAAAGTGTCAAGTTTCAAAAATGTCTCAAAACATATGTTGAAAGTAGTATATAATGGTAATGACCTGCTATGGGGCTTAAAATACTATGATTAATGTTGCTGAGAATGCCGTAGCCATCTTGAGTTTCGTAAACTCCCTTTTTACACTCTGAATAGACGGCGTCAACACGAGTTTTAATTTAGTTTGAACATGACTAACTGCAATAACTATTTTATTTTATTTTTTATTTTATTTAACTTCGTCTTGATTATGTGGTTTATATAGTGAAATTAACATTTAAAAAGATCCTATATTCATTACAAGGCTTGTAAAACCGCAACAGCAATCGCCAATTACTGCGGTTCCATTACAACAATATAAATACAACAAAAAAATAGTACAATAACGATAATAAATACGAAAAAGCGGTCCAACATTATGCATGGGGATTTCCACTCACCACATCAGGGAGTATACGAAAGCGACGGCATCCTCAAAAATATAATTCATAGTATTCTAAACCCACAACATATGCCAGTTTCAGATATTTTTGAAGCTTGACACATTTCAAAGCCAATCTTAAAAAATATTACTATTCAGCTTTTTTCTCTACGTACGACTCCGAAGACCCACGTACCTGGAAAACAATTTGTACTAAATGTAACTCTGTCCGTAGTCTGAATGTTACTCCTAGTTGTTGTTTTTAGACTCCTTCCAGAGCTGGATTTCCGCTCTCTACTTTTAACTTGTGATCTGCTCGCTTCGGTCGCTTTCCTTTGTCTCATCAGCTCTCGTGGACAAAATCCGTTCCGGCTGGGGCCTCATGTGACTGAGGGGAGCGATCGGGAGGGGCGGATCGTGGGGCGGAGGTGAATATCGAGGACGACGTCCCTTAACAATGTAGTTTTTCATCCAAAACGAAAGCTAAGTTAGCTCCACGAGTAACCTCAATATCGTTGTCGTTCTAAGGGGGTGTTTACACGAAGGAGGGCTAGCCTTCTTGGTAGCTCTAGTAAAAGGGATGGATTTCACCTCGCGTTTACATGGGAATATTCTAGCCCTTCGAAGAGGCTAGCAAGGCTAGGAGGGCTGACTTGTTTACCGAGTTGACAACATGGATTTCCCCACGTAACCCGCTGAATCCCATTTTCCCGCACAAGTTATCAATTTAAAACCTACGTACGAACAAACAGAACTTGTGAAATAAACAGTTGTCTTAAATATAAGGGCGAAGGCCACCTTTGTCGCGTGTACGGAGCTTTTGCTTACCAGCCCTCCTGTAGGAGCCCTCTTGAGTGCGTTTACATGGGAAATTTCCAGCCTTCGTATAGGCGAGATCCCGGGTAGTCAATAGCGAGGTCTCGCCTAGGAGGGCTGGCCCTCCTCTCGTATAAACGAAAGCAAATTTTACATATGGTTTTACTGAGAGGCGAGTCTCGGTGAAGAGGGTTAGCCCTACCAAGAGGGCAAGCTCTCCTCCATATAAACACCCGTTAAACAAGGGTGTTGGATTTTCACGCCACTGCGAGTTTTAGTTTAATTTTTCCTAAACGCTAACTGCAATCACATTGACAAGCTTCATAAATGTCTGAAAACAGTATATGTATGTTATGGACCGAGTGCGAGGTCCGGATAAAAGGGTATTGGTGTTGTTCTTTTCGCGCTTGTATCGACCAAGTTGAGGTTCATACAAGTCAGAAAAAAGATCTCGACCAATATCCGGCTTCTATCCAGACCGATACTAACCATAAACTATCTAATCTTATATCAAAAGTAAATTTCACATCTAGTCATAACTTGAGGAATGTTAGGAAAATCCAAATTCCCAAATTTAAGATAGAACGGTATAGAACCTCTTTTTTAATAGCAAGTAGTTTCAATGCGAACAATTAGTAATATTATATATGTAATCACATATTTTTCTCTCGTTTCAGAATTATAACGTCCAGAGAGCACTGGCTGGGATTTGCAGCGCAGCAAGAGAGCTATGTCCCGCGATCGTAACCAACGAAGAGACACGACATTAACAGTTTGGAATGAAGAAGAAAGGTTTATACACCACAAATCATATAGCTAAATATATATATATATATATATCTAGACATTCAACAATGTAAAGAATAAATTATTATATTATCCTCAATATTAGTATATGTCCAACATTATTTGATGTTATCAGATAAGAACGAAAAATAAACAGTATATGATGTTTATCAGATAAGCATGAATTGATGCAGACAGACTGTCTTGATGGATTCTTAAATCTGTGAAATTCTACGGTCAATGTGTTAATTCTAAGCTTCCTTAGCAACGGATATACTCTGCAAATCTTAACTGTACGTCGGCGAGCATCGTGTAGTTAATATACATTTGTCTATCAACTGTGAGATACAAGTTTGATATTGGGTTTGACCTCAACTCAGAGTCTTAAAATAATCCTTTTTACGTTTGAAGATGAATCATAGATCATCAGGGCAAAATGCAATAATAATTGGGATGGGCCCTTAGGTGAGCTCCTTAGTTAGGGAATCAAGCGCGGCCCTGTATGTACGCAGATTTTATCGTACGTTCACGGAAAACGTACCCATCATCTTGTCCAGTCGGATTTTAATACTCGCTCATCGGCGTTTTTTCCTGAAACTATCCATGAAATGGACGATATTAGTGGAAGCGAGGAGGCAGCGAAGAAATGAGCGATAACGACAGCGAAGGGCAAACGAGACAGCAGAAGAACGGGAAGTACGCCTATCAAGACGAAGACAAAGAGACCGAGCATGGTGTGCAGAAAGACACATACAGAACGCATAGTCTCGACGAAGAAATGAGCGAGAGCGAAGGGCAAACGAGACAGCAGAAGAAAAGGAAGTATGTCTATCAAGGCGAAGCCAAAGAGACCGAGCACGGCGTGCAGAAAGACAAGACGAGACATCAGAAGAAAGCGAATTTTTTATATATAATATATCAATTATAGATAACTTTATTCTGTGAAGGGCTCGCTCCATGATGCTGCTTTGCATAGCTCCCCAGTAATAATAATATTTAATTTCTTATCTTGCGTAGTTTCCATTTTAATATAATCAAATGCGCATTTCAAAGTAATCATCCTTACTTGCAGCCGGTGGCTGAATTGCAAACGATGCAGATCAAACTGTTTGAGTCGAAGGTATATTAAAGGTGCCCCTGCAGGCAGCCGCCATACGACCCATGTGTGACCACGGAGCACAGCTAAGATCTTAGTTTAGTTTATTAGATTTATCACTCTTAGGTGAACGGGATACCCCAACAGACTAGAAGCCCAATTATAGGGGTTCCGAGGGCCTACGATTTAAGGTCGTAAATGTTGATTTCACAGAGGGGGACCACAGGGAGCCCAACTCTGACGAGTCTGACGCACGTGGTGTGTTTTTCTGTGTTTCTCTGTTTTATTCTATATTATGGAAATTCTAATGTTTTGTTTCATGAAAGTCATGGAGTCTCATAAGCGAGACCGCGGCGCTTATGAGACCGCGGCGCTTATGAGAACCAGGGTTACCACTTCATGTTAGGATCACAAAATGGTTTCGGACAAAATATTGGTTAGGATTATAGTTGTGTTGGGGACAGGCTTACATGAAGTAACCAGCTTTAGCCATACATTAAGTACCTTACCAGAACGAGGCGCCGCGGTCTCACCGCGGTCTCAACTTTCATTAAATAAAACATTAAAATTTCCATAATACAGAATAAAACAGCTGAGAAACACAGAGAAACGCACCACAGGCGTCAGGGCTCCCTGTGGGGGGACCGGAGAATAACCCTTGAAGCACGGAGAAAACCAACAACACTGAAGCTAGGAAGTCAACACAAGTATACCCAGACGGTCACCCATCCAATACTAACCCCACCAAACAGGGCTTAACTTCAAACCTCAGTGATGAGAGGCAACGCGATTACTGCACCTGCCACCCATGCCTCGTGAAGATCTACGACGGCAACCTGTGTGAATATGACTCGTACGCTTTGTACTCATTGACGCCTTAAAAACATCTTGTTTCATTTCAGAACAACAAAAAATAGACCGCCATTTTGAATAATTTGATGTTATTGCACGCTTTAATTGCACTCCTTTCAACCAATCAGAATGCAGTAATTTTGTCATGCATATTATAAATACAGTTCATAATCCAACACATACAGTCGCATGTGCATATAAAGATATTAATAATTACAACATGATAATCACAATGGTTAACACTAAAGTACCTTCTACTGGAACATCTTTCTGAAATCATCGTTGCTCATTTTAGATTTAAGTTTGGCTGTTTCTTCGCTCGATCCTTTCGAGTAGTCACCGGGCGCCGATGACTTCTGAAGGGCCCTGGGCACGAGTTGTAACTGAGTCCGAGCTCGGCCAGGTCGACTGCAACATGTAAAGCAATACAAAAAAGTCAGCTGTTAAAGCATAATAAAATAACAATATTAGTATTAATAGCACTATTACTGGTACGTACATTAACTAGTACTATTAAAGTGCCCCTGTGATCAAATGTTTGGTATTCCGAATTTTTACATATTTGTAAAGCACGTGGTGTTCTTACTTAACTTGCCAAATTTCAAGCCATTGCGAGCATGGGAAGTCGCCTTTTCAGACTGTTTTTATACGAGATTATACGGCCGCCATTACTCGAACATGTTCCGGACGCTTAGGTTGCGATTAGAGGAAGTGACGTCAAAGACTCAACACGTGGCTAGTTGTGTATGAATATAAAGCTACTTGGGAAAACTTTCTATTGTAACTTGTCGTATTTTCATAAAGCTTTGAAAATTTTTAAAATTTTATAATAACATTTTATAATTTCCATAAAGCTTTGCACGTGTTGAGTCTCTGACGTAACAATCACACATACTCTGCTGTGGAATCGCGGGCTCGTCTGGAAAAAGTTTTGAGCAATGGTGGACAAAATTTGGGCGACTTTGGAGGTTAAATTTCTTGTGATAGAATGTTTGTTGGCAAATTTTTTTTGCAAATGCGAACATTTATTAACCTAAAATGATGTTCTGTAACAAAAAATAGTCTTTAACTGGTACTATTAACTAGTATTATTATTATATTAACTCTCATATCCGTATACGCTCACCTCCCCACTTGTTTATTGGTTTCTGTTTCGTTCTCTCGTCGGTGCTTCTTCGGAGGGTTCGACAGTGCTACGAAGATCTGCCGTTCACCGATAGTTGTCTGGTCTGACTTGAGAACTGCTACAGATGCTGCGGTCTAAGAGATACACGAAGGAAACATAAGGAAGGCCTTGAAGTTGCATTTTTCAAAACTGGTCCCGGTTGGGTCTCGAAAGTATATGATACTCCGTAGAAGTGTTTGTTAAATCCAACTTCACTCACCTCTTCTTCATACTCAACATAAGCATAACCCTTGGACTTTCCAGCACGATTGGTAACGAGACGAACTTGTTTGATATTACCGTGCTGAAAAAAGTTGCATGAGATCCATTACGCATTTTTATTATATGGCTTGGCTCGTCAAAATCTCGTCAAAATCGGATTGTGTGAAAAGACTTTTCGATAGTTTTGAGGTATATTACTAATTAAAGGGACACTGCAGCCAAACTACAAATGTAGTTCCTATGAAAGATCCTACTGACATTAGTTTATTTCCAAAGTTTCAACATTCCTATCAATTTAGTTAAGGTAGCAATTGGGTTATCCGGCATCGCGTCGTAAAAAACCTTGCATCGCGCCCCTATTAATGCGATCACAACTTGTTATACATCAATTTAATGCAAATTGATCATAGAAAATAGTGTTAAAACCTAATTTTATTGGGGGTGAATTGTTCAATTGTTTTATTTACTGAAAGAAAAAATAAGTGTGTTGGGTTCGTCTGGTTAAAGTCCTTTTTTTTTAATTGATGGTTTTCCAGTTTATACCGTTGTAACCTACGATAAATGACCAGCAAAAACGTGTCGGCGATTTTTGAAATTCTGTTTCGTTCAATTTTTAATAATGATTTTCATGGGAATCACAACATATTTCATCTCTTTTAAATTCAAAACGCGATAAAAACGAAAACACGCAACGTATCAAAAATCGCCGACACGTTTTCGTTGAAGGGTATGTTTTCAACAACCGACAAAATTTCAGCGAAAACTGTTAAAACGCGGCGAAGTTTTCCTGGGAGAAAAACGCAAACTTTGGTGCAGAATTGAATTGAGAAAAAGCACCTGAAAGGCTTTGATCAATATTGTCCCGCCTTCTTATCATTCAATTAGACCTCGTCCAATCATATTTTAAAGCTCAATTTGTTCAACTCAATTTTTTTTTCACTTGCAGAAAACGATTTCTCAGATTCAAAAATGGAAAAAACATTTTTTTTCATATTTGTAAATTTTTCCACTATTGCTACCTTAAGAAGATATAGCTAGTTGTTAAGCTAAGTTGGAGAGTTTGTCCAATTTCGACGCCATATTTGTTTCTAAAATATGACGTCTTGAGTGATTCTATCTGGTATTATGCCTAAGAAGCTCTTCTACTTTCCTGCATGAGGAACCAAATAGTTTATTTCGACTAATTTTCCTCCAAAGAGCATTCACAACAGCTATCACCATGTGATCGCCATCAAAACAACTCCGATAAAGAATGTGCCGATAAAGAATCACTCAATGACGTCATATTTTCAAAACCAATATGGCGTCAAAATCCTCAAATTTTCAACTTCAACTATACATATCTTCTTAACGAAATTGATAGGAATGCTGAAATTTTGGAAATAAACTAAAGTCAGTAAGATCTTTCATATGAACTACATTTGTATTTTGGCTGGAGTATCCCTTTAAAGTTAATATATTTGACATTAAGGAACGGACTCTTACCACTTTGAAAATCTCCTCGATTTCCGTCGACGTCATCTCGAAAGGCAAGTTGGTAACAAACACTGTACACTTATCTAACGACGTTGGAAACTGCAGAGAAAGATAAAACCATTATTAACGAAGTTCTACTAAACATTTGGGTAACCTACCAAAACAAAGCAAATACAGTAAACACCCGCTATGAAGAACCTTCCACCTATAAGAACCTCAGGCTGAAATTAGGGATTTTGTGCCCCTCTCAATAAGAACCTGTTTGAGCCTGACATTTGAAATAGGTTTTTATGTTGGGAACACCAACAGCATGTCAGTCATGTAACAGTGTACTGCTATGAGCTGTAGCAGTAATAGAACTGTTCAGTGTTAAGGAAGATGTACCTTAATGTTATATACTAGTCTTGTCATCTACAAAGAAAAATGAAAGTACTGCCTAGTTAATTTCATTCATATCATCTCATTGACATAAGTGCTTATCAGTTACTGAATTGTGGCTTTATGGTTTATTGAGTTGTCTTTCTCCAGTTTTTTGCATGGAAAAATAATTACAAACCAATTTATAAGAACCTAACACCCTGATTTTTTGGTTTGGAAAAATGTAGGTTCTTCATAGTGGGTGTTTACTGTAGGTGTTAAAGCACAAATCCTTGAAGGTGAACCTATTCAGTTGATAACGGCAAAAAAACAAACATAAACATGGAGCCTGTGCCGCTACGAAAATGTCGAACGCCGCTATACAAATCCCGGCACAAACAACTATGGAGACTGGAAAGCCCGTCTTTAAACAATGCAGGGCATACTTCTAGAATAACATACTATTATCATCCCTAGAATGTTGAGTTGGAATGTGCCTATTCTTTCTCCGACACAGTCAAACGCCGTCCCGAAAAGCGCTGGGGAAGGATGCTAATTCCGATCGCCGTAAAGTTCCATTACGCACAAATTACTGTTCTGTTTTGCTCAGTGCAGGTACTGCACCCAACAGTTTGGGCTATTTAATTATTTTTTAACAATTTATGTCTTATGAAACAATGAAATTCAGACGACACAAGCTTTATAGTTTAAAGGATGAAAATCTATTCAGATTGGCAAATAAATGGGTTATCTATTTTCATGTTCACGAACTGAGCACTATGCTATATAAGACTTCAAACAGTAAGCGGGCGAGGGTTGTTGCGTACACGTAGTTCTAGTTTAGTGAGTCTATATGGCAAGTAATCAAAGTAGCTAGTCTATAGAAGTTCATACCCTGAAAGTGGTTGGGTGCTGGCTTTTATCCACACATGGTGAGACAAACATAGGTCTTCCACACAACTCTTGACGATCCATGGCTAAAGCAGCCACAACTGAGCTCTGAAGTATCAAAAATGGAAAACAAAAAAACAAATGAATAGAGAAAGAAAGCTCTGTCGATATCAAATTTTATAGAAAACGTGAGTAGAGACAGCAGTTTCTAGCATGGTATCGCGTTTTCTTAGGTTACTCTAGATTTGTCATGTCAAAGAAATATATGTTTGAAATATATATTTCTCCATTCCTTCCTCCCCTCCCTAGTATTTCTCCTACACTCGCTACTGCCCCCTTCCCTCCATTCCTCCCTCCCATCATACATGATACTACCACGCAACGAAACTCAAGTTATGCGATCTACATGAAGCAACAATAACAACACGTACCTCATTTTTGAACTCGACATAAGCGTATCCCTTGGATTTTCCCATCCGATTTTTTACCAACCGGATTTCTGTGATCTCTCCTAGCTTTAACGGGAAAAAAAGAGGTACTTAGTGAGTAATCAGCTATAGCCCCTATGTATCCCCTATGTGTCGCTATGTATCCCCTATGTGTCGTTATGTACCCCCTGTGTCGCTATGTATCCCCTATGTGTCGCTATGTATCCCCTATGTGTCGCTATGTATCCCCTATGTGTCGAAATCTGCGATTACTTACAGGTGAGAAAGTATTTTTCAGTTGTTCTTCATCGACCGAGAAGAGAAGGTTGCTTGCGAACACAGTTTGAGAGTAGTTCGCCCTGGTAGGATAGAAAACGAGGAAAAGTGTTGGGATCAAGAAACAATTGCCCAGAAGATGAAGCCGGAAGTAGCGGCGTGTGGCGACCATATTGATGGGACCACGCTGTATAGTTTTACTACATGCACTAATCTGCAGAAGGGATAGAGCATCTATTGTTTTGAAATTGAAGTCGGAAAAGTTTTGAAATTGAAATAGCTCAAATTTGTGCTCAAATAGAATATGTTTGCCCGGGTCTCTATAACGTTATCGCACCCGAGTGATAAAAACACGAGAGAAGTGTAGGGAGAAGCACGAGCCGCCGAGGCGAGTACTTTCCTAACTTCTCGAGTGTTTTTATTACTTCACGAGGGTTTCGATCACGTTATAGAGACCCAAGCAAACGTATTCTATTATTTTTATAAAATAATTCAGAAACAATACATAACGCTTTTGATTTTGATTTAATGCGAATTCTCATTAGTTACTGACGTCATCCCGGTCTCCGTAGCTTGATCGAGACCGGCAAGCTGACCAATCACAGCGTGCGTAGAGTAAAATTATTTTATAATAGACGACAGAGACTATCTGTCTTTCACTTTTTAAGATGTCAAAATTAATCAGTTGTCCAAGGTTTTCGTATACTTTAGCACACAAACTACGACAGGAACTACAGAGCGCAGTTGATCTCGCCAAGATGGCCTCCGTTATATGTTTTTGGGGGGCATTTAAAAGTTCAACGCTCGACAAATCTTTACCCTTCACGAAGGCTGTCGAGAGCAGTCTCTTTGCTCGATGTTTCTCTTGCCTCCACGTTGGATGTTGTTGAACTTTCTTTTGAAACTAAAAATATAAGTATACATACACACGTGAACATAACTGATAAAGAGATTTAGTGAAAAATTAAAAATTAAATTAAAATTAAAAATTTAGTGATTTACTGCGATCAAAATTTGGTTGTTTGTCCGCTGTTCCTAACGAGCCCGCAATTTCAAAAGAATCTGTGACGTCAAGGATTCAACAGAGTAACAAAATTAGTGCTGTGCGGCTTATTTCCCGTGGTTTTCCTTAATTATTGTGTTATATAAGACTATTTGCAAGGTTTTAGTTTCCCTAAACAGACTTTACATTAATATGCCCATAACCTCAAAATGTTTTATTGTCTTGTTTGGAAGAACTTTTAAAATGATAAAGTAACTTCTTTTGAAGATTTTCGTTTCTTTGCTTTCTTTTTGAGATATAACAGTTTGTTTGATATGCAAATGTCTGGAATTTCGTCACACATGCATAATGACTTATTGGAGAAGTGTGTATATCTCTTTCATTCTCGAACGAAATCCTTTAAAATCAAGCAGTTTGGTGTTGTGGGAGAAACGCACACACGTGTTATTCACACTTGTGTGTTTTTATTTCATGAACGCAAAGATATATTACATTCTCTGATAACTCATTATGCATGTGTGACGAAATTCCAGATATTTGCATATCAAACAAACTGATATATCTCAAAAAGAAAGCGAAGAAGTGAAAATCTTCAAAAGAAGTTACTTTATCATTTTAAAAGTTCTTCCAAATAAGACAATAAAAAATTTTGAGGTTAGAGGCACTTTAATTATTGTGTTATATAAGACTATTTGCAAGGTTTTAGTTTCCCTAAACAGACTTTACATTAATATGATGAGCCATCTGTTTTTTAGTTAGTTTCGTGTATGAAGAATTATGCAAAATGTTTTTGTTTCAAGCTAGCTTTACCGTATGGCTTCTTCGGTGGCGGTTCAATTCTCTCCTTGCCTCTCGTAACCTCTTCAGAATCTTGATGCTAAATGATGGCAAAAGAATAACTTTGAAACGTTTTACTTACTGTACGTAATTTTGTAACTTAATTGTACTTAAACTTAATTTTGTATGTCCTCGTTACAGTCTTGAAACCGAAGCTGGCAGAAGTTTTACTGTACGTAGTGTTAAGGAATGGAACTCCCTGCCAGCAGAAACTGTTAAATGTTTTAAATTGTCTCTTTTTAAAATAGCCTTGGAGAATCAGTCTCAGCTTAATCATTTTTAATTTTTTACTTATGATTACATAATATTTTTGTAATTTCTGTGTTTTTGTAATTTTGTAATTTTATCTATTTAATTATTTATAATAGTTATTAGAATATTTTGTAATTATCCAATGTTTTTAGAGGGCCACGAGTTTATCAGTTTTTGTAACTGTTTAGTGTTACCCTCGGTAAATAAAGTCTATTATTATTATTATTATTATTATTATTATTATTATTATTATTATTATTATTATTATTATTATTATTACGTATGGTGCAGAGACTTGGGAGGTGAAGGAAGAGCATGTGAAGAAGCTGGAAGTAGGCGGAGATGAGATGTCTGCGAGCGATTAGAGGAGTGACAAGACGGGAGAGAATGAGAAATGAAGGCATAAGGCAGGAAGTGAAGGTGACGGAATTGAGAGAGAAGAGAAGAGAAAGCAGACTGAGATGGTACGGACACGTGAAGAGAAAAGAAGAGGACGAGTTTGTTAGATGGTCAGTGGAGCACAGGGAGACGGGAACAAGGAAGAGAGGGCGACGGGAACAAGGAAGAGAGGGCGACGGGAACAAGGAAGGGAGGGCGACCGAGAAAGTGATGAATGGATTGTGTTCGAAATGATGGTAAAGTGGTGGATCTGAGCAGAGTTTGTGATAGAAGACAGTGGAGAGCGGTGTCGAGACTACCCGACCCCCATTGAGAGGACAAACGGGATGGTGATGATGATGATTAAGCGCATGGTAGTTAATGTCTGTTCGGCAACATGAATATCTTACTTTTCTTTTCGTTGTTTGCGATTTTGCTTTCATTTCGACTTTCTTCTGAGAACGTTTTTCCGCCTTTTGCTGAGTTCGTTTCGTCGTTGATTCTTCCTCGGCTTTCTTACGAGACTCCTCTTTCTCGTGTTCCTGGAAATGTAGAGGAAAAAGCGAACATTTTAAATGGTGGTGATTGTTGATGATGATGTTGACTGTGGTTGCGATGATGGTGATAATTGCGATGATCATGGTGATAGTGGTAACGATGATAGCGATAATTGTGGTAAGGATGGTGGTGATGATTGTGATAATGGTGGTAAGGATGGTAATGATAATTGTGATGGTGGTAAGGATGGTGGTGATGATGGTAGTGGTGGGCGATGGTGGTGGGCGATGATGGTGGGCGATGATGGTGGGTGATGATGGTGGGTGATGATGGTGGGTGATGATGGTGGGTAATGATGGTCGGTGATGATATGGTGGCGGTGATGATGATGGTAGTGGTGGGCGATGATGGTAGTGGTGGGCGATGATGGTGATGGTGACGATGATGGTGGTGACGGTGATGATGGTGGTGGTGATAATGGTGATGATGGCGGCGGCGGTGGTGATGATGATAGTGGTTCTGGTGATGTGTTGATGATAGTGGTGATGTGTTGATGATACTGGTGATGATGATGATGGTGCTGTGATGATGGTGGTGATGACAATGATTGATGAAGATTACTAATGCAGTATTGCCGAAAAACGGCATAAGCTCCTGACCTTAGTCTTTCGTTCCCACACTCTTTTTAGTTGAGTACTACACCGAGCTACTGCGCTGTCGAGATCAGCCAATGAACCTGAAAAAAGCACAAATCATCCATACAGGTATCTCATACATGCAGAGGTCAGCTTGCGAGGGGTTATAAACATAGTGTTTTACTAAAGACCGCAGATACAGTAGGTGTTCGCAGCAATCAACAACCAAAGAGTCTTGCGATTAATTTGAGCTTGTTCAAATTTCAGCACTTCCTTCAAGAAAGCAAGACTGTGTGTTTGGGACAGCTTTACCTATACTCTAGCATCTTATCTTGAACAGGAAGCCCTCGGAGTACCATGGAAAGAGAATTGGCGCATATGACGTCTTTAAGAGCCATTCTCGGTCAAAATATTTAGAAAAAAATGAAATAAAAACAGGGCAAAGAACTGACGACCAACCTTCTTCTCTTTCAAACTTTTCAAATGCTTCGCACAGCAGTTTGGGGTTGTCACTGCTAATTTGAATCGCTTTCTGGAACAACTTACGGCATCCCGTCGTGTCGTCAAATCGCCTGCAGGGCAACAATAATAGAAACAACATCGAACAAAAGGTATACCCAGTTAAAAAATAAGGATAAGGACCGGTTATTATTTATGGCCGCGGTGGGGGTAGCAAAAAAATTGGGTAACTGAAAATTCTAAATGTTGGGTAAAAAAATCACTTCTCTGTAGGGTTGGGAAGCAAAATGTTTATGACTATTTACATAAAAAAATTAAGATTATCATTTAAAATTGGAATCTCATCATCAGTTCTTAGTCAACATTGCACATTAACTTTTATTATTGTATTCCTCTGTTTGTTTTCCTTGGATTCCTGCTCTGTATAGAGAGATAATAATCTGAAAGTTACAGTAGGATCTGTCTGTATATGTATTTGCGCGCCTATTTTTTGATAATATTCTAAACCAAACCCTAAAACTAACCCTAACCTAACCTTAATCCTAACCCTATTAAAAAGAAAAAAGTAAAGTAAAAATTTTAAAAAATTGAAAAAATTATATACTCACCCAACATTCGAACCCCGCTCTCACACTAACTAAAAATCAATAACACAGACCACTCGGCTATGCAAGCGAACGTGAAATTTTTGGTTGATAATCAATATTTATGTAATCCCATTGTAAGTAAACTATATACATATAATAAAAAGATGCTACCGACCACTAAAGATGCTACCGACCGTCTACGGATTCCAAATTAGCATCGACGATATGCCGGGAATTGGGTTTTATGACTTTTATCTAACTTTTTTCTTCTTGGGTTGGGTAAAAGATTTTCTTTACTTAAATAGTTGGGATGGTTAAATTTCTGATCTTAATTTGGTTGGGTAAAATTTCTTTTCAGCACCAAATCTATTTCTCTTCGGCTCCCACCGCGACCATAAATAATGATCGGTCCCTAAAACATCAATCAAAAACGTCATTCTGAAATGGATATGTAATGAGGATAACGAGACGTTTTTTGGTCCAAAGAAATGCCTGGTGTATCTTAAACTACCGCGTGGATATAGGCAATATTTCTGATGAATTTGCATTGGCAACGGACCAGCAGTCAATGATAGCCTCATAGAAAACGATTAACGGCGCTAGTTCATAGTCAGTGTTTTTCACATTTCCACAGACTATGATTTAAAATATTTAATTATACAACATCACATACCTTAACAGACGAATATATTCCAACCAATATTCTGCTTCGCGATTGTGGGAGGTCATGATGGTATCCCAGATTTTCTTAGCTTCAGACAAATTGTTCATTTTCGTCGCCTACACAAAACAAGATTCACTATCATTTGACAGACAGACAGACAGACAGACAGACAGACAGACAGACAGACAGACAGACAGACAGACAGACAGACAGACAGACAGACAGACAGACAGACAGACGGTAGTTTACCTCGATATAAGCTCTGAATCTTAATATGGGTGATTGGGACTCAGAATTCTTACCAAAGTCTGAAAATAAAAGCACGAGACAAGTAAGACAAAATCAAGCAAGTTGTCACATGATGAACTACTGAGTCAACACAACGCAATTATCCCCAACATTTGGAAGTACTAGCCTCCTCCGCAGGCAACTCTGTGGCTTCTTTTATCCGAGTCAAATCGCTTCCAAGGCTGTGCGAGCAATGTTTTGGCTGGGATTGCATTTCTCGGCCAAAACAGCCTTGGAAGCTATTTGACTCGCGAAAAAGAAGCCACAGAGTTGCCTGCGGAGGAGGCTATGGAAGTACAACAAAGAGAAAGAGTCACCATCATATAGATACGTACGTTGTTCTGTATATTCTACGGCATTTTTAAATCCGTCTTTCAGATCTTCCTTTTCCTTACTTTCTAGAAGAAATACGACATCAAAATATCACGAGAAACCATAAAGGGATCATCACGTCACTCACTCGTGTTCTTTGCATTTTCAATTTTTTTTGAAAAAACTATAGGCATAAACATAAACATAAACATGCAACAACTAACCTTGTGTCCAGTCTCCCACTCTCCTTCTCAAATATTCTAGAAAACTACACCACAGACTATCACAATCTTGACCATTCGAGACACCCGTTGATAGAGCTCGCTCGAATATTTCTATTAAGAAATGAGAAAGAATTCCCCATGAAAAATATTACATTATTACCCCGAGGGATGATATACCCCGAGGGCAGAGCCCGAGGGATATATTATCCCTCGGGGTAATATTTCGTCAAATTCCCCGAACGGAGGGGTCTATAAATTATATACTAGTAGTTACTATCGCAAGGGAAGCGCTGCCTCGAAATTCAAGGCAGTCATGATATTGTGAAAAATTTCAAAAATAAGTGGTGGGCTTATTGAAGTCAAAGTCGCAGCGAAGATAGTACAGCCTCGGGCCCTCGTACCTCGGTTATGGTTTAGATAAGACCAGAGCAGTGAGCACCATGGGGCACTCTAGGATTAGACATCTATCTGGGGTAAGACATTCATTACGCACAACCAGGGGTAGATGAAGCATGTGCGGGGGGCCATGGCACATTTGCACTTGATAAAACAACACAAAAAATACAATGGTCTATATTATATAACAATTAAAGTGCCCCTGTGATCAAATTTTTGGTATCCCGAATTTTTTCATATTTGTAAAGAACGTGGTGTTCTCACTTAACTTGCCAAATTTCAAGCAATTGCGAGCATGAGAAGTCGCCTTTTCAGACTGTTTTTATACGAGATTATACGGCCGCCATTACTCGAACATGTTCCGGACACAGGTTGCGATTAGAGGAAGTGACGTCAAAGACTCAACACGTGGCTAGTTATATATGAATATAAAGCTACTTGGGGAAAACTTTCTATTGTAATTTGTCGTATAATTCGTTTAATTTCCATAAAGTTTTGTCACGTGTTGAGTCTTTGACGTCATAATCACATAATCTGCTGTGTAATCGCGGGCTCGTCTGGAACAAGTTTTGAGAAATGGCGGACAAAATTTGGGCGACTTTGGAGGTTAAATTTCTTGTGATAGAGTGTTTCTTGTTCAATTTTTTTGGCAAATGTGAACATTTATTAACCTAAAATGATATTCTGTAACAAAAAATACCAGAAAACGTAATGTGATATTACGTCGCAGGGGCACTTTAACCCATTAGCTGGAGTCGTGTATAAGCTCATACACAACTGGAGCTCGTGGTAATGGTAAACTTGTTATATATTGATCACTTCACTTTCATTCTCAACCTAGTTCATTATTGAGTCTATGTCTTTCTTACATTACCTTTGGTTTTCTCGTGAGTTTGTCCTGTACGTTCCTAAAGGTCGTAATAATAAGTAAGCATGGCTTAAAATAAAAGTGTTCTGTTAAAATAAAAGTAATATTTGGGATTTCACTCTATTAAACTGCATGTTCTAAGGATATATGGTGAAGGAAAATTTCGAGTGTTGGAATATATACATTTTAAGACCAAACCGGGACCAGTTGCGCAAAATGCAACTTCAAGGCCTTCCGGCTGGAATTGAACCTGAGACCCTGCGATGCTAGTGCAGTGCTCTGACCACTGAGCTACGGAGGTCGTTGCCGAGAGCCTAGTCACGAGTTCCGTATATACATGTATAGTGGTGGTAATGCCGGGAGAAGAATTGGGCATATTACAAGTAATATTCGAACTTTTCACTCGAAATTTCCCTTCACAACAAATCCTTAAAATAAAAGTGTTCTGTTAAAATAAAAGTGTTCTGTTGCGTACGCGATGTTAAAATACAAATAAAGAATTCTAGGTTTAATGCAGAAATAGTGTGTATACTCCCACACACTATTTCGACAGTACACCAACCTTTTTGATTTGTAAGTTAAAACAAGCTTGTAGGACATCACAGTGCAAAAAAACTCACCATAACTTTTAGATAGTTCTGCCACAAAGTCACAAGCCAAGGACAATTGCGAACTGCGCGCTCATGAACAGGCAAGCTGATATCAGAAATGTTGAGTTTTGTATCCTAAACCAAATAATACAGAACTAATGTAGAGTGCTGCGTAGGCAGTGTGTTAAGAAAGAATTAACACAAGGAAAGCAGTGAGAGGCCAAAACTCAGGAATGAAACACTGGAGTTTCGAGCCCTTCATCAGAATGAAATGTCAATTGTTACATTTTATTCAGATGAAAGGCCTTCGCTCAAAATGTCAGTGTTTCATTCATCTTCTTAGGCACTTCACACCTTTCTCCATAAAATTGCAAAAAAATTGCTCTATTAACATAAAAATTTAAAAAAATTGAAATTTAAAAAAAATAATTTTTATTTATTATTATTTTTTAAATATTTTTAAAAATATTTAAAAATATTGTTTTCAAAATAAAAATAAAAATTGCTCTATAACCATTTAAGATGCAGTATCAGCATATAAATTCTCCTTACTGGTCTCCGAACATTTCTTGTGGTACTAGTTAATTGGGAGAAGTTGTTTTAAAAACACGTCAGTAGTGATCATTTCCTTTATTCTCATTACCTTTATGCTTGGTTAACCATTGATATTATTAGGAGAAGTTAGATGTTGATCACTTCTGGGGTATAAAGGGTCAAAGGTGATTACTAGAAAGTATACTTCACAATAGCGTGAATAGAAATCCTGGAAGGGTTTCTTTTAATAGTTTTGGGGGTAGACTAACCAGCTCGAACAGCTAGTTTTCAGTCTTTCCGAGGAAATCTTATTTTAAAGCGATCACCCTCTATTAAGCCCACGCGGGCTTGTTTAATTTCAGTCTTCAAGAAGTAGGACTTATTAGAGAGGGGAAATTATTAGAGAGGGGAGCTTATTAGAGAGGGGAAAGCTTATTAGAGAGGGGAAATTATTAGAGAGGGGAAATTATTAGAGAGGGGAGCTTATTAGAGAGGGGAAAGCTTATTAGAGAGGGGAAATTATTAGAGAGGGGAAATTATTAGAGGGGAGCTCATTAGAGAGGGGAAATTATTAGAGAGGGGAGCTTATTAGAGAGGGAAAATTATTAAAGAGGGGAGCTTATTAGAGAGGGGAAATTATTAGAGAGGGGGAGCTTATGAGAGAGGGGGCTTATTAGAGAGAAGGCTTATTAAAGAGAGGGCTTATTAACAAGGGGGACTTATTAGAGAGGGATTATTAGAGAGGGGTTATTTGAAAGAGGGGTTATTAGAGAGGGGGGTTATTAGAGAGGGGGATTATTAAAGAGGGGGCTTATTAAAGAGGGGCTTATTAGAGAGGGCTTATTAGAGAGGGGGCTTATTAGAGGTGGCTTATTGGAGAGGGCTTATTAGAAAGGGGCCTTATTAGAGAAGGGGGCTTATTAGATAGAGGGCTTATTAGAGAGGGGGCTTATTAGAGAGGGGGCTTACCATAGAGGGGGCTTATTAGAGAGGGGAGCTTATTAGAGAGGGGAGCTTATTAGAGAGAGGAGAAAACTCAGAAAAATAAAGCTTTTAGGGTATTTTGATACATAGATACACTATTGTATTGTACTTTACCATGTAGTTTGTGTATTCAAACCATAGTTCGGAATTAAGACAGTTCTCCACTACAGCTCTCTCATAGACACACTGTACTCTTGCCGGATCATCTCCTTTTACTTCATAGGCAATATAAGAACGATACTCGTCCAATTTGGGCTCGCCAGCTGACATCTGACAAGAAAGAAATAACGCAAGTTGTCATAGAATAGGTTCGATTCCTGTCCGGGACTCAAAATATTTTTCTGAGGATATGCATCATCTACATATACACTGATGCAGTGTAAGATATATATGTTATTTACCGGCTGGGAGGTCCGTACTGGAAAATTATTTTCCCGAAGTCTCAGCAGCGGGAAAGTCCCTGAGACTGAGGGAAAATATTTTTCCAGTACGGACCGACCAAAACGGTAAATAACGTGTTTATTTTTTTCGAGCAAAGTCAAAAATATTGCAACGTTTTGGCGCGAAAAGTTGCGAGAGGTCCGTACTGGTGTGATACGGACCTCGTACTCAGCCAATCAAAAGGCTCTATTTTAGTTACGGACCTGAGTTACGGACCTCAAAAAAAATAAAGAAAGATATGTTCTGTGGACGACGTCACCCGCTTCGAGTTTACTCTGCACACCAACTGAAATGACTATGCAAACTATCAAGCTGCAAAAGTGTTTGAAAGTGGTTTATGGCAACGATCGGATTTAGAATATTATCTTTTATACTGTTGAGAATGCTGTCGGCGTCTTCACTCAAATATCTCAAGAACAACGTGAGATATGAAAACGCTCTAAATTACCATTACTCATCATTTTCGGAGTAGATTTAAATAAGACAAACTAAATTTTCGTTTCATACCGGCCCTTTAAATGATTCATATAGTAAAAAGCTTATTAACCTCGTTTAGTCTGTCTTTACGGCAAAATTATCTTGCCCTTGGTCTTCGTCGCTTGGTCTGTACTGAAAGACCGCGGGCAGAATAATTTTGCCGAAAAGATCTCCCGGTCAATAAGTGTTTATTTATACCCAAGCGGAACCAATAGTACTATGTAGAATGTGTATCTCTATCTTACCAAAGCCTCTTCATAAGACAGACAGTCTTCTAACTTGGCTTCAGCTTTTTTGAAAGCTTGTGTAACAGACTGTGGTACATCCTCGTCGCCCAACCATTCCTCGAATTCTCTATAGACAGCTTGCATACCTAATTTCGTGCAATCACAAAACAAATGCTTAGGGGCATGCGGGAGAAACGATCTTAAAAATAGGTACGCTAGGCGTACATGTATCTGCGCCTACAATAGGTTGTTATTAGCAGTGGCGTACCGTGACCATTTTGGATGGGGGAGTGTATCGTCTTAGTTTTACCGACGAACACGTGGGCGCAGATTTTCTTCCATTGCCTTGTACGTAGGTTGGATCGGAAATCGGGAAAAGGGAGGTTTGTAAGCTCAGGAATATTAATTTAACATTAACCCATGCAATTAAATCGAATTTTATACAACCGACAAAGTTTAAACAGTCGATTAAGTCAATTTTACCAACGATCTAATATGACGAACAGTTTACCGACAGCCTTAACTATTACAAGGTTTTCCCAACTTCCGGTCTGACCAATCGGTTTTACTCCGCGTTTTACCGGCCAATTCAGTGAAAAGTGGGGGTGTCACACCCCCCCCCCCCCCACACACACACACACACCCCCCGTACGGTACGCCCCTGGTTATTAGTCGTGCCATGGTCGTGTGTTATCGTCGCCACATTGATCGGAAGCAGCCGTTTGGAATTTGATTGGCTCCGAAGCTATGCTATTGTTACTTACATCACTACAATATATATATGCGCGTGCGCAGATACAAATTCTGATCGGCTGGACCGTGCGTGCTGCATTTCTCGATAGGCAATGATCAGCAAAGATAAACTGGCATGTTTTAAAACAACTTCTCCCAACTAGTACTATAGAAATATTGGGAGACCAATAAGGAGAACTTGTATATTGATAGTGGGGCTTAAAGGACATTGGCAACAAAAATTAAGTTTGTCCAATATGAAAGAACTCATAAAATGATAGAGTAACACCTTTTACAACTTTTACGTATTTTACTTCGTTTTCGAAATATTTCATTTTGTTTGATATGTAAATGAGATGGTCTCTGACGTCAGGTGAAGGGTAGACTGAATTTCCATTCATTAAAAAATGTCTTATATCTCATGTCTTATATTGCTAAGTTTACAACGTTCATTATCATGAGGAGTTATTATTATACGCATATTTTCAAGTAAATTTGTGGAACAAACTTGAAGATGGAACTAATATTCTAATGAGTGAAAATTCTCTACCCTGCACCTGACGTCAGAGACCATCTTATTTACATATCAAACAAACTGAAATATTTCAAAAACGAAGTAAAATACGGAAAAGGTGTAAAAGGTGTTACTCTATAATTTTACGAGTTCTTTCATATTGCCAATGTCCTTTAATGGGTTAATGCCAGAGTAGCATTTTCAAGGATAGACGATGATAATTGTATTTTGTGAAATCACTAATACTTTCGGAGCTGCAATAGAATCAACCTGGTAACCTGCAGGACCAGTACATTTTGCAGAGAGCTTTTGTGTTTATGTTCTTTGATAAAAAATTACCAAGCCATTAAAATAAACACGCGTATATTCCACCGTATTTGCGATTTGTTTACTCAGGTTGCAATAGAATACGAACGATCATGCAGTGGAGAGTTGAAAATCGGAGAGATAAAGTTGAAAATCAGAGATAAAGATAAAAAATCTTACCAATCAGAGGAACAGAAACTTCTCTTCTAAAAATAGCTTTGACTTTTTCCTTTTGTTGCTGCCTTCAAATAAGCATAGCACAAAGGAATTAACAGAGAAAGACAATACGCTCCTCCTCCATGAAGAACCTCGAAGCTCTCCTTCTTTAATATTTAGTTTAATAAAAGTAATTACCAATAGCTTATACAGGCAATGGGTTAGAATTGCTATTGATGGAAAGCTTTGCTATTATTAATGGTAAGCTTCTAATTCGTTGGTCAGTTATTCGTTGGTCTAGGGATCAAGGGGCGTGGGTTCATTCCCAGTTGGAGTCCTTAAAGTTGCATTTTTCGCAACTGGTCCCGGTTGTATATGATTCGACACTCGTCATTTACCATAACTTTTCCTGACCGAGACTCGAGTATAAATACCAAATATTAACTTTAATTCGTTAAAGTTGTTTACTGTGTAGCACATGTATAGATAGTGCAACATATGCAGTTTTATACTCACGAGCTGTTAGTGTCATTATTCATTAAACGAACTACACAGCTAAAAATAGCACACGTTGTTATAGCATGTTGGCTGAACAATACTGTAATAACACGGCTATCATGGTTGAACAATATTGTTGAACGAACAATGTTGCTCAGCATTGTGCCATTGTTTCAACAATGTTGTTAAGAATAAATATGAAAGCTGCTAAGTTCTCAAAAGAACTGGATACAATATATTAACAAAAGCATTTTCGCTATTGTTATCATGGTTTCTCAAACCATAGTCAATCGAGATATGGTCTGGAAACTCAGCTAAAGTCTTTGTTCTATCTTTTTGTTCGTCTTTATGCAATTTTGTGCACGGTGCACGGTCACTGAACCTATTGTATTTTGGTATAATGAAGCAATCATCCAATAGAATCGTCTGGGTTTAATCGCTCAACCGTGTTGTTTAAATATTAGAGACCTTTAGATTTGAGGACGAAGACGAGTACGAAGACGAGTTTACCATTGCGCATGGTTCTTTTCCATTGTTGTTTCTCCACTGCGCAGAAAAGTTCGTCTTCGTACTCGTACTCAATCTAAAGGTCGCTATTAATAAACCTAAAACAAAGGATGTGCACGGTGTAAGGTACGGTTCAACATCAAAACGTAGCTCATTATAGTCGCTTTGAAGTTTGCCGAGTCTCCAGACCATATCTCGATTGACTATGCTCAAACTTAAGGTATGTTAAGGTATGTTACATTGTGCAACGTTTTGTGCAACTTGTCTTACAACAAGTTACGAAACAAGTTGCACGAACCATTGCACAATGTAACATACCTTGCAACATTATTGCGACACAAGTTCTTGCAATCGTTGCAGAAAGTAGAATCAAGTTCTACTTTCTGTAATGATTGTGGCAACTTTTTTCAACGTTGCACAATGTAACACCCAATACAATACAATATGATTTATTAATTATTCCCAATAACGGTTTTTCATAATTAATTTACAAGATGTAAAAATAAGAAAATTACAGTTATTTACAAGATGCTATAATATATTAGGTTGTAAAATTTATCAATAATTCATGAAGAAAGTTCAAAAGAAATTAATATTTAATCAGTATCTTTAACTCAGGTTAAAACATTGATTAATAGAACATCAATGTTTTATCAAAGTTAACTTGCTCAAACTGATCTTTTTCGGAGTTAAAATAATTTGTTTGTACCGTTTCGTTTCTACAACTTCCAAACAAAGTATGCATCATATATTCTATTCATTTTACAACTTCGTTAAAACATTCGCGGCCGATGTTTATGGGCAGTTACAACGACTCGCCTGCGGCTTGCCATTGTAACTGCGCATAAACATCGGCGCTCATGTTTTAACTACTAGTAAATAGGTAAAAATGCTAAATATACAACTATTTCTTGTTCCCATTCCTTAACAGTAGCTCTTCTTTTACTTTCTTTTTGAAAATTCCTAAATTTAAGTTTCTGACAGAAATGTCAAATGAATTCCATAATTGAGATGAATGATGGAAAAATGATCGTGTGGCTGTTGTTGTCCTACACCTTAAAATGTTCAAGTAATTTGCTTGTTTTGATTTGCTTGAGTAACTTTCTAGTTACTCGATTGTGAATTTCGGAGCGTTAATTTTACCAGCTTTGAACTTAATAAATAAGATGGGGCCCTTCCATAGACACATTTGAACATCATTATCGCGTCCCGATATATAAAAGAGTATCTTTGACATTCGACCATCCTAGATTTTTCAATGTAGGGATAATATGATCAAATTTCCTTTTTCTAGTTAAAATTCGTGCTGAAAAATTTTGTACCAACTTTATTAATGTTTTTTACTTGTCTCGCGATTTTCCTATTTGGCGACTCGGTGCTCATGCGTACTTTCTCACAAATACAAAAACGGTGAAACTTTGCGAGTCAAGTTGCACTTAACGTTGCCCTTATGAAAATTCCACATGTCTTCACACGTGCAGGTGATTCCATGTGATCACATGTGAATCCCCATGTGATCGCATGTGAAGATGTGTGAACTAGCATTTCACACGTGTGAATTAGCTTTTCATGGGGATTTACATGTGATCACATGGAATCACACGTGTGAAGACATGGGGAATTTTCGTAAGGGCAACGTTAAGTGCAACTTGACTCGCAAAGTGAAAAGTAATTCACACGTGTGAATTAGTTTTTACACGTGTGAATTAGTTTTTCACACGTGTGAATTAGTTTTTCACACGTGTGAATTAATTTTCACGTGTGAATTACTTTTCATACGTGTGAATTACTTTCACACGTGTGAATTACTTTTCACACGTGTGAATAACTTTTCACACGTGTGAATTACTTTTCACACGCTTGAATTACTTTTCACACGTTTGAATTAGTTTTTCACACGTGTAAATTAGTTTTTCACACGTGTGAATTAGTTTTTCACACGTGTGAATTACTTTTCAGACGCGTGAATTACTTTTCAGACGCGTGAATTACTTTTCAGACGTGTGAATTACTTTTCACACGTATGAATTACTTTTCAGACGTATGAATTACTTTTCACACGTGTGAATTACTTTTCACACGTGTGAATTACTTTTCAGACGTGTGAATTACTTTTCACACGTGTGAATTACTTTTCATTACTTTTCATTGCACAGCTTAACAGCGCCTTTAACAAATTGTAACAGTATTGATGGCTGAACAATGCTGTGACAACATTGTTATCATGGTTGAACAACCTTGTTGATAACATTGTTCACAGGGTGAAGCACAACATTGTACACAGTTGTCAGTGCATGGTACCTGTGTGTCCACAACATGCAAAATAAGTTGGGCGTTGCCTATCTGTACCGATGGGCAACCTTTACAGATTAAAGATTTAGATGCGTGTAGCTAGCGAGGAACGTCAGTGAGGCCAATACAAGCAAATAATGAAAATATTCTTTCATAATTATTTCATTTCATTACTATACTATATACAGTAAGACTTACAATTTTCTTTGAATCTGGTCGGAATCTACACCATCAGCCATTTGCTAAATAAAACGTAATCTATTTTTTATTTACATTAGTTTAATTACATTAGTGAGCATGATATGTTTCGAAATTTTTGTTATGGCACTAACTGAGTTAAACATACCTGATAGGAATCATACAATGCCATCTCAAATTCTCTGTACCCATCCCAAATTGAAACACCCTTAGATAAAAATAAGAGACTACTACTACACTGGTATATTAAGAATGTAAATCGATACAAAAGTGTCCATAAAACAGTGGAATATCACTGTATGGTAACAACCAAGATAATGGTAATATAAAATATACTAGGAGTAATCAAAGATTATGTAATTGCGTTCGACGCATGTGGACCAGTAAATTAATTGAAGGAGACAATGTAACTTCAATGTTTTTGACAACGGTGACACCCTGAGTGATTTCCGTACGTTATTTTAACATTAGGAGGGTATATTTCCCGTTCGTTTGTTCGATTTGAAAGTTGACCGCCAGATACCTGTAAATCGTTCAATTCAGAAATATTACAATCGTGAAGTTCGATTTGGCAAAAGTTTCGCTTGAATGGAAAATTTATAACTTCGCTAGGCTTGCCCGTTTCGAGTAAATGTTGTTCGAATTAGATGTATGATGTTCAAATGATCAGATTGAATTTTGACATTATAAACGCGCCATTAAAATGAGAAGGCCATGGATTGGGCCATATGATCGCCTTGATACGTGGTTTAGATTGTTATCGACTGGAACACGGCAACAAACGACAGCGTCTTAATTCAAGGAGACACTGACATCCCGTTCGTTAGTTCGATTTGAAATATGACCGTTCGACCGCTAGATAAGTCAGCAAATATTACAATCGTGAAGTTCGATTTCGCAAAGTGTCGCTTGAATTGAAAATTTATAACTTCGCAAGGCTTGCACGTTTCGAGTAAAGTTGTTCGAATTAGATGTATGGTGTTTAAAACTTCAAATGATCAGATTGAATTTTGACATTATAAACGCGCCATATGATTACAATATGTTATTTATTACAAGGCTACACAGTATGATCGCCTTTATACGTGGTTTATATTCTACATTCTATTAGTATTTGATCCTTGATGCTATAGAAAATTTCTAGCATCATTCTGCTGGCATGCCTAATCCTGAACACTTCTACAGGCAACTTCGTATCCACTAGCTGCAGCTAGTACTAATGCCATAATTTATTCCAAATTCCAAAACGGTAATTTATTCAAAAAGGGGAAAGATTTTATCTTGATTTCTTTCAGCTGTAAAGCACAGGTGACCCATAACATGCAAGATTAGAATGCGTTCTCCTTCGTCGAACGCAATTATATCATGATTGGTTCGGTTTCTTTTGTCCTCCAGCAAGATATAAATCCAATATATCCCCAGAAAACAATTGAAATTATGAGTTCAAGGGTCAATATATATTATCCACGGGGTTATATATATTGGCCCTTGAATTGATAATTACCCAATTCATACTCTAGTAAAGATTATTAAGGCAGGATCCCATGCCGGTAGCGCCCCATGACAAATGTTTGTCAAATCAGGAATTTGTTACAGTTTGCATGGAGTATAAAATGTGGGACTAATACTGAATGAATGTGCATGCACACATCGCAATAGCCTCCCACATTCAGTAAGCCATGTATGTTTTAATTATTGCCAATCTCAATGATTTTATGCCAAAAATGATGGAATTTTCAAATTTTTGTGAAAAACGCAGTGCAAACACTGGCCTAAGGGCAACCCAGACATGATGACCAATACCAAATACAAGGAATCTTGAGCAGTCTATCCTGAAGTACATGTACCTCAGTAAGATGAAGACCAACAGAAGTAATGGCTTTCTCAAAAACAGCACGTGCATCAACAATTCCTTCTTGGCCCTCCATGTTATCCATAACATATTGACAGTATTCAGTCCACAATTTGACAGCTATTAGAAGATATTGAAATGTTGTTACCATAGATATAGTATAATTATATAGAAATTGCCAATAAATCCTCACAGAAAATTCAATGAATGGATTATCTAATCCAATAAAAATTGGTGATAAATAAAGTGAGTCTGCATCTTATTCACAAATAAGAAAAAACCAAGCCAGTAGAATAGTGGTCACTGAATGATGCTTGCCTTTCCAAAAAGTCAAACACCATACTTCTGAAACATCCAACAGAATAGGTTACCACTATGGGAGAATCACAATTGTAAAAATTATGAGACATCTCTGATGCGCCTTGTTCAGATATCGGTCTTGGGAGATTGAAAATTAGTGCTGCCATAATCCAATAAGCAGTGCTAATTGCAGGTCGGGCTTTCACCAAGAGCCTTAAATAAAATTGGGACTTAGCTCCAACTGGACTAAGTAGTTAATTCCAGGGATAGTAGTGCCCACCCATCCATTCTATAGAAAGAAGAGCTTATGGGTCGCATCCATGCTCCACCTGAGCAACTTTAAGATACAAATCAACAACTATAGTCCGTCCATCCGGTCGTTCTGTCTGTCTGTATGTCTGTCTGTCTGTACTCTGTCAAAAGCTTGAGTATAATAGATATATAGAAAATATTAGTAAAAATAGTAAACTACTTTATAATTATAAAAAGGCAACATACATTGATAGTCTTTAATAGCTTTCTCAAACAGTTCTTTGATGTACGTTTTCTGTTCAGTAATACAAGACAGTGGCATTTCATCATTTATCCACTCCAACCATAATTCTATATAAAAAACACCAACAAACTAAATGACGTGCATGCTAAATGATGTTTAATAAGCCTATCAAGTGTTGAATTACTTATAACTTGTCCCAGTTGGGTCTTGGAAAGGATCTAATTCATTAAATTATTATAAGTAATAGGGAATTGGCATTATGGATATTAGTGGTTAACAGTTAATCACTAATACCCTGAAATGTCATGTTATAATTACCTGTACTTTGTAATAATATTATGGTTACTGAGGAAATAAATAAATATTTTATGGAAGACCACTAGCAAACATGTGCTAGTAGGTTTCATCCCTTGTGAAAATCCTTGTAAAGATCCTTGCAAGAATCCTTAGTGCCTATGACACGAAAATTAAGTTTGCCTTATTTGAAAGAACACTTAAAAAGACAGAGTAACATCTTTTGTAGTTTTTCGTTTCCTTGCTTCGTTCTTGAGATATTTCAGTTTGTATTATATGCAAATGACAATGGTGTGACATACACATGCACAATGACTTATCGGAGAAGGTTATATATCTTTGTTATTATCACACAAAATCACTTGAAATTCTACAAGTTCTATGTTTTTGGAAATACTCGCGCACATGCTTCATTCAAATTAAATTTGGTTTTATATTAGCAAAGATAAATAACCTTCTCCGATAAGTCATTACGCACGTGTACGTCACACCATTGTCATTTGCATATGATACAAACTAAAATATCTCAAGAACGAAGAAAGGAAACGAAAAACTTCAAAAGATGTCCCTCTGTCATTTGAAGTGTTCTTTCAAATAAGACAAACTTAATTTTCGTGTCATAGGCACTTTAAGGTTCCTTGTAGGATCCTTAATGATCCTTGGCAAATCCTTAAGGTTCCTTGACAAATCCTTAAGGTTCCTTGGCAAATCCTTAAGGTTCCTTAATATTGTAGTTAATTAAATTCACCAGATAAAGAGAAAATACAACAATAACACAATCAATAAATAAAAGATGGCCAGGTATCTGCAACAGCAAAGCCAATTGCTGTGGACCCATGTTATCAGGTAACAATGACAGTCCATGATGACGATAACAATGGTAGTCCATGATGATGAGGGAGGTGGTTCATGATGAGGTGGTTCATGATGATGGGGTGGGAGGGGTCCACTGTGATGGGGAGGGATGGGTCCACGATTATGGGAAAGGGACACCACAACATCAATCGTGGAATCTTTCATCAAGCACAGTGTAAAGACTGGAAAGTTTCAAATTGTGCAGGCAAGTTGTATGCTGAAATTTTTTTTCGCCCTGCCAACTTTGAGTCATTTTTGGCCGTGGTGTTGTCCAAAAACTTACAGTAGTCATTTTGCGCAGCTAGTGACCTAATTAAGGTTTCCAATTGCATGTGCTAAGGAAACTTTCCAGTCTGGCAGCACAACATGGAACAAAAGTTATTTATTGACGGCCCCTATGGCACACATTGACATTAATCTAATTCAGGCATTGATGGCTGTAGTTTTCCTAGTTGAACACTGCACAGGAATCATTGGTTGTCCTGTTAATATAGGGCCGTAGCAAGAGAAAGTCAATTGGGGGGAGTAATGGGACTGCACTGCTGGGGGGTCTGGGAACATGCCGGCGGGGCCCCCGGCCCCACCCCCTGCTACGGCCATGTAATACCTGCAGTAAGTGGAAACAGCTTGCTCATCATCTCCCTAGCTTGTCTGGCTTTCTCCAAATCTCCTTGTTCCCGAAGTGCTTTCACCAGCTCCAAATGTGTGTCATAGTGAAAAGGAGAGCTCTCCAACTGTTTCAATAAAGAAGAAATGACAATGGCTGAATAAGTATTTGAATCTTGACGTTTGTTAAACGTACATTCTTATTTCTACCCACATGCTGTCGAAGAGCTGTTATTTCTGCACTCTCCATTTCTTCTTCGTCGCTAGAATCACTTGAACTACTTGAATCCTCGTCCATTTCTTCATCTTTTACACTCTCTGGAGTTTCACTATCAAGGGGAACCTCGCAGCCTTCGTTTTCTTGTCCTTCTGTTGAAAAAACCTTTCCCTCACCGTCCGCCATCTTTCTTTTTTTACAAATTTGCGAGGTTACCCGGTTACCACACCAGCATTTTGATTGGTTTTTAACCAACCAATAGAATTATGATGAGTCAAAAAACAGGAAGTTATTCAATCATCAAATTAAACCACGGACAAAAAAAGTCATTCGAAAATAAAATGACCAGTCATCATTTCCTATCCAATATTCTACTGAGAAATTTGACCTAATTCAAATGTTGATGGTATACAAGAAATGTTATCGACTTTTTCACTCAAATCCTCAACCAAACCAAGTTTTCCTTGAAGGAGTTTTCACTTGCCTTCACCCCCCCCCCCCCCCACACTTTTTTCTGTCCTCGAAATATTCGCGCGCGGGAATTCGTTACCATGACATTTGCTCACGCGTGTTTATTATCAGATATATCAAAAAAGAAAGTTATGGCGGTAAAATGGACCTTTTAAAACACTTGGCAAACGAAGAAGACGAAGCCACAGCTTTCTCGCTTGCCGATGCGTTATGGCAGGACAACGTGGAAAAATTCCTACAACTATATGACGAAATTCCAGCGACTGTATCTCCTGAACGGGTGAGTTATAATTATTTATATCGGCTTTTCCGTGGCTTTTCCCCATGGGACCTGACAAATTTGGATGTATTGTATTGTGGTCCAGTGGAGGACGAGACAATATTTAAGAGCCAGGAAACCGGTGAGTTTTGGTAGTTTGGTTGCTGCTCGAGTTGCTGTAAGGGAAGCCCAAAGGCTGGCCATTCAATTTTCCAACTTTGAGGGTATATTCAGTTACAACTTTATATCCAAACGGGGGCCAATAACCGCGGTTTTTTGAGACGGGGAAGAAATCGGCCGCGCGTTCAAGGTTATGTAATCTAGTACGTAGACGTATTGTGCAGGTACCTGGCCCTTTTACTAATGGTCAACGCGAAGAGCTTGTCGTTGTTTCGAATGGTAGCCAGCTATCCCAGGTAAAAGACCTTGGTGTTAGGAGTGTAGTAATTTTGGTTTTTAGTAACACACCGTGTGTTTTAAAATATGGGGGCGTTCGATGTACACAGCGCTCTTTGTCTTTGACGTGTTGGCAAAGATCGCCAACTCACTCGGGGGAAAACATAGCTGTCTCAAGGTACACGTAAACGTCATATTATTTATTTATGATTTGCATGTGTGCGATCTACGGGGGAACATCTTGTGGAGAGATATTAGCGTTTTCGACTGGACGTTCAAGCTCTGATAGTGTGATAATACCTTGTTTTAGCTGTGGTCCATTTGTCTACTGGTACAAAAATACAAAATGCATGTATAGACAGACATATAGGACTCGCAGTAATGTCCGGCGAAGACAACAAGAACTTGTTTCAAAATCAAGAACAGCTTTCTGGGGTTCGTATACGTATTTCACCCGAAGTCAAAGGTGCACTCGTTTGGCTTCGTGCTTGTCGATTTCAATACATGTCTCGATTCAATATTACGCGTGAAATTGACATGATTCTGTTCCGGCTTTTGTTGGTTTTATTAAAGATCGTGATTGCTATCGCATAAGCTATACGTTTTTGAATCTGTTTGTTATCGAACAGTTGAGTCTGCTGAGATAAAAATATATAATAAATTCTGTTCTTTGTTCTGCAACAAAGAACACAATTTATTATTTCTTCGCTCTTTAAAACTCACTTCGTCTCATGGGTCTCCAGCAAGTTCAGACAAAAGCCAGCAACGGATAACGCAAAAGATTTCTAATTTTGAAATCATTTTCCCATATCCTTCTTAAAATCTACATGGCGTTCAAACTTGAATTTTTCAACTTGAAGATAAAATGCTGTAGTTTGAAGGGTGCAATATCGTGTCACTCCACACTTTTTGGTCGTTTCGTCTTTGTATTGCATTATATACCTCATATCGCCCTATTTAAACAGAACTACAAGTGTCATTATAACAAGCTTTAAGAGGGTTGAACTTCAGAGGAAGAACATGTTGTTCTTGGGTGGTTTTTGATTAATTACCCTAAAATTATTTTCACCTGTAGGTGTGAAAAAAGGGTTTTTAACAGATCATTGACATTGTGTGAGAAATATTAAATTCTAGACACGTATATATTATCGACTTTTTGAGATTTGCAAGATGACTGATTAAGCTAATTTGTTTGATTGGATGCAAACAAACAAGTGAACATATACCTGTAGGATTGTTTGGCTTTGTTTTGGAGTCAAATTGTACAATGTTTTCAACTAGAAAAAATACGTACATGCTTGAATAACTATTGTAATTTCCTGAGAAATGCAGTCTTATATCACAGTTGACATCTGTTACAACTTGTTCCCTATTTTCGAAATAAATATCTGCCAACTTCAAGAGTTACATAACATCTATGAAAGCTAATCTTTGTCCTCTAAATTACTTCCCACAGGTGAGCAATATTAAAGAGATGGCCAGACAACTAGCAGCCCTGACCAGGAACTCGAGTTATCGCCATGGACCAATGCCAGGGAAAGACTCTACTTATTTCCCAATAAACCACACACTACAAACAACACAGCTAACCTTAGCACATGGAACATTGGGTTCGGCTGATTTCAGTGTGTTTATGACGCCACCTGAAGGCTGTACACCTGTTGATTCCAAACACTTTGATTATGAAGATGAAACCTTAAGGATGTTGGGATCTGATAGTGTAAACAATTTATCGTTAGCTACCTTGTGTGATGGCAATGATCATCTGAATGATTCGGGGGTTTTACAAATGGACACGAGTCTTTCAGATCTCCCAGACCTCGGTGAAACTCTAAAAAATGAAAAATATTGTAAAATGTATGATGCAGATGTGACCAAAGCTGATGACGATGCTTTTCACACTCCACCAGAATTTCAAGGTAGGCAGTCTTCACTTTTTTTGGTGAAATTTCCAAATGAAACTTCATATCTTATCAAACTAAATATCTAATAAAGGGCTCCTTCAATCCTTTCCTCCTTTAATCTCTGATGAAGGGCTGGTCTCAAAACGTCAGTATTTTGTTACTAAAAATCTCGGCAGTTCACCACCTTTTCACTGTGCTATATATCTAAAACACTGCCTACGCAGCTTTTTAAATATCTACTCAATATTTGAGAAACCAAAATGACATGTACACACAGACTATCAGTAATACAATATGGAATTAAAATCAAATTTCTAAAATAAAGGATTATTGTAAGAGTTAGGATTAGCTACATGTTAGGTAAAATTCCTAGCAAATTGGGGTATGTTTACACAATTCAGGATATTGATATGCATTATGCATGAACTTCCCTTTTATTTTTAACCTTGTGCTGACTTCTTGAAATTTTATAATTATTTTCATCGTAATTACCAAAAGTAATTTGTCACAATTTATTTTAAGAAATAGACAACATTTTTTGTGTTTCCATACATGAGTTATAATGTATAGAAACATGAGTGGAAGTTTGGGGAGATGAAGAAATTGCTGTGGGAAATATGAATCCGAAGGGCAATCAGTGTTTCTGCCTGAGATTGCTACGGGTCCAGTGGCATGCCCTCCTGTGAATTTTTGAAAATGTAAACACTTTGAAATGGCATTTCCAGTATTTTGAGAGCACGTGCATCAGTGACCAACTTGACCCTGTCTCCCAAACATGCAACCATCTCCGATGCGGAGGTCTGGGTGTCGAGAAAGCGTGCATATACTATTGGGCATAAACTGGATAATTAATTTTAACGTATATTGATAAATGGTGATTATCAAAGGAGGCCCTGACTCGGGGACCACGAGACAAGATGTGTTTACAATTTGCATAGTTTTCACCCCAATATCGATAATTTGATTCCAAAGTGTAACTAGTTTGTGGAAGCCCCCCACCATAATTCTTGGGCAGGCTATAGCCCCCACCCATTCTACCGCCCGTCGCTTCTGGTATCCCATAATAATATAAAGCACTTGTGCGTTACATTAAGATTCACATTCCATCTATTCATGTGCATTTATGCTAACTGTTTACTTACAGTATGTTACTGTTTTGTTCAGTTCATATGTTGACTGTTGTTCATAGCTATAAACAACAAAGCTATAAGCAACTTGTGAAAATCTTGAGCTGTGAATCGAACCTTTGGATTGATGGCCAAATCTCTATGACCACTTATTTTGTTAACTAATGGTGTACATTTACATGTTATACATTCTTTATTTTAGACAATGCCATTGACCCTCCATTTGGCTATCCTCCGTCTTCAGACCAGCTAATCACATCTGCTATAAAGCTCCTATCAAACATGTCAACTGAGAACTCAGAAGGTCAAAGCAAACATGAAAATTCTACAGACAATACCAAAGAGGTTACTGGCCAAAAAGAGAGTGAAAATCCTGGTCATCTCGTCGAGGAGTTAACTTGCTCTGGCATCGAGAAGGTTAATTCAGAAAAGGGTAGCTCGGATGGTTCACCAAGCAGCCGGAATAGTTTTTGTTCAAGAAGAGGATGATTCAGGAATTTCTACCGTTGAGGAAAATGATGTCTCTCAGGATTCTCCGGTAGCAATGAATGATGATAATTCTGGGGACGTTGAGAAGGCAGAAGATAAATCAAATCACAGAGTCTATTCAAAATCACTTAATAGCACTACAGAAAAGAGGACATCTTATTCTTCTCCATCTGAACCAAAATTTCCTTGTTCTAATTTTCATGATGCTGAGGATGCAGGCGTTGGGTGGCAAACTCGCTACAAGCGTATTGGCAGAAAACCAAACCTTAAAAATGACAGAAGATCCAATTTTTGCGACAGAGAAGGCTATGGACAAAACGAAAGATATGACAGTCCGGATTTTCCCCAAAGAGGTTTCAGAGAGGTAAAGATTAAAGAGAGAAATACTAAGATGGAAAAAAATAAGAGAACTGGTAGCCGATATCCTGAAGATTCGGAGAGAAATAAAGAGATTAATGCATGGACTAACAAAAAGAATGAAGACAATGAGATATGTGAGCCCACTTCTGCAGCTAATATGAAACGGTCTGGTAGACATGGTGGATCGCTGTCTTATGGTGGGAGAAAAACTGAGGGAAGATGGGGTAAGAACAGTTCAAGGGAGAAACATGGTGAAGACGAAATCAACAGAGAGGAACAGGCTTCTGAATACAATCCATCTAGTACAACAAAGCCAAGTGTTTTTTCATATAGAGATGCATTATTGAAAGCTGGTAACAAAGGTAATACCATTAAAAGAAAATAACTGACAGCCACTGTATTATGTGCAGTTGTGTGGAAGTTTAAAGTGCCTATGTCATCATGTTTGGGCTTTTTACAATTTTATATAATATTTGGCATTTTCTGATTTTGTTTCATCAGCCAAAGTTTCATCTTCCATGCCTTTTACCAGTACTAAAGTCGGTTATTCACAAGTGATGTCAACCCAGGGACACACGAAGATGTTGCACATATAGATTCAACAGCCCTTACAGAAAAAGTCTATTGGCGCCTATAGGCAATGTGCCCTTAGGCAATGTTCCAATTGCCTATAGAAGCCTATAGGCACCTATAGGCATCTATTTAACAATTAGAAGTACAATGAGTCCGAGTTGTCTATGAGAGAATAGTCAACGAAGGCGAAGCCTGAGTTGACTATTCGCTCATAGATAATGAGGATGAGTTGTACAATTGTTTTAGTAGAAACAAATTAGTGGACTATTACAAATCACATTCTCAAAAAAATTATCCAAAAACTCATCTGAAACCTCTCCAAAACGAGAGTTTTCTGCCATTCAGAATTGTGTTGAGCATGTTTCACCATCATGGTCTATCACGAATAGACAACGGTTGAGTAGCCAATCAGAATGCAGCATTTGTAGTAGACCAGGTTAGTTTCTACTAAAGGCTAATAGGTTTCTCTATAGGTTGCCCTATAGAAAATGTGCCAATTGCCTTCTATAGGTTGCCTATAGACATGCATATAGGCACTAGGCCTATAGACTTTTTTTGTTATACAAAGAGACTTTAGAAATCGAGTGAATTTTCTCTAAACTGAGGTCGGTTTAAAGGTTGCTCAGAGCAAACTCTCTTTGTATTTCACTGTTGAATCACTATGTGCTGTCTTTGCATGTCCCTCGGTTGCAGTGGATAGTAAACCAACTTTAACAGTAAATAATTCATTAAGCAATTTCTGAAGATTATAAATATATAAAAACTGCAAACATGAGATGATAGGTACAGTACAGTACTGTATTTTAGTCATTTGGCATAAAGTAGAAAATTAGCTAGTCACTCTGTTATGCTGGAGTAGTCAGAAAGATATGATACTAGGTTTTTAGAGCGTGAAATAATGGTTGGACAATTTATGCCAAATGTTCAAATGGTAGTGATTACCCTTTTACCATCTAATCTTATTGGTATTATACCAGGAACTGTTTCAAATTAGCTGGGTAGTATGTTTGCAAATTAAACTTAAATTTTATACCTGGGTTCTTGTATCTTTTAGGCTCCAATGCCAAAGATGGAGTTCTACAGCAATTCTGTACCTCCAAGGCAGAGAGAGTAGTGTTTGACTTCCATTCAGCTGCAAATTATCTATCGTCAGGTATGAACTACCATACGTGATTTCAAGTTGATTTAATGGTTGATTTTTGAAGTACTGTATTTATTTTTACCAATTTTAGAGTGGATGATTGTTAACAATTTATGTAGAAGAGGTAAGCTATAAATTAATGAATAAACAAATTGAATAATAACTAGAGTTGGGCGGTATGGGAATTTCAATACCGGTATTCGATATTCGAAAAATACCGCGGTATACTGTTACAATTTTTAGCAAATGTTTGATCTACAGCAATTACAGTTGACACCCAATAACCCAAACATTCAAGCCAAAATGGAAAAAAGTTCGAGTTATCGGGAGTTTGTTTCGTTAAATTATTTAAAATTAGATGGATAAATCAGTGTTTTACTTTTATTACATTTTCAACTCCATACTCAAAAGCTTGGTCTTCATAATATATGATCGCTACAATGAGTACGATCATCACGATTGTTCAAAAGTAAAAAATGAACTCAGTGATCGCAGCTATCAAGCGGAAACTTGTAGCAATCGCCAAGACAGAACATTATCCATCTTAGCGATCGTTTAAAAGTTAAAATCTAATCTGTATATTATTTTGCGTGCACACACACACACATTGTGTTTGTTTCTCATTTGTGAACTGAACTTCTCTTGCAGTTTAAATAAAAAGATAAACTGATGATAATCATGATACCGGTTTATTATACGGTATACCGGTATAGCGTCAGAACCGGTATCAACTAAATATTGTGAATAACTAAAAATACCGGTATACTGCCCAACTTTAATAATAACTGGTAATAAATTATGATATTGCACTATTACATTTAGTACTAAATATATTCTAATTGTCACTTATTTCAGATCCTTCCAAAGTGTTTGTCTACAGTGATGACTGAGAGTTCCACAATGCAGTTTTCTGCCTTAGTTTGCAGTCGATGCAATGAAATGCATCACTTCATTATAAATTATACAAGATGCGTACATAACAGCATCTTTTTATAATTATAGTTATTAGAATAATAAATATAATATAATTATATAAATGGAACTGTTATTGCTAATCTATAACTAGATGTTATCATTAAAAGTCTCTGACAAATTTAAGTCTTAAGAATGCTATAGCTGAAAGAGATCTTTATGATTTAGAAATTAACCTTTTTAAAATTAAAGATTTTCGTTTCTTCGCTTTCTTTTTGAGATATATAAGTTTGTTTGATATGCAAATGTATGGAATTTATGTCACACATGCATAATGAGTTATCAGAGAATGTTATATATCTTTGTGTTCATCAAATAAAAACACTAAAGTGTGAATAACATGTGTGCATGTTTCTCCCACAACACCAAACTTCTCGATTTTGTTCGAGAATGAAAGAGATACGGTACACATTTCTCCAGTAAGTCACTATGCATGTGTGAAGTAAATTCCATACATTTGCATATCAAACAAACTGATATATCTCAAAAAGAAAGCAAAGAAACGAAAATCTTCAAAAGAAGTTACTTTATCATTTTAAAAGTTCTTCGAAATAAGACAATAAAAAATTTTGAGGTTAGGGGTGTGTTGGTTGGCCTAAAACATCTAGGCCATATTGCAGGCAATTGTCAAAACATGTTTATGATTATATTAAAGTGCATAATATGAAGTAAAAATTAATTGTCTTAATTGAAAGAGCACATAAAAAGTAGAACATCTTTTGTAGTTTTTTGTTTCCTTGCTTCGTTTTGGAGATATTTCAAGTTGATTGATATGCAAATTAAACAACTTGACATCACACGTACAGGACTTTAATTTATCAGAGAAGGTTATATCTTTGCTATTGTCAACAGAAATCACTTGAAAATCTACAGTACATGGTTGGTGTTGTGGGGGAAACACGTGCACATGCTTCCTTCAAATTAATTTGGTTAGATAATAGCAAAGACATATAACTTTTCCAATAGGTCATTATGCGTGTGTGATGTCAAGTTGTTTAATTTACATATCAAACAAATTGTAATATCTCAAAAACCAAGCAAGGAAACAAAAAACTGCCAAAGATGTTATGTTGTCATTTTAAGTGTTCTTTCCATTAAGACAAAATTAATTTGTTACATGTGCTCTTTAAAGATTAGATTTTTACAAAATTGCTCAAGATATCAAGTACTTTTATGTATTTATAATTTGACATCAATATATTGTTTCCTACCATTGAATGTCCTTTTAGCAGTGCCAGGTTGGCATTATTGAATCTGGTTACTATTGTTGGTAGTGCTATATTATAAGAGCAAAACATTATTCATGAAACATGTCAGAGTGAGCTAGTCTGATAAATGTATTTGCATTTTGCAAAACAAATATTTTCGAATATCAGTGAGACTGTGTATACTGTACAAACCATAAATTATTTTCATGATTGATCATGTGCAGCACACTATAAATGACTGATCGAGAGCTATAATTATAGGACAAAACAATATAAAAATATATGGATTTAGCAAAGCTAAAGTACATGTAGTTCAGACCCAGCAATTATATGGAAATGCACAGCTACTTGTGACTGGACAGACATGTCAAATAATGTATTATATACTATATTGTACCAAATTTATCAGATTATTTTATCCCTTATACTAAAACTTGGATAATTTTTGGTTCAATAGTAATTGCCTTTGTTGGTTCAATTGTTTCAAATGATTCATGAATACTGTACAGTGTTGATAATCGTACAGACATACATTGTAAATAGATGCTGTGCTGAAGAGGATTGATCAGATCTGTAGACAGTTTAATTTATTAATCAGTACAAAAATAAGGCAGATAATTTCATTGTATACTTGCTGCAATTTAAAAATGTGTATTTTACAGATTTCTCAAAAAGAAAATAAACTTTCTTGCATCTGCATGTTTGTCAAGAGTTTTACTTTTTAAAGTTTCTGTGATAAGTTTTACTACAGATACTCATATTCCCTAGAATCTCGCCTAGAATTATATTGTCTGGAAACGCGGCGAACTTCAAAGCGGCTAACAATAAGCTGCGATTTATGTTGATGCCCTGAAAGTGCACAACTCTTTTGTCTTGCGTTCATGAATATTTATACAGCACTGCACGGTTGAGTGATTAAACGCAAACACTGCCATTGGCTGCTTGCTTCATTATACAGAAAATACAATGTGTTCAGCAAGTGTGAAAGTGCAACATTTGCATAAACGTGAACAAAAACAGAACAAAGACTTTGGCCGCGTTTCCAGACAATATAATTCTTAAGTGACTATGCTCTGACATACCAGAGCTAAGTATAATGAACATGATATATACAGTGATAAATTAATAAGAAAACTATTACTACACTATGATTCAAGAATACCAAGTAAAAGTACTTACAATTTCATAGCCGACTTTTTGGATGTTGTGCCCTTTTTCTTGACATCCAAAACACATGTCTATGTGTTATGTATCGGTACCTAGACAAGACTTGATTATGATATAATGTTGAAGTATGAGAGAACTTCAGTATTAAATACAAAATAAATATACTTACTGCTAGTAACATAATGCTCTTTCCATCATCAGGTCAGTCTGACGGACAAGACTTAATTCAGGTCAGTCTGACGGACAAGACTTAATTAATGGGCTTCTCAATTAATATGATATAAAATAATCGGTAAACAAAGGATGCTGTAAGCAAATCCCAAAATCAATTTTATATTTTTTAAAAATAATGCTACACTCTACTCTATGTCCACAAAATAATATTGATAATGATAAAACAGACAATATTAATATAACATAAAAAAGATGACACACATAAAATTGTAAAGGTTTTGCTGTGCAAGCTGTGTTAAGTTGTCAATGACAGGTCGAGTCCTGTCTGGAGCTCAGAGTTTTCTGAGTATTGACAATGTAATACAGCTTGCACAGCAAAACCTTTACAATTTTATTAATTGAAGCTGAAACTAGTACCTAACTTAGTTCATAAAATTATTACCTAATTAGTAGGGATCCTTTTGCAAAGTAAAAATAAAACAAAATTATATACAGGTACACTAACATTATATTATGTATTTTGAGCATTGTTGTAATAGAGATTCTCCCTTAGCATCTTCTTTGAGATTTTGGTGATAGACCATTCAAGGCTCCAGCACAATCAGATAACCGTCTTTTCAAATGATTGCATGTGGATTCACATTCTTTAATTGTGCTGACTACGTCATCTTTCTCCTTTTTAAGTTTGACAACCTTCGACTTTGTGGTTTCTTCAGATTGTTGCAGTGCTTTGAGCTCTTGCTGGAGCTTTTCGATTGACTTGTTCAAAACCTTTTGCATCTCAGTAATACCCTGAAGGCTGTTTTCATTGCTGGTGATTTCGTTTTCCAGTTTTAACCTAGAAGACTTCAGCTCTTGCAATGTTGACTGGGTCAAATCTACCTTCTCTGTGTCACCGGTAATCACTTCTTTTAACAGACTTTGGAATCGTTCAGACACATCAGGTTCAGAAAGTAACTTGATGAGTAAAACTGGAGTAACATTCATACCTTTGCAAACATTACTCTCCACAGACGGGGGAGTGTGAACTTCAGGAATGCCTTCAGTTTCACATGAGCAACCATTGCTCTCTGAAACTGGTGGTGAAGGTAGTTCAATTGGAGTAAAAATCTCAGAGCAGGTTTTATAACTGTTATGACTCTCGCATGGCAAAGCATTTTCTTGAGGTGATGCTGCATCAGACCTTGCCACACTCTGTGGATGTTCCCGATCCTGATCAATATCCATTTCTTTATGGTTGTCATACATAGAAGAATCATTGTGAGACTCATTGACAGTTACACATAGATCAATTTGCTTTTCGACAACTAGTTCTCCGAACAATTCACCGACTACATTATTTTTGCCAGTTTCACCAATTACTAGCATGGATGGACCAACAGCTGGACTGCCCTGGACATTGTCTGCACTTATATCTCTCTCTGCATCTTCAGCTATGGTGCTTTTTGCTTTCTCTGCAGCAGTTAACACCAGCTTTTGTTGTTCAGCCATAGCTAACTTTCTAAGTGGTTCAGTGAAAGATTGTTCAGGTGTTTGTGATTGTGAGGCATTAATGACAGGACTTGATTCCATGAATGAAGAGTTTGACCTATCCAGTATGTCTTGGAAGGTGAATGATGGTTCATCATCTAGTGTCTGTTCATCATCATTGTCCACATCTGGTCTCTGTTCGCAGCAGCACTGCTCAGACTCCGTCAGCATTTCCATCTTGACCACAGGTACCAAAGATGTTGAAGACAACCTGTAGTCTTCCACTAGCGATGCCATTTGCGGAAACGAGTTCTTCAAAGCAACCATAGAGGGTGTTTCGCCTTCGGCGTTTTGGCTGCACAAGTTTAGGTCGCGAACACTCTTCATTAAGGCGCCAAGAGCAGTCAATACTTTGGAACTCTTTGAACAAGCGCTCAAATGCCACAAAGTACTGCCGTTTTTGTTCTTACGTAATAAACCACTGCGCACAAACTCTTCAGATAATTTCTGAAGCTTGAGCAGGTTCACCAGACGATCGCAAAGGGATTTAAATAAAGTCTCGTAGTACATAGTGAGTCGTTGATTCTCTGCATCGTTCAGGAGCTTCAGGCAAAGTTGCAGCGGCGTATTCCGTTCCGTGTACTCGTACCGAAGAAGCATTTGCGGGTGTGTATCTGTGAGAATTGCCAGGACTTTGGCGAACATCTGAGTGATGTTATTGTGGGAAAACCGTCGGGAACTTGATCGTCCATTCCGTGGATCGACTGCTCTTTCGTGAGCCTGGCAAGCCACAAGTCGATGCAACGCTGTTTCTCCTGCGCTGTTTGTAGCCGCGACGTCGAAGCCATCGTCGGCAAGCCATTTTAGGACGGAAAGTTTGCCGTAAACGGCAGCCCAGTGTATCAATGGGAAGCGAAAGTACTGCACTTCATCTGGTATCTCCTTGTTTTTGTCCCAACCATGGGCAACCATGTTTTGAACGCATTGCTTTAAGTTGTCTATAGACGCCGGATCGTTACGTTTGCACAACAAAAGCTTCACAAGTACTTCGTGGTGTGAGACGTTACAATCTTCGTCGCAAAATATCGTGTGTCCTTCCTTGACGCCTAACATAATTTGCAGCCTTTCTCTATTAACTGTGCTCATTCCAGACGGTGAGTGTAGTGCCTTCGAGTTGCTCTTCGAGTTGCTCTTCGAGTTGCTCTTCGAGTCGACCTTCGCGTTGAAGTGGTGCTAAAAGCTATACGCGATAAGGAGTTAACCGTGTGTAAAGACTGGAACTGAGTATACAGACGTATACCGATCATCAACCAAAAGGTCCAAAAGAAAAACTTTTACTAACCCTAAAACCTTAATACTAATCTAGCACTTAAAACGGGTTAGTATAAAGGTTTATCGAGTTAGTATTAAGGTAATAGGGTTAGGAAAAGTTTTAATTTGGGTAATAGCGATCATCAGTTCACCACTCAGTTCCAGACTTTACACACGGTCAACTCCTTATCGCGTATACCATTTAGCATCGCAGACAGAGCGCGCCTGCGATATTAAAGCAACATACCGCAAAATACATCAATAACCGGAATATAGTAGTTTGAGGTTGTAAAAATACTCGTAAAATGTGAATTGCAGAAATTGCTCCGACCTGTCATTGGACGATAAAAATAGTAACAACAGTGTCAATGGTGTAGAATTACTCTATCTATACACAACTCATGTTATAAAAAATTTCCCACGATTTATATTACCGGGAGATTGAAGACGTATGATTGGTATGAATTCAACACACGATCGAGAATCAGAATATATTTTAATGCCAAGACAAGAATTTATGCTTAAAGTGCCCTCATTTTGTTATTGTCTTATTTGGAAGAATTTTTAAAATGACAAAGTAACTTCTTTTGAAGATTTTCGTTTCTTCGCTTTCTTTTTGAGATATATCAGTTTGTTTGATATGCAAATGTACGGAATTTACGTCACACATGCATAATGACTTATCAGAGAATGTTATATATCTTTGCGTTTATCAGTCAAACAAAAACACTAAAGTGTGAGTAACACGTGTGCGTGTTTCTCCCACAACACCAAACTTCTCGGTTTTAAAGGCATATCAAACAAACTGATATATCTCAAAAAAGAAAGCGAAGAAACGAAAATCTTCAAAAGAAGTTACTTTATCATTTTAAAAGTTCTTCAAATAAGCTATTCCGTACTTATGAGTGCTGAATAAACATTTACTTGTGTTGGTTCTTCGAATTCGCTTTTTAAAGGAAAAGTTTATTCGACAGCACTCATAATTCTTGTTGTTTGTTGTGTTGAATTCATGCGTCTTCAATCTCCCAGTAATGTAAATCGTGGGAAAATATTTATAACATATGAGTTCAAGACATAACCATTCTTTCTTTATTTATTAAATACAAGCGATAGGTTTCCGTGTATTCGTTGCTCTATTTAGATTTAGTAGAAACTGACCGGTACAAATGCTGCATTCTGATTGGCTACTCAGCCGTTGTCTATTCGTGATAGACCATGATGGCCGAAACACGCTCAAAACAATGGCAGAAAACTCTCGTTTTGGGGAGGTTTCACATGAGTTTTTGGACCATTTTTTGGCGAATGTATGATTTGTAATAGTCCACTAATTTGTTTATACTAAAACAATTAGACAACTCGTCCTCATTGTCTATGAGCGAATAGTCAACTTGCAGGCTTCGCCTTCGTTGACTATTCGCTTTTAGTAGAAACTGACCATGGTCTATTACAAATGCTGCATTCTGATTGGCTACTCAACCGTTGTCTATTCGTGATAGACAACGTTTGGGAAAAGCGCTCAAAACAATGGCAGAAAACTCTCGTTTTGGGGAGGTTTCAGATGAGTTTTTGGATAATTTTTTTGGAGAATGTATGATTTGTAATAGTCCACTAATTTGTTTCTACTAAAACAATTAGACAACTCGTCCTCGTTGTCTATGAGCGAATAGTCAACTCAGGCTTCGCCTTCGTTGACTATTCCGCCGCTCATAGACAACTCGGACTCGTTGTGGCTAATTGTAATTAGTAGAAACTGACCATGGTCTATTACAAATGCTGCATTCTGATTGGCTACTCAACCGTTGTCTATTCGTGATAGACAACGTTTGGGAAACGCGTTCAAAACAATGGCAGAAAACTCTCGTTTTGGGGAGGTTTCACATGAGTTTTTGGATAATTTTTTTGAGAATGCATGATTTGTAATAGTCCACTAATTTGTTTCTACTAAAACAATTAGACAACTCGTCCTCGTTGTCTATGAGCGAATAGTCAACTCAGGCTTCGCCTTCGTTGACTATTCGCTCATAGACAACTCCGACTCGTTGTCTAATTGTTAATTAGTAGAAACTGACCATGGTCTATTACAAATGCTGCATTCTGATTGGCTACTCAACCGTTGTCTATTCGTGATAGACAACGTTTGGGAAACGCGCTGAAAACAATGGCAGAAAACTCTCGTTTTGGGGAGGTTTCAGATAGTTTTTGGATCATTTTTTGGCGAATTCATGATTTGTAATAGTTCACTAATTTGTTTATACTAAAACAATTAGACAACTCGTCCTCATTGTCTATGAGCGAATAGTCAACTCAGGCTTCGCCTTCGTTGACTATTCGCTTATTAGCTTATAGACAACTCGGACTCGTTGTCTAATTGTTAAATAGATAAATATATGTAAACAGCCCATAGAGAGAGTAATTCTACACCATTGACACTGTTGTTACTATTTTATCGTTCAATGACAGGCGATCGCATCATCGGAGCAATTCCTGCATTTAATCATAGAGATCATATATATAAGACTTTATATAAGTCTTATATATATGATCTATATATGATCTATATATGTCTTATATATAAGTCTTATTTATATAAGTCTTATATATATGATCTCTATGCATTTAATCGCATGTCACGAATCATTGTCCGCCATCTTGGATGTATTTTCGATATGCGTGTGACGTCACAACCGGGGTGAAGCGAAATTTTTATCTAGCCATTCTCATGTCTTTATAAGTTTGAAATTCGATTTTCGTGAATGTCTTCCTTTTTCAATTCATGAACATGCGGCTACACACAGAGTAGTTTCATCAGGTTTAACCCAGGTGTGACGACAACAAGATGGCGGATGACAGGATTGTCTTTGGTCAAAATTAGTGTTGTTGTTTTGTACAATAGTAGTTTTGTTTACTTGGATTACCTTCGTAAGACTGTTTGTTAATCATCAAGTCAAAAATTTGAAAAAATAAGGACGTAAAAAAACAGTTGTTCGGTTTTATGAATAGATGAATAAAGTTTATCACTATTATATATATATTATGTAAACAGACCAATAAAATTAAATCGTAGAGTGAATGCTGCCTTTGATATGATCTTACACACGAAAACTCGCCTCCAATTTACTCCAGGCTTGTGGAATCGATGATCTGATAAAATCGATAGCAATAGATCAATCAATATATCAATCAATCAATGAATCAATGAATCAATTGATATTGGAGATCGATAAGGAATCGATACGCTCATACGCTCGATTCTTGTGATTATCGATTGATATTGATTTTCAATACCAATCAATAATTATTGATTAAAGCGGTCGGCCCGGGCTAAGGGAACGTTGAAGATCTTCTTCTATCTGATATTATACTTAGCTTCATGCCAAGGAGGCTGTGCAACCTGTGAGACTCTGAAAATGTTGAAAAATGTTGACGATGGATGAAAACAATATTTGTAAACTATACTAGGAGATATATACAGTGTTGTAAAAAAAATTGTAAAAAATATAAAAATATATATACATATATACATGCAGGTTTAACAAATATTGTTATTGCAAGACATTTGGTACCCTTCTTCGCTCGTTGGGGGATAACGGGGGCACGCGAGGATGCGAGGCGGCAAAAGTGGGCGGGCCTCCCAGTTTCGCCCCGCCCATTTTTACCGCCTCGCATCCTCGCGCCCTCGCGTGGATCTATTTTAATTTGGTCTTTAGGAAGTAATTCTACAGTACGTCACTGTACCTAGGCACGACAAGTTATGTTCTTCCGTAACTATTCACAAATGGGAACTAATTCTATACTACAAATCTACTTTATCGTCAGTAATTAATATCCGATACGCAATTAACATCCGTTACACTGGGCTGCTGCCAGCACAAAAATGTTTTGTTTTCACAAAACGTTGAGTATTGATATTCGGACAAGATGAGCATCGGACAAAATGACAGACACAATAATATTGTAACTGTCAAATCTCTAGAAATGGGATATTTGTATCGGACAATGTCCGCGTGACCGGCCGCTAATATCCAGGCTTGCGTGCATGATGCCTATATAAGCCGTGACCGGATCGTGAAGTGCTTTCAAAATATCTCTTCTGATCTCTTCCGGGACCATAACAACATAGTTGGGGTGCGGCTGTTTATGACCAATAACCATCTCGAACCGGAAAATCTCTTTCTAAATCATCGCATAAGTATTTAGGAAGGGAATGGTGAAAAACTTGTGAACAGTAGTCCAAAAGACATCTGATGAAAGTGCAATAAAAGTTACGAATGTCAGTGGCTGATACATCAGAAAGTTTACAAGAAACTAATATGAGTTTCCATTGGAGGTTTGACGAAATGTGCAGACTTAAGATCTTTACATTATCAACAACACTTTACCATTGACTATAACTGGCTCAAAATCATGTTTGAATTTTTTTTAATCAAAGTAAGAGTTTTTAAAGGACTCAGTCCTACAGAAAGGAATCTTAAGAGTAAGATGGTCAGTATTTCTAAGAGGCTTAGTACATGAGTGAAAAGAAACATATTGAGAAATATCAACCCTATACCATAGTTAATAGCCTATACAGACTCCTGAAACACTTAAAGAAAAAAATAATGTCACTAATTTCTCTACGATAGGCCAACGGAAGTAAATGTAAGCAATCAAGGCGTTCACGATAGGACAACTAATTACCAACAATAAATCTAGTTGCTCTTCGCCGAATTCGTTCTAGAGCTGTAATATTTGTTATGGTGTAAGGTGACCATACCACACTAGCATATTCAAGACGGGATCTAACCCAAGTAACATAAAGTAGTTTCTTAATACCCGGTCACTGATATGCTTGCATGCACGATACAAGACATTTAACATCTTCTGGGCTTTAGCAGTCACGTAGTTAATGTGAATGTTCCAGTTCAGATCGTGTCTAATAAGAACTCCCAGATCTTTCTCAACTACTACGTGCTCTAGTTGCTTCCCACCAAGAAAGTAGTCTCTGACAAAGATTACTTGATCTTAGCTATACGTAAAACCTTACACTTTTTAATGTTAAATTCCATGCCCCATTGTGACAAGTCCACTGGTACAACTTATTCAGATCCGGATCCTGTAGTTTTCGCCATCGTCTTGTAATAGCCGGTCATGATGTTTCTTTGGATGGTTTTTCTATTTTGTCTTCAGGCTCTACGCAATTTGAAGTATTAGAGTCTTTTCCTTTAAGACTTTTCTAATTTATTCCTTCAAAGTGGTGTGTTTATCAATCTGTGATGACACGTCCTTTTATATTCTTCCGTCGTCTCGCTTTTAACTTTCTTTGTAACATTTCAATTTGTCACTTTCAATTTGTCACTTTCAATTTATGTAAAAGTTTAGCTATATACACCTCCTTCATTTATTGTAATTTGTCACTCTGATGATGTTACGAGTTTAGTAACGAAACGTTAGTTTTAAAATTTTTCTTTTCAAAAATTATGTTGTTATGGCTATTTTTAAAGCTATTTGCACGACATTAATATTCCAAACTAGACTACAATAATAAGTTCTAAGCACAGTAGGTCCAAAATGGTCCAAACGGCCAGTGCGCATGTCCAGAACAATTTCAAACCGCCACACCTGCCTCTCGCCGCATGTGCAGAGAAACTTGGCAAGGCGGCCGTAACTGGCCAAGTTGCTCTGGGAGTAACAATCTACTCCGGCCAAAGATTTTCTAAGCTTAAAAGATTCACATATAAGTTTGGCAGTTTGGATTAAGCTGGGACTAAACGTTTGGACATTGTTGTACAACATAGACAACATTGTTGGATCGCAATGTTGGTAATGTGGCTACACGGGCACTATAGACTTGCTCCAAGTCTGCCTCTTGGTGTTTCGAGACGGGTTTTAATGTTTTGGTGGCAACAACAATGCGGCGAGCGAGCGAGCTGCGAGCGGGCGACTCTTCCGTGGGTTTTCTCTCGCCCGCCGCATTGTTGTTGAAACCAAAACATAAACCCATCTCGAATTAAAACAAACCCGTTTCAAATAAATCCGTCTCGAAACAAACCCGTCTCGAAACACAAATTAGGCAGACTTGGAGCAAGTCTACACGGGCACGAACATTGTTGGGAAGTATCACTAGTTTGGGTGTTTTCGCCTTTTTGTAACGACCCTTTGAGTTTCAAGGAGATGATGCAAACAGTTCCAAGAGATTTTACGTGCCATATATAGAGCCGAAAATCAACAAGAAAAGTACCGTTATGGGTGGGAATACCAATTACTCAATTAGTATTTCCGCTTAACTTTATTAGCAGTTGGCTGAAGCCAAAGCTTCGATTACTTCAGCCATTTTGACACTCGGCTAGTTTTTCAGGAATCTGGGTTGGTTGTTTAGTTGTTGCCACATTGTTGGATTCCGAAACATGGCTAAACGCTCCAACATTTGTTGTGCTTCAGCGTCTGTTGGGCGAAATGTTTGACCAATATCAAACTTTCATCAGAACATCCAAAAATATTGTACAACTATTGCCCAACATGTAGGGGTGCTAAACAGTCTAACATTGTTGGATCAGCAAATGTTGGACTATGTTGTACAACATATTGTTAGAACGTTTAGCCCTACACGATACGCTCTTCAACGGCCTTCAACAAAAACGAAATTTCAAATAGTTGAGCCCCGACGGAAAGCAAGCTCGGAAACTCTCTGCACCGGTATAACGATGCTCTACAGTTTTACCATTTGGTTGATATACAATAAGGACAAAGATGACACATGCATATGTGATAAACACTTGACTTACGAATCTGCTAGCTCAACACTAAAGCCCGGTTCCGACGCACTTTTCATGAGATAAACATTAGGTTACGAAAAGTTCGGCGTCTGAACCTGGCCTAACTTATTTATTTATTAGAACAATGTCAAAGTTTAAGTCAAGTAATAGTGTCGTTCACTCCGTTTACAGCCTGATTTACAGGCTAGTTACACGCGGGCTAGAGCCTAGAAAAAATATATTGTGGGTCCAGTATTTTCTTTGACATCATTTGCCATTCTCAACAACAGTGGAACATACATATTATAACATGACATTCGCTACCAAATACCAAGTTTCCAATCTGTCCCTTTCAGGCAGCACTTAGTCAGTCTAGTTTATTTTTAATATTTCATGATACAGGAAGTTTCATGACTAATCAAGGTGATTTCAGGAAGGTCCTGTTGGAGAGGTATCAAGGGCTAGAGCCAGTTATTAACTGTGAAAGAGTTATTAATTGGTCTAGACATGGCAATTTGATGTTTGTAACTCATTAAGTCGTTGTTGTACTAGTAAGGTCATGCCAATTGCCAAGGTACAGAACTGACCAAGTGCGCGAACAGAGACAACACCTTACACGAATATGGTCAGAAAAGAGAACAGCACAAATTCAACAGAGTCGGGACTCGGGATGGAGAACAATTAAATAGAGTAAAACATCATCTTATAAAGTGTAATATTGCGTGGGAACCTCACCCATGAAAGGAACTACGAGTCTAGGGATCGCGTTCATTATTTATGACTGGGGTTGGTATATACCAAAGAGAAACAAGTTGCAACCAAAAAAAAGTTTTACCCAACCTTTACCCAAACACTGAATTTTTCTTCTACCCAATCCCCGGCATCACTAGATGATGCAATCATATACATGTTATACTGCATACATATATATCATATTATGTTATAATATTATAATATTAGTATGTTATAATGACTTTATTTAAAACTGTAAGACCCTTTCAGCTGTAAAAAGCTGGTATATGAACAGGATGAACAGTATTTACAACTATATGTTACTACATTAAAATAACAATACTACTCAGAATATGAATACAAGTTTAAGAGCTATACTACATATGTGACCATCTATGTCAGTTTCTAAAAGATAGTTAAAAAGCGTTTGTTTAAAAATATTGAAAGAAGTAATTTCTCTGATTTGCCTAACAAAACATTGACTGCCCCACTTTGCTGTTTAGTTTAGGAAGATGTAGGAGTGTACTATATATCACGCAGTAATTCTTTTTCTCGAATGCATGGGGCCGCAATTTGAAAATGTCAGTCAACTGTTCTGGACAATCTAATTGATTTAGAATTTAATTTAATTAATTTAATTTAATTAATTTAATTTAAATTAATTTAATTAATTTAATTAATTAAATTAAATTAAATTAATTTAATTTAAATTAATTTAATTAATTTAGAAATTGTTAAAAATCTAAAAAAACGTCGTCTACTGTACAAGGATAACAGTTTCAGCTCATTTCTCATTTCCTGTGTGCACTTGTTCTTTCGTTCGTTTAGGATAATTCTCATTGCTCGGTTTTGCATTTTTTCTACACGGATTGTTTGAAATTGAATGGAACCGCAATCGTGCCAAACCATATAGAACATGAGTAATCTAAAATAGGTAAAATAGTTTGTTTGTATATTCGAAGTAAAACAGGTTATACGCCCTTTGCCTATATTGTCTCGTCCTTGCTCTTATCATAACCTTTAGATATTTATCTGATATTTATAGTATTAAATAAGGGAATAACATGACTTTTGCAGGGCAGTGAGTGTTTTCAAGAGGACGGTTTGACGTTTGGCCTTGTATATTGACAGCCTCGTACCCAGGCGCTTGTTTTGCTTTGCGCGATTTGTGGGGGCTGAGCGCGCGGGGTTTTTTGGGGAGGACGCGACGAGAAGTCGCGCAAAGCAAAACAAGCGTGGTGATAATATTGGTTCATATAATATGCGATCATTACAATATTCTAAGGAAGTTCAAGTTTGTGTTAGTGTTTATAAACATGAAAATTTGTATATCTAAAATATTATTTAACAAGAGGTTTTACGTCCGACAATGTCTTTGAACAAGCAATCTCTATGTTTTATATTGTATCACTATTATAAGTATATAGATATTAAACAGATTTATTTTATTTCTTTTGTTTTAATATTTGTTACCCAACCGTTTACCGCCACAAATTTGGCTACGTTCCCTTACATCTTTCGTGATAGTAACACTTTCATGATAGTAGGGAGGAACATTTCCAATTCGTTTATCTGCCTATGTAGGTTCAATATGCAATAATCTATACGTACGCTACATATTTATTTATTTATCTATTTATTAAGCTTCGCCAGAACATTTAACAAGTACATACACAAAAAATAATAAGTACATAAATACACACAAATATAGGCTGGGATACCACAACAGCATTCGCCAATTACTGTGTACCCTTTGGTTAATAGTTTTAAAAGTTGTTAGAGTTCTAAAAGATCTAAAAGCAGCAAGATATATGAACAAGACTGCGAGCAACATTACACTTCGGGCAAATATGGACTTCCACGGGTCGTCTTGGTCAAATATATTATTTAGGGCACAATGAGGGCGCTGATAAGTGAGTGAGGAGCGCTGATAAGTGAGTAGATAATAATATAGTAGTTGCAGGCACTTTGTCTGTGCACAGTAGTTTCTATAACTACTATATGTAGCGTGCGTAGATTATTGCATATGCAAGTTCCGGTCGGACGTTATAATTACTCGGGCTACCTGTGGTAGCACAAGTCTAGGTTTCGATCTGTGTTATTTTTTGTCAATGTCGAGATATCGCAATTATCGGGCGCTGATTGGTTTAAAAATCATTATGTCAGCGGCTGAAGGAACTGATGAGATTCAGGCTGTAAAACACGCTGTAAACAGTAAAAGCTCGATTTGGTGAGTTCTTTTGGACCTTTGATCTGGTCGCCGTTCGAAGTGTTGGAGGTCGGTTCACTGATATATACTTAATAGTCGATCAGTAATGCGGCTGTCAAGTGTCTTGGTCATAAATACGCTCACAATGCAAAGATGACGAGCGATTTCGAAACGGGTTGGTCCGCGATCTCAATGAAACTATAATGAATGCCAAAAGTATACAAAAGTATATAAACACGAATATAGACTTGAATGTCATTGAATCACTGGAATCCTTTAAATAGAAGCACAAAGAACGCTGACGAAGTCAACTTGCAAGGAAGTCATACACCACGCGGCCAGCCCAAAATTAGCCCGAGTTAACGCCAGCATGGCGGGCGTCTTGTTTTTAATTATAATAATTATAGTACTTATATTTCTCATATTTCCTGTCTCTTAGTACTTATATTGTATATTATTCACGAGTAGAACTTAAACTTAAATCAGTAATTGATAAAAGACACTCCTGTTATTCTATTAAGAGTGTGATGCTCTAAAGAATGTAATGTTTGGATTTTCAATCATATCGCGACTAGACGTGTGAGAGACTTTGTATATAATTCCACGCATGCGTCTATATATTAATCTATATTTCAGACAATAGAACACGATGGCGGGAGGTTTGTATAATAATATTTATTACATTGGGTCGGTTTCCTTTGATGTACCGCGGGATGAATGCGCCATACATCACTATGAATACTAATAAGATAAGAAACGAAGAAAAAACTAGGAAAATCTTTGTCCAAGGTGGACAAAATCGACAAAACTTTGTTGGAAACCTCCTCAATGTAATAATAAGTCAGATAAACACCTCGAACGTCGGGATTTATGCGATATACAGCCCTAGCGTCCTTTGTATGCCGCATAAATCCCTCGTTCTCGGTGCTTATCTATAATTACATACAATAGAACACGATGGCGGGAGGTTTGTAATAATTTGGATCGAGACGATTCCTTAAATTCTATAAAACAGCTCAAAGGCGAGCCAAATTATGGGAAGCTTATTTTTCAAATACCAAATGATAAGGTTCTCAAAGCTGACAATATAAGAATGCATGTCGTGTTTAAGCTTCCTCAACCAAGACGGTCGGATATTTCATTATGAAGAATGTAGCTACTATATCGCACCCCCTCGAACAGGTACTATACTGTCACTGGTTCAAAAAACACTTCCTCAAAGGCACGAGGGTGAAGGGTCGTGTTGATGAGGGAAAATCATAGTGTAATAACTACGTAGCCAGCAGTCCACACAACACGTACAGTTTCAGTGTTTGATTATATTTAAACTTAAAGCACAATCTTCGCACGAGTAATTATCGACTTAGGTTAGCTGAACACTTCCCAACAATTCATGGGCTGAACGCCACTTGAGAAAACCATTAACACAGGAAACAACAAACTGAAGATCGTTAACAAAGGCTATAACTCCTTGTTAATTGTTAGAAACATCCATAACCATGCAATTAGAGTAGTCTCGCAGCCGCTCTTACATGTGTCACTCGTCAGGGGGGAACGAGTGACACACTAAGAGCGGCTGCGAGGGAGACTGCAATTAGAGGTATATACCGCAATATATAAAATAAGGAGGAATACTGATTTGCATGTCGGAAAAAATAACAACTTCGGAGACTGGTGAACCTCTTCAGACCTGAGCTAAAAATGTTGTCGGTGTGTTGTGTTAATATCAACTCAGTGCATGTGACAGTTGGATTGTTTAACTCAGATAAATGATATTTTAGAACTGAAAAGCAATGGAATTAGCATTAGTTGTGTTGGTTATATAGCTGGCAGTTGTGTGAACAGAATTGCGGTGAAACAAAATTGTAATTATTGTGTGACAAACAAAGGAAATTTATGTGTACATTGAAGACGAAAATATTGGGTAACTAATTTGGGGATAAAATAACCGTCGCGCATATCATAGAATTCAAGGAATGAACGATTAAGAGTATTAACTATAGATTTAATTTCTTTTCCACAATATTTCATGGCATAATATCTAGTATCAGAATATACCGTTGAAAACAAATAACTGCCACTCTTATAAAAAACAATGCATGCATGGAATTTTTTCAATTAAAATACTCAAAGATTCGTCCTTCATGTCGTCTTTCTGATTTTTCCCTTTCAAAAAAGGAATTGTGATGCCAAACACGCCGACACACCACCACACGCGTATTTCGGACCACATGGGCTTTCAGCTATGACTGTGTCCAGTGTTCTCTCTCACAAGCATTCTAATGGTCATCCTATATCTTTTTCAGACTTTAAAATTCTAACCTCCTCTCCTTATAAATTTGAGCTGTTACTCAGGGAAAGTCTTATGATTTCAAAACTTAAGCCAAGTCTCAACGCCAACATAAGTTCTGTCCCACTTTCCCTATTCTAACTTTGTTTAATCCCACTTAACCCTGACCTAAGTTTCATTAACTTGGCCAACATTTGAATTTAATCTCTTGACTAATCGTTATCATATATATTTGACCGTTTTTTTTAAAAATTTTTGACCGTTTTGTAACCTAATATACTGAATGAACTGTGTATATTTTTGTACAGTATACCTACTTGTATATCAAATAATTTAAATCGCTCTGAAGATGTTGCATGTCGCAACGAAACGTTAGCTAATAAATTTCAAATTTCTGTCATGTCTTGTCTGAATGTCATTTGCTGGGCTTTAATCTTTATACTTTTGACTCATGTCTTGTTATATTTATAATCTTTACTGCCTTGTGCAGTGTTATATTTCTACTCTTGACTGCCTTGTGTTTTATATTTCAATGTTGAGGATAAGAATGCATGTCGTGTTTAAAGTGGCACTACGATGAAAATTCATCCCCGTCTTTTACATTTTCTTTAGCATAGAATAGTATTTCAGGGTCGAAAGTGATCATCGATGTAAAAAAACAACTAAAAAATGGTATTTTGAAGTAAGTATTTTGAGCTCTGAAATCACTATTATTTAGGCCACCATTACTTAAAACGTGTTCCAAGTGAGCCCGCAATTTCAAAAGGTAATATTGTTTATGACGTCAGATTCTCAATGCTTTTGACGCCTGAATTTCAATCGAGGTTACTTGTTTTCTTGTTTTCTTCGAGAAGTAGTTGAAATGTTCAGCCTTTCAGATGAAGAATTTGAATAAACGACTTTGATTTATTTGAAGAATTAGCGATGTGGAGTCTTCGCGTTGAGAATTTGACGTCACTTCGTTACGCTGGTCAGGAACATGAACGATTAATGGCGGACATAACAACTCCAGATTCGAAGTCAGAAAAATAATACTTGCCATCGTCTAATCGGAAAACGGTTTCGATCGAGTAATATTTAGCAGCTCTGCTTTATAAATACGTAAAAATATCGATAGGTATTTGATCGTAGTGGCACTATAAGCTTCTTCAACCAAGACGGTCGTATATTCCATATGGAGAATGTATTATACTGTCACCGGTTCAAAAAACACTTCACCTCAAAGGCATGAGGGCCTTATAATTATGCCTTCGAGGAAGTGTTGATAAGGGAATCGTATGGTGTAATAACTACGTAGTCGGCAGTCCACACAACACATGCAGAGTTTCAGTGTTTGATATATTTAAAGCACAATGTTCGCACGAGTATAAATTATCGACTATTGACGGTTAGTTATAGTTAATAAATTATTGACGGTTAGCTGATCACTTCCCAACTTCAGTAGGGCTGAACGACACTTGAGAAAACCTGCATTAACACAGGAAACAACAAACTGAAGATCGTTAACAAAGGTCTTGTTAATTGCTAGAAAAATCCATTGAAATAAGGAGGAATAATTTGCATGTTTGAAAAATAACAACTTCGGAGACTGGTGAACCTCTTCAGACTTGAGCTAAAAATGTTGTCGGTGTTTGTGTTGCAAATATCAACTCAGTGTGACCGACGAATAGGGCTGTTTAACTATCAGATAAATGATATTAAAAGAAGCAAAGCAATGGACTGATTAGCATTAGTTGTGTTGGTTATATAGCTGGCAGTTGTGTGAACAGAATTGCGGTGAAACAAAATTGTAATTATTGTGTGACAAAGGCAAAGGAAATTTATGTGTACATTGAAGACGAAAATATTGGCTAACTAATTTTGGGAACAAAATAACCGTCGCATATCATAGAATTCAAGGAATGAACGATTAAGAGTATATAACTAGAATTAATTTCTTTTCCACATTACTTCATGGTATAATATCTATTAGTTTATCTGCTGCAGGATAAGAGGCACCTTACCGTTGAGAACACATAACTGCCACTCTTATTAAAAACAATGCATGCATGGAATTTTTTTCAATTAAAATACTCAAAGATGGCTAGAAACTATAGGATATTTTATCGGCCTAGGAAATTTCAAAATAAGAATAACTATATAGAAGATATTCGCCATTCCACATAAGGAATGAAGCTCAAAAAAGCTTCATCAAAGGCAAGAAATTGTAATGGCTAATGCATGACTACGAGACTCGTGGCGACCATGCATGTTGTAGCGGTAAACACAACACATATACAGTCTCAGTGTTTGAATATTTAAAGCACAATCTTCGCAGTAATTATCAACTGGGTTAACTCACTTGTCAAGCTCATCAAGGCTGAACGACCCTAGTGACAAACATTATCACAGAAAGTATACACTATATATGAAATAAGGAGGAATCATTTGCATGCAATGAAAAAATAACTTCGGAGAGATCAACCTCTCTGGACCTGAACTGAACTGAAAACGTTGTGTGTTTGTGTTGCAAATACCAACTCAATCGGTGACCGGTGAACGAGACATTTTTAATTATCAGATAAATGATATTGAAAGAAACAATGGAATTAACATATTAAGCTGTGTTGGTTATCTGGCAGTTGTGAATAGAATTTGGTTAGAACAAAATTGTAATTATAGTGATGGCAAACAAAGAAAATTTACGAAAACATTGGCTGACTTTTGGGAAAGATGATCGAACTCAGTAAAGATGATAGAATTCAAGGGATGAACGATTAAAGAGAGATGCAAGATTTAAGAGGAATATACCGTTGAAAGAATATACCGTTAAAAGAATATACCGTTAAAAGAATATACCGTTAAAAGAATATACCGTTAAAAACTAATTAAAACTGCCAATTTTGAAAAACAATGCATGCATGGCATTTTTTGCAGCTAAACAGAAGCTGAAAGTGACAGTGTTCAGTCGGCTTTATTTAAATGTATAGCGTACAAATTTCAAACCATGAAGTTTCTTGTGAAAAATATGCAGTTGTGGTGCCACATTCAACACATTCAGTCGTTGTATTCAAGATTGATGTGTGTTGATTAACGGTTGAAAAAAAACCGACTGTAAACATTTAACGCCAAGTTAAACTTGTTGACATTACAACTTAGTGCTATTTTGCATTAAAATATTAATAGTTTGCAGTGGGATTTCGTCTATAGCTTGTGCAGCTACTATAATTCTTATAACTGAGTACGAATTTTCGGAGAATTAGCGGCATCTAGCGAGTCATGAAACATGGACTCATGTCTATGTGGTATCTTTGAAGCGGACGCGTCATGCTATTATAGCCCTTGTCGGTTTAGTTTAAAAATTACATATTCGGAAATAGCCTCTATAATTTGACGGATACACGCTGGGTAAGCAATTTGTTTGACGTTGTATCAAAGGCATACATGCAACCAAACAACAATGATGACATAATGACAATTTAAAAAGATTTAAATTTGAATTCCTTTTGTGTGTAGTTTAACGGTCAAAACGGCTGTCTTAGAAAAAATGACTTCTTTTGACTTTTGAGGTCAAATAAGCTATAGGAATTTGAGTTAAACAACTGGGAACGTTTTCGATGATACGCCATATACCCGACTTAGGACTTAAAATAGCTGGCTTAGTTCCGTTGCTCACTTAGGTAAATGTTTAATCGTTGTGGCCGTTGAAACCTAGACTACGTCATGTGTCATTATTAATGGTTGGGTGGTTTGCACATAGATTATATAAGGGCAACAACGAGTGTTAGATTCGCAGTATAGTTGTTGAAAACTCACCAAGAATTGTGAAGAGCTCTATAACTGAAGTTTTTTCCTGACTATAGTGAAGATGTCTAATACGCTGGTGGTGATTTTGCTGATAACTATCGTCGTGTCTGTCCACGGGAGGTCGTTTTGGGGTACGTATAATTTATTTTACAGTTCTTTTATTCCTACACCATTAATTTTGGTGATTTGGGCTATTTTCTGTATACTATCGCTCATGCCTGCATGTGCTAAGCATATCGTCGTTAACAATAAATCCCACTAGTAGACGCACTTGCCACTAGCCGATCTCAGTCAGTATACAGCCCAATAGGCGAAACGGATCTATCCGTATCATTTATTTAAAGTCATTCACACAGGATAATAATGTTGTTCTTTTTCATTCAAGGCTTATAAATATATCAAAAGAAGGACCTATACGATTTAATATCGTTATCCGAGAAGATATATAGGTTTTGACTATCTAGAGCGATCGATTACTAAAAAGCCGTTGCACTTCAGTAATTTTTTGAAAAGACAAATAGCGCTGACATATACATCACATCCGAAGCAATCTCAATCTTTTCTCCGTGTTCTGCGCTCTTTTAACTTATACATTTGTAGCCCATGCGTTTTTTTCTTTTTGTGCTTCAAATAAATATAAAGTCACCACGGGTTTTGGTGTGCTAATTTTAATTATATGTATTTTATTTTAATTTCAGGAAGGTTCTTTGAGAAACAAGATGACTGTAAGTTCCGTAGCAGAGCTCAATGCCACCGTTATTTTGTCGTTACTCCACCCTCGTTACTCCCTTTCTCCAGGGACGACAGAGCTGCAGGGTGTCGTCGCCTCCCCGATGTCAATGGTACCCCCCCCCCCCCGATGTCAATCCTGCTCAACACACATCAAATTGTTCCTTAAGCCCCTGCGACTTGCATTTACCGTGGTTAGACTTAATCGACTTGTGTACTTATGAAACATGAATACCCATTCTTAGCTATATATAATATATAGCTTTTATATATATATATAGCTTTTATATCGTAGTACCACTTTAAATGATTTTATTTAATTAGAATTTTTAATGAACTTTGAGAATTGCATATATAAGTAGGTTTACTAGCTTCTGTACTATTACCATAACCCTTTATCAAGGTAATATTACAGAAGCAAGGAAAGGCACTACAATTATACTGTTTATGATCATATTTTGTTGTAAACTGTAGATTATTTAGGCTCAAACTCGTTGGGTTTTCTTTAACATTTATTCACAAACAAACAGACATGATGTTAACATACATACAAAGGTCGAACGATAAGATAAAAGGCTTATACTCCTCGTGGCGACACGTCACTTTCTACTACCGTTTTCTACTATAATCTCGTGCTCAGTCTCTTACTCACTCACTCACTCACTCACTCACTCACTCACTCACTCACTCACTCTCACAAAATGCAGGAAATCGCGTTTCAGAGAGTGAGAAAATCAAGCAATTTCAGGCGTATCCTTAGAGGGTTCTCGCGCGCCTTCAGTGCTTGATAAAATATCTTCCTAACAGCCTTGGTTTATCAGAGATTACAAATTGAATGTTACAAACTGAATGTTATGGCGATTTACGCAGACCTGTATTCTTTAGAGTTGATGTGTAAATTATGATCTTCAGACAGAAGTATAGAGGTGCACACATTTTTTTAATGATGTTTTAATAATAAAACTAATTAGGACATGTTGCAAGAGATTGAGTGCACTAGAATTGGCTGCCATATTGTATTGTGCGTCAGGTTTTGTGTGCTTATTTACCGTGCTTCTCTGATTAATATACCATCTTTATTTTAATAGATGGCAGTTCGTGTAAAAAACAAGAGGATAAAATATGCGTGAACCGTACTCGGAGTGATTGTGGAAAGGGATGGGTTGACTTTCAATGCCCCAGATTGTGCGGATCTTGTGGTAAGTTGTTTAATATAAATAATAATATAGACTAGAAATACGTTCCGCATTAACCCCTCGCCCGCCTTTTCTACCAAGCACACCCCCCCCCCCCCCCCCCCCACTAGAGTTATTTTCCCCATCCATGGTCCCCAGTGCCCAGACCGCGTCCGACGTATAGATTTTGAACGTTATCTCGATCAATATTTAACCGTTTTCAATTCTGAAAACAGATTTGGAATTAGAGAGTCTAAATACATAACACACGTACCTATTATATCACGCAAACGTATATAGCCTTCGTAAAAACCTCTTTTATGTAGTTCGTCAGATCACAAATCGCCAATCTGCTCAAATATTATCCGATTCAAACGGATCACCGAAAACGACTTTTTACTTCCTTATAAGGAGTTGGTCCTACCATGTACGGCTTATATATATAAATATATATACAAACTATTCGTGAGAAATATAATGGATCCTGCCCCGGCGAGATTATCACCCTCGCTTCGCGACATCGCTTGCGAGGGGATAATAATAGTAATACAATGTAATTCCAGTAGGAGCTATTATTATTATTAATAATAATAATAATAATAATAATAATAATAATAATAATAATTTTTTTTTTTTTTTTTTAATCATAATAACAATTTTATTCAATATATTCTCTATAATACAAATTTCTTAAAAATCTAAAAATATTCTTCAAGTAATTTATATATATACATGAACACAATAAAATAGCAAGAAAAGATTAGTAGATACAGAAACAAAAACAAAACATCAAAAATATAAAAATATAAAAAATAAGTATGAAGTTCTAAGATAATCGACTTTCTGCAATGGTAAGTTCGATGTTTGTATCCGAGGATCGATGTGCCGATGATGCTCTAGTGCCTCTAATGCATGAAATAGCAGATCTAAGTAGGGCAAACGAGAGCGAGCATCGCATCCAGGCTAGAGTGGTATTATATTCAGTTTTATGTTTGAATGCCAGCAACTCCGCCAATCTCTTGTAGGCTACAGTCGTTTCTTTACTGATTCCCCCAGTTGTCGAGAACACCAAAGGCGTGAAAGAGGCATGCTCAACTTCTCTGATCCTATCTCCGTATTCTCTCTTCTTGGCTTGTTCTTGTCTGCGGTATAAGGCTGCGATGCTTGTGTTGCGATAGCTCGGCGCGTTCGGGTGAAACACCCTTACATCAAAAAATGCGCTCTGCTGGTTAGCTCTGCTAACGGCTTTGCCGTTGTCTGTTCAGTTTTATACAATCACGTGACGTATATACGCATTTTCATTGGTTCTTGCCCATGATCTATTAAAGGACAGATATATGGATTGCATCAAATCACGTCAGCAGCTGTGTTTTTCTTTTTTCATGCCCCACCAGCTTTGATAAACATTTGGGGTTGTTTTTTATTGTATAAAACAAATAGATTCCATTTTTTGTTGTCTGTTCAGTTATAGATACACAGAGGACGTCAGAACGTGGTAAGAACATCAGTGGTCTCATGGGCCACTTTTTGGTTCTTGCCACGTTCTGACGTCATCTTCATGTGCATCTATTTAACAATTAGACAACGAGTCCGAGTTGTCTATGAGCGAATAGTCAACGAAGGCAAAGTCTTAGTCGACTATTCGCTCATAGACAACGAGGACGACTTGTCTAATTGTTTAGTAGAAACAAATTAGTGGACTATTACAAATCATGCATTCTCCAAAACATATCCAAAAACTCATCTGAAACCTCCCCAAAACGACAGTTTTCTGCCATTGTTTTGAGCGCGTTTCCCAAACGTTGCCTAAAACAGGTTCTTATGTAAAGGGGGTCTAAATGGCAAATCTTAGCCTAACAGGTTCTTAAAATCTAGCTTCTTATACGCGGGTTTTTACTGTATTACTGATATAGATTCTACATCAATTGAATAGTCAAATTTTCTATTATTATAATTTGTATCAGAAATGATGACTGACAAACAAACCTTTATAGAACATCAACTCAAAAATAAAAAATAAAACAAACTCAAAATAAAAATAAATCAACTCAAAATAAAACATTTTGGCAATCAACAATTCACTTATGGCAATCCATGAGTTCAAGTGAAATACAGAACATCTCTTTTTCCATCCATTTAGCACCTTTTGCTGGAGTATGTTCAAGCGACTACGTATACGGTTGCTGCTGGAATGGGAAGGAGTCTATTGCACCAAACAAATCCGATTGTCCACGTAAGTTACGATCGTGTTAAAAACAAATATACTTCCTCTCCCCTCGGTCGATGTTGATTCTAGGTGAAAATTTGAACTGTTCAGCACTCGGTAGTCATGGAGGAACAACATTAATACAGGGGGAAGGGTAGTTTATTGAACTGTATACCGTAAACTGCGGAATATAAGCCCCCCGTTTATATGCCCATCTATCTACAAACAGAAATTATGTTCCGGTTATAAACCCCCTCTAAAAATCAACGTTTATCCACCCCTAAAAAAACGTAAATTGATAATGCCGTATGTTAGTCTCAATTTATTTCACTAGCAGTTCGATCATTCCCAAACGTTTTTTTTATCAGCTTATAACCCCCCCCCCCCCCGAATATAAGCCCCCCCCGTTTATAAGCCCACCCAAAACCCGCCCAGGGCTTATATTCCGCAGTTTACGGTATGACACGAAAATTAAGTTTATCTTATTTGAAAGAACTCTTCAAATAACGAAGCATATCAATTTACAGGTTTTCCACATTTCATTTAGTTCTTGAGATATTTAGACTTATGTGATATTCGAATGAGATGACCTATGACGTCACATTGTTTGCACAACATTTCAACATTTTGGAAAATCGTGTATATTTTTCAGATTGTTGAACGCAATCACTTGAAACTTTGAATGTGCATACAGACCACTAAACTGGAGAACATCGTTCTAAATTTATGGTCGCCATGGTAAATGATTAGATTCCAGTCCTATTTGATTTCCAAAACAAAATTATTTGTTTTCTCTTCGCTGGGGAACATTTTCGAATTGGTACTGTTTGAGTAGATTTGCACTAACTTAACTAATTTGAAACGGAAGTTTGACGTTGGTGCAAAGCCTACTATGTCAGAAAACGAAGATTTTCTTCAAAGAGACGTAGAGGTTTGGGAACTATACTACCATTGCAAACTTAAACGATATTAATGTTGTGCATACAATGTGACGTCATAGGTCATCTCACTTGAATACCACATAAGTCTAAATATCTCACTAGAACTAGATTAAATATGGAAAAGCTGTAAATTGATATTCTTCGTTATTTGAAGAGTTCTTTCAAATAAGATAAACTTAATTTTCGTGTCATATACACTTTAAATAAGTTGTAATTTCAGCCAGTTTTTACGCGATTGTAGATATAAGCATTTAAAATTTAGCGTGATGATGTCAAAAAATAGACAGTCTGTACCAAATTAAGAAATGTTAACTAGTGTTTATGCAGTGCAAAATTCAATTCGAAATAAACTCTATTACTGTAAAGAACTATAGAAATTATAACGAGATATAAATAATAAGATTGGCACCTTATTCTCCCGCATATAAGCGCATGCAAGATTTTTTGATAAACATTCGTCACAAAATAATTTTCAAAATGGTCTTTCAGAGGCGCATGCGCCTATAAAAAATATAGGCGCACGTCTAACCGGATGCCGTGAGAATAAAAGAAACAATGAACTAGAAGTTCCATGCCAATATTGGGTAAAAGCTATGCGGTGTGGATGCGGACAAAAATACGATTGGAACGTACAGCATGTAATTGAATCGGGTTCAGTAAGTCGGGCATCAAGCAATTGAATCGGGCTCTAGAATGAGTCGGGCATCAAGCAATTGAATCGGGCTAGTCGGATCAGCGGTAATCCCTCGCATATGTATGTACTTCAAGTAACACTAGCGTGCTGGTGACACGAAAAACCCTCTTCGGGTATAACTCTTGGAGGCCGAGTCAGCGATATATCAGCGGTTTCACATAAAAATGTTCATCAGATACTCCACCAGGACAGCCGTTCCTCACGTTATAAGCCACAAATTATTGGACTTTTTAAGGCATTGTAAGCAGTAAATTATTGGATTGTAACCGACCCCAAAACAACAAAGATCCTAACCCACCTCATTTACTATGGACTCCAATTGTGGGAAAAGAGGGTGGGGGATCAGTTGGTCGTGTCTTAAAACTCGTTAGGCGGGGGGTTAGGATTAGAAAAGTCGTTAGGAGGGGGGTTAGGATCTTTGTTGTTTTGGGGTCGGTTACAATCCAATAATTAACTGCTTACAATGCCTTAACAAGTCCAGTAATTTGTGGCTTACACTATGAGGGACGGCTGGGTTATCATATGTAAGTCTAAACGTCATCAACGATCCTTTATAGTTCCAGTTATCGTACTAAATTTGTAGTTATACGGCAATTTATATTTTTTTAAATCTATCCCATCTTGGCAAGAAATATTCTCTTCCTGGAGTATCTGATTTTGTTTTCAACGACTTTTTATGCGAAACCGCTGATACATCGCTGACTCGGCCTCCCTCAACGTCCGCGACATAGAAAATATGGCTCAGGATAACCCGAAATTGCTGCTTCTTGAACATTCGAAACGATGTGTTAGGACTGTATTGGAAGCAATAAGTGATGGAAAGGTCGAGGAAGACGAACTTGATGCACTACGATTTAGGGTTAGATTGGATAACGATATGCTAAGTAGATCTGGCAGTTCATTACAAATTGACAATACACTATTAGAAACACTCGTTCATGCTGCAGAATTACTAGGCGAGACAGACAAAGATTTGTATGTCACCTATAACCTAGGGCGAAATTTCTCTGGAGACCGTGGCCGACCAAAACACAAATTACTAACGCCTGGTTCTCACTTGTCGTAAGAATCGGGGATTTTCCGGTCCTCGATCGCCTTGAAGCAATGTCCCAGACTGTCGCCGATCTGATCGGAAGAATCGGAATCATTTCTATTTGGAAAACGCATCCCAAGACGGTCGCCAATAAATGAAAAATCCCCGTTTCTTACGATTCTTACGACAAGTGAGAACCAGGCTTGGGTTTTTCAATGAAAAAGATCAATGATATGCTTTCTGTCAGTACCAAGACCATAAGATGGAGAAGGGCATGGAATTTAAATTGAATTCCTTTATACTCTGACTTTAAGCAATTTCCAGCACGCTAGTGTTACTTGAAGTACATACATATGCGAGGGATTACCGCTGATTCCCGACTCATTGAACCCGATTCAATTACATGCCACACCTCATAAAAAGCGCCGAGATCTAAAGCGATTGAAGTGGTGTGTGTAAGAATAAACCAAAAGCAATAACTTTTGGATTTTATTACCGTATAACGAACATTATATGACACTAAAATTTATAACAGACAATGTTCGATGGTTTACTGTGAGAAGTATGCGTATACATGTAATTATTAAAAGTATGGTATTCTGTTCCTGTCTATCAAGCTCGCAGATTATCGTTTAAAGGCGCATGCGTCTCTATCCAGGCTTATATGCGGGGGAATAGGGTAGAACCACTGATCTCTAAATAAAGACTGGATCGAGCAACTATTGTTCAGAAAATGAAGCCGTAAGTTCGCCATTACTAATTAGGGACCAACTGAGAATCCTATGAGGTTTTTTGATGGTTTATGTGCTCTTACCATCGACAAAATAAAATAATATTACTATAAAGAGGACCAGAAAACATTTTTCAAATTACTGGGTAAAACGATTCATCGCCAACCTACAGATTTACTGCGACTTTGGTCCCTTAGCAATGGCCGCCGTTGGCTCTAATTATCCAGTGAGAGAAGCCTGATATGAGACGTCAAATTAGGTTGAAGATTTTATGCATTTAATATTAACAAAGAAATTATATTGGCCAGACACTAAACCTATTTTGCTAAGCGTCACAGTTTGATTTGCTTGCAAACTCGAAGTTTGATTCTCATTAATTTACATTATGCAATTTAATTTACATTATGCAATTTAATTTACATTATGCAGGTTTCAAAATCAGCACATGATACTAAACATACGAAATTACGTTTCGAGTGATTTGCTTTTCTTTCAGCAATATAGGGGTTTACATTTATTGGACGAATTCGTGATAATTGACTAATTCGAGACGACAAGTTGTTAATTAAAAACAGTTGTTGAAAGTTTTTAATTAAGTTGTTGGAAAGTGCCATGTTTTGTATTTCAGAATGTAAGGACAAAAACACCAACATTTGCGAACGAGATTACATCAGGCGGGAATGTGATCAACACCCAAACGCCCCACAAACAAGAAGGCTCTGTCCCGAAACATGTGGTGCCTGCAACGACTTTGGTAAGCGGTTGTAGGATTTTCACGAATAAAAAATGCTATAAAAGATTCGTGAACTGTCAAAATAGTTCACTGAGCGTGAGGTCAGTAAATTCTCGAACCGACATGTTAATACGTTTACTGTTTATTATAAGCATGTATTTATTAGATTCCCTTTCTTGTTTAGTTTTAATTTCAAAGTATAGATGAACAGATTTCATTGTCACAGTGTTCGTACTTTGTTGTTTATTTATAAAGTTTTCAATTTCTTGCTGCATAACTGTGTAAATCCTCTTTGACATTTTCATTGTTTGTGTGTGTACCTTCGATTCGTCAAAATCAGAATTCGCTATCTAAATGTTTTTTTTGTCACACAAGATTTTAACTAAGAGAACAAATAACAATAAGTAAATAAGCTGTTGTTAAAAATTAATTTTTGATTTTTTGAAGAGTTTTGTCGCTGACATTTTGTGGTTTTGAATTCCTAGGGCATTAACAATGTTCGTAATGCCCTCACAATTCCCGACGTTGACCAATCAGATTGCGTAATTTTACCGGAAGTTGCAGTGGCCATATAATAAATAGTTTTTAGTATTTTGATTCGTATTTTAAAGGACATTGACAAAAAACAAAACAAAAAAACAACTAAGTGTTTGGGTATATAATAAAACAATTATACCATTCGCTCTCGTCGTATATGAACTAATAACCAACTCAGCGCTTCGCGCCTCGTTGGCTATAATTGTGTAGGTTAATTACTGTTGTGCTCTACCTATATATCGTAGACCCATGCATTGCCCATAGTTGTTATAAGAAGGGGAAGAAGCTAGCAATTCGTGACATCCTTTAACTTTAATAGCCGAAATTCAGGCATATGCAATAATAACGTTGTCTATCTATTATTAGTATCAACCATCTAGTGTCTGTTACAAATTCGGCATTCTGATTGGCCAAGTTACTGGTGGTCTATTGGTGATAGACCATTATAGTAGCGTTATACAATCAAAACCTTCTTATAACCATGGAATATTCCTATCCTGACCAATCAAAAGCCACGACATATTCACGCTGCAAGCAAAACTTGAAATCAAGGCCAAGCATGGCGTCCGCTAAAATTTATATACGAGTGATGAAATCATGAAAGGAATGCAAAATTGTTCAGTTTGACATTTTCGAATAAGAAAATGAATTCGCTTATGCCTATGGAGTGTATCTACACCAAATTTGAAGCAAAAAGTAATTACAATCTCGTTTTTTGTGAGCGATTATCATGTATTATCATGTGTCATCGAGCTACTCCACATTTTGAATGGGGAGACTATCTGAAAATTTGGAATAATGTTTGATTAGTCTTTTTTACGTTAAAGAAAAGTTGTTAATGGTTGATACTAAAAAACAATTAGACAACTCCTGTATTTTGGGGAGTGTTTGAGGAGATTTGACAACCATAAATCACACGATCCGATTCCACCGCGGTCCCTGGCATATTAACCCTTATTGATTCAAAATTCTTGGCCGTGATTGACAAATTTCATGATGCATTTCACTCAGTGTGTTATCGTATGTGGCGCGAAGATTTCGATGAATAAAATTATCAGAAATGAAAGGGGGGTGCCCGGCCACCCAATGCACCCCCGGATCCGCCACTGCTCTTATTGATAGCAGTGGATATTTCCATTGAAGAGATTACCCTGTTATTCAATAAAGGTGTCTATCTACATATTACTATTTTTTATATGATAAACAGAACAACACATACCGCTTGGAAATATGGAATTTATTTCGCAAGTTGGATATCTCACTTATTCTCTGCGCTCATATGGGATATCCAGTTCAACACTCCAGCAAATTCTATATTTCCGCACATCCATTCTCTATATACATACCGTATCAATTAAAATAATATACAAATAATAATTTAATGTATTAGGTATAGTTACCCAAATATACATTAAATTTTAAAAGAATATGGCAATAAAAATTATTTTGCCTGTCTGATAAACAAACGTTCATACGAGCAAAACATCATCACTAATTTCTACAAATAAAATCTTGTTATCCGCCATCTTGTTTTAATACCTTACCTAATTAACATGACGTCACAAGCAGGTAAACATGATGAAACTTTCCTTTCTGGTGCCTGAATTTATGTGGTATAAAAGTATTCTGGTTCAATTAAGAAAGAAAAACATCCACAAAAATCAAGTTTTAGACCTATATACATGAAATTATGGCTGACTAAAGTTTTCACTTTACCCTGCTTGTGACGTCACACGCATATTGAAAAATTATCCAAGATGGCGGATCATATATGGTGGAAAACAGAGGAATGTCTTTTGTCGAAATTAGTGATGTTGTTTTGCACAAGAGTCGTTTTGTTTACTTGGATTACCCTGTGAAGGCAATTTGCTAATCAGAAAGGCAAAAATAATTTTTATTGCCATATCCCTTTAACGTTAAACATGTTTTTAACTTAGGTAACCTAGAAGAAAAATGATGCCGGATGAGTGACCTCATGGAGTCAGCAAGTGAAGCTTGTTTTATTTTCACTAGAACTATATAGTATATGTTTAGCATAAATAGCTATATAAATGTAAATCATGAATTGTAAGGTCTTAAAGTGACACGTATGTAAGTAAAAGAAAAATATAGCAACTAGCAAATAAAATGATGTTACCAAATAAAATGATGTTACCAAATAATAGTCAGTTTTGCATCTTTGAACAGTTGTAAATGCATGTATTTGTTTCAAAACCTTTTTTGAATGTTTCTAGTACTATTTCCTACCACTAGGCGTATACGTTGTGTGTTAATTTAAGGGCGTTATAGTTCAAGGCATTTTTAAGGATTCTTCTTTTAAGGGCCTTCGATCATCCATTTGAAGATGAAAAATATAGGCTAACAGCATTCAGTAAGGGTGGCTCATTCTACATGCACATGTACATCTTGAGAGGAGCATCCATTGTAGACCTTACGTCAATATATATATATAAGTATCGCTCGCCTTTTCTACCACTACCCACCATCCCACCCCTAGAGTTTCTTTTCCCCATCCATGGTCCCCAGTGCCCAGACCGCGTCTGTCGATAACAAATCCCAAATACGTGTATACCCTTCGTAAAAACCTCTTTACGTAGTTCGTCAGATCACCACAATGCGAGAATTTCCTAACGAGCGGTAGCTTTACACACAAGCAAAAACAACACGACTGCTCGTTCCGTGCACGACAGTGCGTTTATTGTAACTTTCCTTAAAACAATATATTTATAACAATATATAATGAACACAATATATAATAAAACAATTATTGGATGAGGTTTTTGTGAGATCTGGATAATCAAGGTCTCGGTAAGTGTTATCAGCCTCAGCCGACCTTGATTATTCCAATAATTGTTTATTATTAGTTTAATAGCTCCAATACCAGAGGCAATTTTTCTCTCGATAATTTAGGGAGCGTTCATTATTTATGGCAGGGGTTGGTACCGAAGAAAAACAAGTTGAGACAAAAAAAAGTTTTACCCAACCTTTCAAACACTGAATTTTTCTTCCACCCAACCATCACTAGATGATGGAAGTGCAACCATATACATGTTATACTGCATACATGTATATAATATACGCCCTTTGCCTACTGTCTCGTCCTTGCTCTTAACATAACCTTTAGATAGATAGACGATACGTGGACGATCGTCAAGCTCATATCCTCAGAAAAATGATTCCCGTACAGGAATCGAACCTGTAAGAAGGTTACAGGTTCGATTCCTGTACGGGACTCTGAGGATATGAGCTTCACGATCGTCCACGTATCGTCAATCTACTCTGAGCTCTCCCACATTCACTACAACATTGTGTATATTAACGCATAACCTTTAGATATTTATCTAGTATGAGATTATTCACAATATTCTAAGGAAGTTAAAGTTTGTGATACTGTTTACAAATATGAAAATATGTCTATCTAAAATATTATTTAACAAGAGACACTGTCGTTGAACAAGCAATCTCTATGTTTTATATTGTATCACCATTATTATAACAAAAGACATTAAACACTGATTTATCAGTTATTTTATTTATTTTGTTTTAAAATTTGTTATCCGATATTTATTATGCAACAAAAAATCTTACCCAACCTTTTACCACCAGAAATTTGACTTATACCCAACCCCAGCCATAAATAATGAATGCTTCCTTATTGATCTGATCATGCCACATAAGACTATCATTAAGTATTACTCCAAGTGTCTTAGTGATAAATACCTGTTTCACAGGAGTATCATTAATGATTAGAACATCTCAAATTCATGAATAATTCATGAGTTAATTAACCAATCAGAGTAGGCGAATTAATCAGGTGATTGCGGTTGGAACCTGGATATTAGATGAACAACGTTGTTCATCTAATATCTTAATTACGCATGCAAATAATCTTCAAAATTGTAAACTGCAATTTAAATTATAACTAATTACTATTGTGTTCAATTGAGATGCTATATGAACAACTCGAGCTCGTGTCCCACCGGGATATCCAAACACTCGAAACAATTAACAAAAACACTCGCGCTTCGCGCTCGTGTTTTCATACATTGTTTTCTCGTGTTTGGATATCCCGGTGAAACACTCGCTCTCGTTGTTCATATATAACATGGTCATCCCCACTCACCGCACAGTATTCCAATGCTTTATATTCCACAAACTGTCTGAATTGCTGTAAGATATACTCATTAGTATGCTCTATATAGAGCATACTAATAAGGCTTTTGAAACAAAGGAAAACAAAGATATAGAAAATGCCCATATCTCATATAACTAATAACTAAGATAACCCTACAACCCTAGAAAAGTTGATATAGATGGCCCGTAGCAGGGAAGGTGGGGATAATCAGGACAATAAGGAAGACTATGCACCTCATGTGGTGACCGATACATGAAACACCAACCGACCTGGTAACCCACATCTAGAAGTACAAGCTTCTTTAGACGAAATGTAAGCCATTTTGTCGCTGAGTTTGTCGCTGTTGGTTTCGATGAAAACTGTTGATTGCCAACAAACTTTAAAACTGTTATCCTTGTGCAGTTTAAGGAGGGATTTTCTTCACATATATGTATACAGTAGGATATGGAGCACATTCTATATCTTTGTTTTCCTTTGTTTCAAAAGCCTTATTAGTATGCTCTATATAGAGCATACTAATGAGTATATCTTAAATGCACATATATGTATACATGAGGATATGGAGCACACGTACAAAGAAATTCTTCGAGGGTGTGACCATATTCTAAGTCGGTTAGACAATGGTCACTCGTGCCCTATGGGATATAGAGTCCCTCGAATTAGATATACAGGGTGTATAAAAAAAACGAGACCTTTAGAAATTAACCTATTGTTGTTAACTCTTTCCCTACGGCTGAAAAACATCAAAAATTGAACGACCACGTTGTTCTATTGATATCTCTTGAAATAACCATAACTGTTGCGAAAGCTATACATTTTCTGGAAGCCCAATAAACCGGCTTTTACTTGTGCTTTTAAATTTCCCGAACAAAACACATTATGTTGGTTGAAAAATTTACATTTTTCTAGAAAAGGCCATCTTGCACGCCCGCGTAGCATCTTGAAAACTCAAAATGCCACCAATCGCAAAGTTGTTTATGAAATCAAGTCAAACTTGGCGTGTGTGTGGATTTCATGTTCCTGCGCTTGTCGAATTTCAATTTTTAATCTTGCGTTACCGTGTGCCGTGTTTTTCGATTGACGACTTTGCGGGTCTTCAATGACCCATTTTAACTGCGCCGGTCGGGAAAGAGTTAAGCACAAGATTTTATGCTCCTGGGAATTTAAAATAGCTTCTAATCGTATGAAGGAGCATATTTGACAGGATTCCGACCAGAAACCTTGCTCGAAACGCGTTTTGCACTGCGGCTATACTTTGAGTATCGGTATAATGTAAAACAGTAAAAACTCGTTGCTCTGTGGTCAGTTGAACCATTTTTATTCGAACTGATGATATGACTAATTAGTACTTCGACAATTTGTTATGCAGTTATGCTCCTTCATACGATTAGAAGCTATTTTAAATTCCCAAAACAATAGGTTAATTTCTAAAGGTCTCGTTTTTTTTATACACCCTGTAGAAGACTACTCGGGCCTTCGGCCCTCGTGGCCTTCTATCCAATTCTCGGAACTATATATCCCATAGAGCACTCGTGACCATTGTATAACCTATACATAAACGAGTACGTGGCTCTGTCAAAGTATTTAATTTTTGCCTAAAACCAATTAGCATATATTCAGTTTTTGTCATATTTAGAATGAGCTTATTAACAATGAGCCATTTACTGATATTACTAATATCCAGATTTAGACAAGATTGAATGGTATATTAATATGACTATCAGCGTATGTTACATGTGTATCATCAGCATACATTCTCGGGGTACTGGATGATAAACAATTTGAATAACAGCTGAAATACAGGCTGGTCAGGTGAGGTTAGGTCGGCCTCATGTCAACAAGAGCTGAAATGAGTAAGTGCAGGACAGTCTGAGATTATATTAAAGAGAATATTTGGCATTTACACAATCAGATGAAGGGAAAGTTATGGCGAATTACGAGTATCGAATCATGGCTTTTGTTTATTCCCAAAGTTTCAGCATTCCTATCAATTTAATTAAAGGGGCGCTGCAGTCAAAAACTTTTAAATAAAAGGCCTTCAAGTATAATGTTTAGAAATGTTAATAGAAATAACGTTTTTATTCTCGTATTTTATGCTTCTGGACGCCGCCATTTTAGAGTTTCTCGTCGACTCAAAGTTGATGTACAGCGGTCGTTGACGTCATTGAGTGCTTGTATTTTGTTCCTTGCGCTCAAGTGACGTCAAAATTGAAAAGAAACTCCCGCTGGATATCTAGTCTGAGCCGTCGAACAAACTCGAAAATGGCGGCGTCCAGAAGCATAAAATACGAAAATTTTTCTCGAGTACAAGAGCAACCTCGTACCCAGGGTTTTACCTCCGCTACCGAAGGGGCGATTGGGTAGCGGAGGTAAGACCCTGGGTACGAGGTTGGTACAAGAGGAGATATCGTAAAACTATTAACATTTCTAAACATTATAAAGACATTTTATTTAAAAAGACAATTTATTTGTTTATTACAGTTCCGCTTTGAAGATATGAAAATTTGAGGATTTTGACGTCATATTTGTTTTGAAAATATGACGTACTTCTTTAATAATAATAATAATAAAGATGTTTTAGGAGTATTATACAATAGTGTCAATGCTTTTACAACAATACATTCTTAAAGTTACTTATAAAACTAATTACATTTCAGAACTACTATATGTAAAACTAATGAAAGTCTTATTCGAAAACGTTTTAGGAGCATTGTACAATAGTGTCAATTCTCTTACAACAATAGTGTCAATTCTCTTACAACAATACATTCTTAAAGTTACTTAAGTTACTTATAAAACTAATTACATGTAAAACTACTATATGTATAACTAATAAACCTATGATAACTACAAAACTATTATATTTATTTGAAAAAACCGAAAGTCTTGAGTGCTGACACTCAACCGCGACTATAGTTGTGAAAGAATGCAACCCTGAAGGCCTTGAAGTTGCATTTCTCGCAACTTGTCCCAGTTGGATCTCAAAGTAATTCGACACTCATAATTTACCATAACGTTTCCTTCAGTCTGAGGTTAGACCGTCGGGTTATATTAACTATGGTTAGACTGACCTCGTGTAACTAACCTCCCCCCCCCCCCTCTTAGACTATAAATGTCTTGCGTTATTGTTAATGTATTGGAATCGTATGGGGAGGTCGTGGGTGAGATAGTCTGCGAAAGCAGACTCTGTCCTCACCCCTTAGGGTTAGGGTTAGGGATGGGTGAGACGGCGTTGCAAAAAGACAACAAGCGGGGGGTTAGGGTTAGTATGAAACTTTAGGCGGGGGTAAGGGTTAGGTTTAGATTAATTTGAGAAGATATGTCATTTAAGGTAATCCTTAATTCAAAGGAGAGATTGACTAGAGGGAGCTTATATAACATTAGGACAAGGAAAATATTGAGTAATGGCCAGCTATATAAATCACAGATATACTGTGTGCTGTGGCATATGATCTTACCGCGATTGTGAACGGAGTACCCCAACAGGCTAGAAGCCCTATTGATAGGGGTTTCCGATGGCCTACTACGATTTAAGGTCATTATCCGAGAAGATCCGAAAGTCTTACCATTTGCTGGTATTATTAGCAAAGGCAGCACTTTCTCCTCGATTATTTCTGAGACCCTGAATGCGACCAGGTCGCACCGAAGTTGCATCCGTCTAAAATCCTACAGCAACTTGCAATATTTTAGTCACCACAAAAACGTTCAAAGAATTATAAAAAATAGTTCGTACCTACATTATTGATAGTCGTAACAGGCTCCGCATATTTGAGGACATAAGGTTCTTGTTCTCAAGGTATTTGGTTCATGAAGATCACAGTCTTTATATATCGATTGTCGACTACAGATCGAGTAACTGATATTCTTGCAGGCTGAGCAAAAATGAATTAATTTGGCTATATTAGAACGTCATATTCACGCTTCTTCCCCCAAGCCTGTCATTCTCACCCTCATCATTACCTCATTGTCATCCTCACCTTCATTGTCAGTCACCCTCATTGTCATCCTCACCCTCATTGTCATCGTCATTGTCATCCTCATCATTACCTCATTGTCACCCTCATTGTCATCCTCATAATTACCTCATTGTCATCATTACCTCATTGTCATCCTCACCCTTATCGTCATCCTCATCCTCATTGCCACCCTTATCGTCATCCTCATCCTCATTGTCATCCTCATTGTTATCCTCACCCTCATCATCCTCACCATCATTGTCACCATCGTCCTCATTGTCACCCTCGTTGTCATTGTCATCCTCATTGTCATCCTCACCTCATTGTCATCCTCACCTCATTGTCATCCTCACCTCATTGTCATCCTCATCCTCACCCTCATTGTCATCCTCATCCTCATTGTCATCCTCATCCTCATCCTCATTGTCATCCTCATCCTCACCCTCATTGTCATCCTCATCCTCATTGTCATCCTCATCCTCACCCTCATTGTCATCCTCATCCTCACCCTCATTGTCATCCTCATCCTCATTGTCATCCTCATCCTCACCCTCATTGTCATCCTCATTGTCATCCTCATCCTCATTGTCATCCTCATTCTCATTGTCATCCTCATTTTCATCCTCACCCTTATTATCGTCCATACCCTCATTGTCATTGAAAACTATACAGTTATAAAGACAAACATGTTTGACAATTAAACAAATGAAGTTCCTTACGTGGACAGTTACTTTTATCGCGATCCTTAGCAGCTGTCCCATCCCAACAGCATCCAAACCTGTTCGACGGCGGACACACTAGCGAAATAGCAACTACAACAAAACAACTTGACTGTATTAGAAACACGACGATGACTAGATTACATATCAGTACACCGCCGTATCATAATCATATACGCCTGTAAATCTATTGCTGATATCCTAAACAGATAAATATGATGAATAGTTTGAAATTTAGGACAAGGGTAACCCAACCAACCAACTACATTTTGGCATTAGCGCTTATTAACTTCCAATAAGGCTTACCAAATGTCATTAACAACAAAGGCTAATTCATTAACACCAAATTAACTAGAAATACGTATCCACAATAACTCCTCGCCTGCCTTTTCTATCCCCCTAGAGTTTCATCCTAACCCATGCGCCAGCGGGATTTAATTATTCCGTTTAAGTGAACTTCAATTACGTCAACCAATAAACAATAACATTTATTGAACACTCAGGAGCACAGATAATAATGACATTAACCCAAAAGTGAATTGCAACATTAAGAAAAACGCGGTTATCAAAATAGTCAGCTTTCTTTTGAACCCCTGCGTAGAATAACATATCTTAAATGGACACTATACCCCCTGATGCCTAAATGACAGTTCTTTGTCATCTTATAATACATGAGAAAGGGTATATCACTTTCTTCTCATCTTTTTAGTTTTAGAGAACTTTGGCTTTGTTTATGGTATTTTTAGTAAATTGAAGGCCGCCATTTTGTTACGATTGCAGGCGAATGCGGTCGCTCCCATGAATTGAGTGATAGAATAATAATAATAGAAATTAGAATTAGAAATTAATTAGAAATTATTAATTATTATTATTATAATTATTATTATTATTATTATAATTATTATAATAATTATTATTATTAATTATTATAATTATTGTTAATTATTAATTAAAATAATAGAAATCCTGCACAATAGACTAAAATCACGTTATTGTTATGCTATTGTGAAGGGTTTCTTTTTACAATACTCTTGAGTATTGTTCATTTTCTCTGTGTTCCAAATCATTTCACTGTCCTCAAAAATCGAGCCGTGCTACTCGCTGCCATTCTGCGATACTGTGCCCGCGCATAAACACTACTATTAATCTTGTAACGTGATTATGTGCCTTTAAATTCAATAACTTACCACAAAAACCACATGTTTTCGCACAGTAAGTACGACCAAATTGCAGTTCACAGCAACCTATCGATTTCCAGTGAGTGCAGTATAGTCCTGAGTCTTTGCAGCCTTTATCTTTATAACGTGAACAAATAATTAATTTATAAATTATTAATCATAAATTATTATAAATTATTATAAATTATAAATTATTAATTTATAACGTGAACAAATAATTAATTTATAAATTATTAATCATAAATTATTATAAATTATTATAAATTATAAATTATTAATTTATAACGTGAACAAATAATTAATTTATAAATTATTAATCATAAATTATTATAAATTATTAATTTATAACGTGAACAAATGATTAGAAACAGGATGAAACGTAAGACAAAAACATAAAAATCCTAATATACTTACATCCAATAGACGATTTTAGTTTGATTGAATCTGAAATAAAATAGAATAGAATAGAAAGCGAACTGAATAATTAGAACACTGATAATAATAATTAGAAAGGAAATCTAATGCACCTGTCAAGTGAGATTCATAAAGCATTTCTCAATTATTGAAATCAACATAATGCTAGTTGACGATATGACGTCACGCGCACTCAGCTGACATGTTTCTGCTCCCCAGTCCAAAGAGTAACAAGAGTTAAACAAGCATAGCATTTGGTTGCGAAGGTACCTCATCACAAATGTGGGGCATTTGATTTTTCATGCAACTTTTCGATAAAATGCCCCACTGTCGGGCAAAAATATCTGTCAAATGTAATAAAATATTCCCACGTAACCCACCCTCGGGCCAAGAATAACCATCAAATTCCGACGGTGGGCGAGAAAACACGGTCAAATGTCCCACACATGCCCGATACCCCCTCTGGGCCTGACAGGTGGATAACAAGTTCGCAAGTTCACACCACATATATAAAGGTATACTACGCCACACCACATGCACTACAGTAAACATCAGGCCACCCAATCCTTTTCTAACTTTACTTTGATAACTCTGTATCTTGCTTCTTTTTCTGTTGTTACTTCCTTGTCCTGAAAATACAAAACAACTGACTTTAATTTATTCCCAAAGTTTCAGCATTCCTAACAAAGGACATTGGCAACAAGAATTAAGTTTGTCTAATATGAAAGAACTCGTAAAATGATAGAGTAACACCTTTTACAACTTTTCCGTATTTTACTTCGTCTTTGAAATATTTCAGTTTGTTTAATATGAGATGGTCTCTGACGTCAGGTGCAGGGTAGAGAATTTTCACTCGTTAAAATATTAGTTACATCTTCAAGTTTGTTCCACATATGTACTTGAAAATGTGCGTATAATAACTCCTCATGATAATGAACGTTGTAAACTTAGCAATCACTGAGATATAAGACATTTTTAATGAGTGAAAATTCTCTACCCTGCGCATGACGTCAGAGACCATCTCATTTATATATCAAACAAACTGAAATATTTCAAAAACGAATTAAAATACGGAAAAGTTGTAAAAGGTATTACTCTATCATTTTACGAGTTTACTAAGATGATATGGCGGCTAGTTGAAGTTGAAAATTTGAGGATTTTGACGCGATATTTGTTTTGAAAATATGACATCATTGAATTGTTTCTTTATCGGCAGTGGAGTTGTTTTGATGGTGTTCGCGTAGCGATAGCTGTTGTGACTTGTGAGTGCTCTTTGGATGGAAATTAGTTGAAATAAACTATTTAGTTCCTCATGCGAGGAGGTGGAGGAGCTTGTTGGGAATGGATGACCATGTTACATAAAAAACCGACACAATCATGAACTAATATTAATTATTTACCTTGTCGTTGATATTCTTGAATTCCTATCTGGTTGTCGTTTCGCGATTCTGGAAAATTTTTTTTAAAAAGGAAGAGATGTTTTATATGATTCTAAAACGCATAACAATCGAAATAGAGCACGAACATAAATTTGAAACTGGATAAATTGAATTTCATTACATCTCAATTTGTAGTTAGTTTACAAATTACAACCATGTAAGTTGATTAAGTAAACATACTTTTTTCGTTATTTCGATTGGCTGTTGCTCTACTTTGGACGTTGATTCCTTTGTTCATGTTTGGTTCCCCTAAAATTTTTCAACGAAATTGTAAGAAGAAGCAAGTTGTAAATAACAAGCAATATTAAGCGATAATTTTGTGAAAAACACACTCCCGAATCTCGGACACAAGTTTGAAGATGTGTACTCGGCATCATCCCGGTTAGGCGGACGGAACAAAAAACGTCCCAGCAAACTCCATGGAAACAATATACAAAAATATAAGCGCGAGATGCGATCCCACTTAACGTTCTGTCCCAGCAAACATCCCTTCCCTCCTCTCACACAAACATCCCCTAAGACAGTTTCCTCCTAAGACGGCTAACAGCCCCTAAGACGGATTCTTTTTTAAATACCTTTTTCATTATTTCGTCTCGTGCTTAATCACGTGGTAATTTAGAACTGATGATTTAATTAGAACCTTAATAAGGAACGTGGTCATTTAGAACTGATAATTCAATTAGAACCTTAATCAGGCACGTAGTCATTTGGAAATGATGATTTAATTAGAACCTTAATCAGGCACGTGGTCATTTAGAACTGATGATTTAATTAGAACCTTAATCAGGCACGTGGTCATTTAGAACAGATAATTCCATTAGAACAACTGATAATTCAATTAGAACAGTAATAGCAAAAGTAATGAACATAAAAGTGTTATAGAGAAGCGACACATTTTACTGTAAAGCTAAAACTGTCGCATCAACTCAGTTTGACCTCTTTCAGTTGTGAAATTACCTTTTTCATTATTTCGATTTCGAACTGCCGTAGTTCTTCTCACGTTATCTCGTCGTTGATATTCGTCGACTATTCCTGATCTTCTATTGTCGTTTCGTGGACCTGAGAAAAAGTTATGAAAATATTATGGGTGAGAAGCGAAAATACACATTTTATGACTGTGAAACTAAAACTGTCGAATCTAAGAGAAAAAATTCCGTGACTCAGCTGTTGATCTCTATCACTATACCTTTTTCATTATTTCGAACTGCCGTAGTTCTTTGCGCGTTATCTCGTCGTTGATATTCCAAATTTCGTGAATTCCCATTGTCGCCACGTTGCCCTGAAATAATGGTAAAAATGTGAATATAAGATGAAAGAGATTGAGAGAATATAAAGTAAGGGAAGGACTGTTGCATACATGCCTGTGTAATTCTTTAAAAACAAGCATTAGAAGTATTTTTTAAAAACAAAGAAGTAATTCAACCCATCACGCACTTCACTCTCTGACGATGGACCTTCGCCAGAAACGTTCTGATACACACTATTTAACAATTAGTCACCGAAGTCGAGCTGACTATCGTTGAATATTATAAATATGAGTATAATCACCGAGATTGAGGTGACTAATTGTTTTAGTATAATTTCAGAGCTGATCAGGAAAAACACGATTTCCGTTCGGATCGAAAAAGAGTAAAGCGTGCAAAAATGAAACTGCCATGTTTTTAAAGTACCAAATAAAAATTTTCAAAACTTGAACGGAAGGCTACTTTAATTACCTTTAAAGAGTTTTGCACTATATTTTGTAGATTCCTTGGTTTTCCTAGGAATGGCATTTTGTTTTAGTTCATTAATTTCTTCGTCCGAAATTTTGGCGAATCTATTTTTGGCAGCCATTATGAGTTTTTTTTTGAAAAATCAGAATTCGTTTCAGCTCTGGAATTATACCAATACCTATTAGAATTTTCGATTTGTGTCGATTGGACAATCCTGAATTGACTGTTTCAGTTATAAAACTACCTTTTTCATTATTTCGAACTGCCGTAGTTCTCGCGTTGTCTTGTCGTTGATATTCGTCGACTATTCCTGATCTCCTATTCTCGTTTTGTGGACCTGAGAAAAATTTATGAAACTTTATTATGGTTGTTAGAGAAATTCGAAAATACACATTATACTGTGAATCTAAAACTGTCGCACGAAAGAGAAATTCAGTCACTCAGTTTATCTCTCTTTCAGTTGTGAAATTACCTTTTTCATTATTTCGAACTGCCGTAGTTCTCCTCGCGTTGTCTCGTCGTTGATATTCGTCGACTATTCCTGATCTCGTATTCTCGTTTTGTGAACCTGTTATGAAAATATTATGTGTGTTAGAGAAGCGAAAATATACATTTTCTGACTGTGAAACTAAAACTGTCAAATCCAAGGAAGAACTAATTCCGTGACTCAGCTGTTGATCTCTATCACTATACCTTTTTCATTATTTCGAACTGCCGTAGTTCTTCTCGCGTTATCTCGTCGTTGATATTCCAAATTTCGTGAATTCCCATTGTCGCCACGTGGCCCTGAAATAATGGCTAAGAATGTGAATATTAGATGAAAGAGATTGAGAGAATATAAAGTAAGGAAACGAATTGTAAGACTGTTGCATATACATGCATGCGTAATTCTTTAAAAAAACAGAGTATTATTGAGTATTTTTTAAAAACCAAAGAAGCAATTCAACCCATCATTACGCGGTCGCGCCCTTCACTCTCTGACGATGGGCCTTCGCTCAAACGTTAGACCTCCTACACACTTACCTATTAGAGTTTTTGATTTGTCAATTTAAACACTGTTTATACGTATATCATATCCGCACTTTTATGTTATATAAAGCATGTCGATTGGACAATCCCGAATTGACTATTTCAGTTATAAAACTAAAAATACCTTTTTCATTATTTCGAACTGCTGTAGTTCTCCTCGCGTTGTCTCGTCGTTGATATTCGTCGACTATTCCTGATCTCCTATTGTCGTTTCGTGGACCTGAGAAAAAGTTATGAAAATATTATGGGTGTTAGAAAAATTCAAAAACACACATTTTACTGTGAAGCTAAAACTGTTGCACGAAAGAGAATTATTCAGTCACTAAGTAGTCATCTCTTTCAGTTGTGAAACTACCTTTTTCATTATTTCGAACTGGCGTAGTTCTTCTCACGTTATCTCGTCGTTGATATTCCAATGTTGTTGATCTCGTATTGTCGCTTTGTGGACCTGAAATCAAGCATGAGAATATTAAAGGGGAAATGATCACCAAATATAAACTGATGTGTTTTTAAAACAACGTCTCTCGACTAGTACTATAAGAAATGTTTCGAGACCAACAACTAGAATTTTATGTTGACTCTAACTATATAGACTTATTAGCCGAGTGTGAGGTATGTACGGGAAAGTATATTTGTCTGAGGTTTTCGTACAGACCGAGCGACGAAGGAGCGAGATTTGTGCGATGAAACTGAAGACAAATACTTTCCAGTATACAGACCAAGCAAACGAGGCAAATATATAGGTAGTTTTATTATATGGCTTACAGTTCATTTTTCTTGTTTGTTTTAGCGCTGTTTTCATTGCTTTACCTTTCCTCTTGATTGCTTCGTGCATGTTTGCACCTGTTGGTATTCGTTCCGAATGAAACATTCGTTATGTTTTATGGTTCTGTATATACAACGCTTACTTGTGACTAAATAAAGATCCCGATAAGACTTACGTCTTTACGAGTGTATCGTATAATGCTTCATTGTTCGGGATTTGTCAATCTTCATTGACAAATCCCGAACAATGAAGCATTAGTTCTCTTCTATTTCTGCTCAAAAAAGATTTGCCAAAACAGTCAGAAAATCCGTAATCGCCCACGGGCATTCAGACATTAAAAAATCGGATCTATCAAATCGAATTGTGTGAACAGCAGAACAGGCCTTTGGCAGTGCAACCGCCAACCCTTCACGAAGGATTTGATTAGTTTATATATGTATACCTTTTTCGTTGCTTCGAGCTGATGTTTGTCTCCTATTATAGTTCAGTTGTCTGCTATAACGTTGCCGCCCTGGGACAAAATACAAAAAAATTCGTTCAATAAACAATTATTGGATGAGGCTGAGCATGATATCAAGAGTTATCCACAATGTTATCTCCGAAGCAGAAGGCTGAGAACATTACCGCGAGGTCAATGTTATAGTCCTGATATCATGCGTAATCCAATAATTGTTTTATTATATATTCAAAATACAGTAAGGCACAAGAGAGCTTGGAGTACAAATGAAAGAACTCGTAAAATGATAGAGTAACACCTTTTACAACTATTCCGTATTTTACTTCGTTTTTGAAATATTTCAGTTTGTTTGATATGCAAAATGTGTCTGACGTCAGGTGTGGGGTAGAAAATGTTCACTCATTAAAATATTAGTTACATCTTCAAGTTTGTTCCACAAATTTACTTGAAAATGTGCGTATAACAACTCCCCATGATAACGAAAGTTGTAAACTTAGCAATCACTGAGATATAATACATTTTTTAATGAGTGAAAATTCTCCACCCCACACCTGACGTCAGAGACCATCTCATTTACATATCAATTAAACTGAAATATTTCAAAAACGAAGTAAAATACAGAAAAGTTGTAAAAGGTGTTACTCTATCATTTTACGAGTTCTTTCATATTAGACAAACTTAATTTTTGTTGCCAATGTCCTTTAAAGAACTGCAATTCACCGCTACCCGTATCGACTTACATGGATTTGGCTCGGCAATTTCATACACGCTAACCCTGTAGAAAAATTTTCTTTTCCCATTGACACCTCTTTGATAATCTAAAAACGTTGACATATGAGAAGAAGTAAATACGTGTGTTTCAGACTTCCGAGAAACGAACAAGACCCTTTTAACATTCAAAACAAATCACACTAATTCGTGTTAAAGATATTAAAGCCCCGAAAATATTTTAAAGTCATCAAAAGAAACCGAGTGGCCTGTGTCATGGTGAGGAAGGGATTATGCAGAGAGGAGGAGGATTGATTCCGTCGATTCTTACCAGTTATAAAGGAAAAATTTCCAAGTGACGCGTAGCCTATTTTATTTGTTGGCTGTTTTCAACACAATTTGGTAGATCGTAGGTTTGAATGTTCTAATCAAACCGGTAACTGAATAATTTTAAAATCGTTGTTGCAGATATTAAGAGGTCGGTAAATGGTAGACTATCCACTCAATAAGCAGAATCTTCATTTTAATATTTTCGCTCTATGTAACTCAATGTAAAATAGGACGCCATTTTCTAAGAACCATGTGTAAATTAACACTAAACACCCAAGCGGCGGCCATTTTGACGTTAATTTCTAGTAATGCTAAGTCAGGCTGGCATGAAGTTGTTCCGTTCACATGCAGTAATCGAAACCAGGAGTGTACCGCATTCCATGCGAGTGTGGCCTGGTATATATCGGTGAAACAGGCAGGAACCTCTCAACTGGTCTCAGGAAGGAACACAATCCTGTTGCGCAAAAGCTCAGTTTGACTACCATATAAAATGTGAGGAGTCTTCACTTCTAGCTAGCGACAAGCATTACTTCACCCGTATAGAATGAGAAATATATCGAAATTGCAAAGAATCCTATGATTTCACAGGAGGGTCAATCTGCTAAACAACATATGGTCAGCTCTCTTCGGTCGACAATTTTGATACCTTTGTTTAATTAAATTAATTAGGATAAGGGTTACTACTTACTACGCCATGTAATCTTACGTGATTTTAGTTGATGTTGGCATTTACTCTGAAGAAGATCTGAGTCAACATGTCCAAAGCTCAGCAAGAAATAATAAACGTAGTGTACCCAAAAGTCAATCCTTACTATAACTATGTCACCATGCAAATTTGCATGGTGACAATAGTTAACATTCAAGGAATTAAACAATTATATTGTTAATCAAAGGTGCACGCGTTAAACATATCTATTTCAACTATGTTCAATGATGTTACATGTAATTATGTTGAATTAAACCATTGGGGGAAGCTCAACTGGAAAAATGCCGTCAGAACAGACAGACAGCTAAGTTAGCCGCAGTTTTGGATCGTATAATTGTAGACCAATATATTTTATAACTCGTAGACGTAGATTTAATGTAACACAGCCTCTGATTGGTTGTCATTATATAACTTAGATGAATGTCTCATTTCGAAAAGATGTCTAATTATGTTTCACAAAATGTTATAAAATGTTAAGAATAACGATGAAAATCCATGTGTACAATACATCGTAGTTATGTGGAGCAACAGTTGGAAGTTTTGCCTTGCATGATGACACATTTGAGATGTATATGAGATGTCACTTCTGCTATGTGGAGAGACGGCCCCTCTGACCCTTGCTCCACTGCCCAGCTGGGTAAATTGGACTGAGTTCAGGTCGGACTGACTTTAGTTCAGGTGTAGTGTTTTTCCTGTAGGTTGTTTACATGGTGTGGCCTAAGATTCAGTTCACGCTGGCCGATCGAAGGTAGCCTGCGAGCCGGCTCTCCGCGCCCGCACCAACCCGCCCTCCACCAGCCCGCCCTCCCCCAACCCGCGGAGAGCCGGCTCGCAGGCTAGATCGAAGGGAGCGTTCATTATTTGTGGCTGAGGTTGGTACCGAAGAGAAATGGGGTTGGGTAAGGCAATTTTTTGGTGGTAAAAGGTTGGGTGAGATTTTTTGTTGCATTATAAATATCAGGTGACAAATTTTAAAACAAAATAAATGAAATAATATAAATCAGTGCTTGTTCAAAGACATTGTCAGGTAAAACCTCTTGTTTAGTTGAATAATATTTTAGAAAGACATATTTTCATGTTTATAAACAGTGACACAAACTTGAACTTGCTTAGAATATTGTAATGATCTCACACTATATGAACGAATATTTAACACTATAAAAATCAGATAAATATCTAAAGGTAATTATGATAAGAGTAAGGACGAGATAGTAGGCAAACGGCGTATATATATATGATATGATATACATATATGCAGTATAACATGTATATATGGTTGCATCATCTATACTAGTCTGCGTAGAAGACGGCGGAAAACCCCTACCCCCAAACAACCGTCTGCTACGCAGGCTACATGATGGCTGGGCAGAAGAAAAATTCAGTATATAATATCATGGCTACCTCGAAATCCTTTGTTTCACGAGGGACGATTAATCTCTAAATAACCTGATCAATCACCTGCATAAAACATTAGGTACGATTAGTAACTAATCTTGCCTAATGTTTATGCATTAGGTCCTAATTTTTATGCAAAAGCCTGTTTTATTTTACTCAAATAGCGCTCCGTCGAGATGACGTCAGTACCGATGTTTGTCCGCTTTTACCCATAATTCTTGCGGCCATAACAAAAGAAATCATTCGGCCATAACAAAAGAAAGCTCATTTGCAATCATTTGTGAGTCAAATTTGGTTTGTTTGTCCGCTTTTTGAGCTATTAATAGCAACCAGACTCTACGCTATTGCACTGCCAAACACGCTACTGATCCAGCTTATATATATGCTAAACTACTCTAATACATTTCAACAGAATAACTAACGAAGTGAACCATTAATTCATTGTCGAATTCCCAATACCATTAATAGCAACTCACAAAGTTTTATTCCATTTCAACTTGTTGAATTTCTTATTGTCTCGGTAGCCATAATATTATAAAGTGATAGCATGGCATTACGGTTGATTAGTGATTAAATTGTCCCTCAAGCCTCGGGAGGTTTAGTAAAAGTCCCTAAACCTCCCTCAGCTTTCGGGTACATTTAATCACTAATCAACCTCAATGCCATGCTATTACTTATAATAATATTATTATCGGGTGCATGGGGTCTGCACGCAGGCTAGATCTAAGTCCGACCCGGCTTAAAAAAGAAGTTGTAAGAACATTAACAGGGATCTCAATATTAACATGAATATTATAATTGAATTGACGAGAGTCAATTCTGATTGTGAGGCGGGTCTAGCTTATATAAACAACAGGTGAAATGAGTAAATACAGGCCTGCAGTGTGAAGTTAAGACGGCCTCAATCATGTATAACATCACTCTATATCAAACTCACTAGAAATGTAACAGCTGTATTATTAATGTGAACAGTGTGTCATCAGACCGGATTGGAATTTCGTTTACGATAAAGTACTCGAAATAGCTCGAGTGGGTAACGTTTTATCGACCTTTTTTTCAACAAGTGTTCATTTTAACAAATCTGCACATTCTGGACAGTTTTATTAAATTGCATATATGCAGCCATTTCAGTTTTTAACTTTCTGTATAAAGACATGTTTACAAGTTTATATGTTCTTCAGTTTTAGTTAAGTTTGGTAGTTGCAGCTTGAATTAGGTTTGGCTGTGTTAAGTTGTCAATACTCCAGACATGCAGGACTTGAACCCGCGCAACCTTCTGAATGCCAATCAGACGCTCTAACTGCAACCAAGGTTAATTACGGTATTTAAACATGGGACGAGTGATGTGTTCACAAGATATAGGGACTTACCGTACGTATTCCATATATGGAAGAAAACATACATTACCCTAACGAGCAAATACATTGCCCAACCGACTCCAAGACAACAAAGATCCTAATCCCAACCCCCCGCCAAACGAGTTTTCTAACCCTAACCCCCCGGCAAGATTCCCTTGGTGAACTGCATCCATAATCTTGTCAATCCTTGATATAAATTATTATAAATTTTGCTTTTAATAGCACTCCGGCGAGATGACGTCAGTATCCATGTTTGTCCGCATTTACCCATGCATAATACTTGCTGCCATAACAAAATAAAATCATTTGTGACTGTCAAATTTGGTTTGTTTGTCCGCATTTTGAGCTATTAATATTTAATAGCAGCCAGACGCTACGCTATTGAAAGAAAAGATATACCTTAGAAAGTAATTATTTCGACATTTTTCACAAAAATCAACGTTTCACTTGTCTTTTGTTTCGAATTATGTGAGCCTTGATTGACGCGAGGCGTGGAAGACCAAGTGACGAGGTTCAAAAAAATAATCAGGTTCTGAGTCGACGTATTTGGACTGTGCATGAATAATAAAGTCTCTATATGGTTTTCCGTGAAGACTAGGCGAATTTCCGAAGTATTTACCACGTCAAGTTCGCAACAAAGCACTTAAAAACACTCACTGTTTAATAAGCCATGTGTTTTGTGTCAGAGAAAAGGCCCTTTTTCGTAAAACAGTGTCTGTTACCAAAAGGGATGTGCCTAAAACGCCCTCAAACAACGACTGATATATTTTCGTATATAGTGACAGATCTCATCTTCGTTAGAACGTCAAAGGACGTTGATATATGACAAAGATATGAAAGCTACCTCGAGAGCGAAGAAACACATTCACATATCAGAGATTCAGAGAAGTGTAATAAGACGATATTATGATTGACGTTTCGCCATGTTTTCAATTTACAACCTCCTTTAATTAACACTTTTTTCAACAAGATCTAATACCAATAATGAGCCCAACGTTACCCGATTAAATCAAAATTAGGGCAAACAACGACAAATTCTGCACGTTTCTCAAATAAACATCAATTATATCCATTATTGATCACGTATGATACACACAACTAAAGTTTGAGATAACGAAACGAATAACTATTTCGCATGAACTTGGTTTCATGCTAAAGGTGGATGCTAAAGGTAGCATATTACTCTATGGTACACCATATGACCCAATATAGGCACAATTGATCAAGCTAATCGATCATAGACCTAGGGATGGAATTTCGTAGGTGACAACTCCACTGTAATGGGGTTATATAACGTTATATATTATGACTTGTTGAGCACTTGAACTCAAACTGAAGATAGAAATATGTCCTCACAACCAAATAAGCGTTAACAAAGAATTTTGCTTTACTAATTCCCATTAAATTCGGCATGCGATAGCGGATTTGACGCCTAAATTGGGCCACATGGTTGCGACCCATGTATGAAACGAGCTATAAAAAGTCGGAACTACTGTGGGACGCTCATGAAGAGAGGGTATTATATATGTATGCGTCTTCCCGTGAAGCTATAGACACATGAATATAGTCGTAGTAATTCCCAAAGGTCTGGAATCAACTTGAGGCTGTGAGTAACACCGACACGAAGTCTAAGGACTTGGTTTATACTTTTGCCTTTTGGCCGAATTCCTTAGTCAAGGCTGAATAGCTGATGACGCGCTAGCGGATAGTGCAGTTGAACAGAAGCTATAGTAGTGTCTAGTGATATTAAAGTCGACCAAGTGTATATAGCGTCATATATAGTTTGGTCAATAACAAGCTGTTGTGGTCTATAACCTGCAGCTGTTGTGGTCTACTGGTTACAATACATGTCTATGAGTTCTCTCAAATCCTGAGTCTGACCGCCACTCCGGATCTTAAAAAGGAGAAAGTGCTGTCTTAATTGTAATAATACCAGGAAATGGCAATACTTCGGCCCTCGAAACCCCCTATCAATTGGGCTTCCAGCCTGTTGGGATACCCCGTTCCTAAAAGAATGATAAATTAAATAAGTGCTACATCATTCACTTCGTGAATCTTGTCGGACTTGGTAAGCTTAAAAATCGCCCCTTTTAACTAGAAACATATATTGCTATATTAGTTTTTTTTGTACATAATGGAAAGATTTGCAACCTAGCTTCCGAGTAAACCATTTTGCTCATGACAATTGCTCGTGAATCACTGAAAAGTTAGTAAAGGGCGTTTTGCAACGACTCATAAAACGAGAAGCTACATACGCGAGAATGGCTATCCTAATAAAAAAATCGGGTCGTGTAGATAAGCGTTTACTACGAAAATCATCAACTTACATTTGCGTATCCGGTGGTAATAACCATCCACAGCGACAAACAGCAATACAAAACCAAGCAAAAGATTCCGCACCAACATTGTTTCCTAGGTTCCGTCTGCACCAAGCTCATGCAGATATGGATGTGTCTCGACCTTCGTATATACGCTATATATATACATGAGAGGATAAGACCACGTGAATTGGAGTATGATTGGAGGAGGTATTACCATGTAAGCCAATTACTTGGGCGTTTACAGACAAACACGTTGTGTTGGCGCAAGATAAGGATGTTAAAGAAAACCAGGTGAACGATAGCGCGCCCATAAGGTGGGCGGGGGGTAGTACTAATTTTACAAATGGGTATTCAGTTACACTAACTACTTCCTCACGCGTGCCAATGTCTCTTATTTTATTAGCTTCGCCATATCAGTAACCAACATATGTAACCAACAAATAATACACATGATAAACAATAAGTTTAACAATAGCCAATTACTGTGGGCCCTTAGACGTATACAAAAGGTATAGAATGTTAACTATAGAAAAATATATATCACACTACAATATGAATATTATACATACAACAAGAAATTATTGGACTAGGGAGACTACGAACAGAGTTACATTTGAGACAAATAGATTTGAACGTACGAGGATCTTAACAATTATAACAAGTTATCAAAGATGAAAAATAATACTTAAGCATGACTATAATTTAAAGGATATAAGATTATTTGCGAGGTCCAGTTTATCGGCAAGATGGTTCCAAATTCGGCAGGTTCTGATGAGTAAGGATTTTTGATAGGTAGTTGTTTTACATTGACGAATGATAAATTTAGCTGTGTAGAATGGTAGAAGATCTAGTTGGTCTGGAAGTACGGATAACGGGAAGGACGGAAGATTTTAAATTAATTAATCCATGTGTTATTTTGAAAAATAAAACCATGTCTAAATACTCAGGCTCTTAAGACGATTTATGGATACGATGTCCTGTATGACGAAGCATTATACTTTGCTGAATCAGATTATCTTTTTAACAGAAGATCCCAACTATATGTGAAGAACAAGACACAGTTGCGAAATATTTTGAGTATATATATATTATTATATTTCGCATTTCACTCGATTAAACTACATGTTGAAAGGATTTATGGTGAAGGAAAATTTCGAGTGTTGGAATATATACATGTTAAGACCAAACCGGGACCAGTTGCGAAAAATGCGACCCTGCGATGCTAGTGCAGTGCTCTGACCCGAGCTACAGAGGCCGTTGCCGAGATCACGAGTTCTGCGGAAATGTGTGGAACTCATATAAAAAATAGAATATATTCGGACTAATTTAAATGGATCCATCATCCCCCAATCAAAGTAGCTTTGCCACACCCCAGGTATTACGTCGAAAATTCCCGTCCCCCCTTTCCTCGAGGACGTCCTGCGACTGCCCACGGAGAACGTTGTTGAGCAGTCGAAAGCGATACTCATGTAGAGGACAGTTGGAATTCGCTGCCGTCAGACCCGAAGCTTATCTAGGCGTTAACAGGGAGTTCCTTAAGACAGATTCTGTCAGCTATGAGAGATAATAGCCACTTATTCAACACCCTCTATTTGGTCATGTTTCATCTTCAAGCTGCCACTGGAATCTTTAGCAGACGATTATCTTGAAGAAAGTATTTCGTTTTAACTTAAAAAAGGTTGATGAATGATCAGCACGCGAGACATGCAAATTTCGGCATATTTTTCGTGGTCGGCGTTAGATCTCATATTCGGAGCTAATCGACGTCTTTGGGACGATGTTTTTTAGTATCCGCGAGGTTTCAAGATGGTCGCCAATATTAAGATAAACGTTTAGGGTTAATAATAATAATAATAATAATGGTTTATTTACAGTGCAAATTATACTAAAATTAAAACAACAACTACAGTATATAATATATACAATTAAGAGAGTTATAATGATAAATATAAGCTCTAACCTAATATGAAATATATCTAACGTAAAATCACGTACTGCTGCTAATATGCTTCCTTCTACTACGGTAGAAAACATTATAATCCCTTATATTCCGAATAGCTTCTGGAAGTTTATTAAACTGACTGCAGCCGCAGAGTGCTGAAAAGTACCCGATTCTTTGGGAATTGAGAGTACAGCTGGCGCAGAAGATGATCTTAAATTATATGCGCTAACACTATGTAGGGTTAAGTGGTATAAAGTGCTAAGTACTGCGGGAAGCGATTGTCATATAAAGCCTTGTGCGCAAGTTTCAGTAAAGCCAAAGGGTTAGTATTAGTGTTTTCAAGAAGTAGTTTAATCCTAATCCCAATACTAATCCTAACCCAAACATAGCCTTTATCCTAAACTTAACCAAAAATAAAAACCAGACAAAAACAGTCCTTTAGGGATGACTAGCCATTTCCGTATTAAGTTTATGAAAGAATACGACAACTAAACGCTAATATGCAATTATTGGATGAGCTTGTGTTATCAACACCGTCGTTTGTGTTATATGCCGAAGCCGAAGGCCAGGCCAGTGGCGAAGCTGGCTGTGGCAACTGGTCATGCTATGCTAATTTATAAACAGCTGCACAAACCGAGGCTTGATAACACAAGATATCATGCGAAAACCGAATTCAATAATTGTTTTATTATACAATTATAAATTTAGAAGCCTTTTGACGTTTACTGCCAGCTAAGAAAAGCTTGTAAAAATTATAAACTCGGATATAAACAATTACGTCACCTACAGACAATTTTTGATATTTTGTAGGTGGCAAGACATCAATAATTGGTAGGTTTTTTAGCCAATCACAATCGAGATTGTATAAGTATTGTATAATAATCCAACTATCAAACCTATATACAGGACAGATGCGATCAGTCCACTTCAATCCACCGGATAGCTACCCTAACCCTAAGCACGGCACCGGATAGCGAGTTATCTAAGGTTGCTGACTTATCCGGGCATCGTATATTCCTTTACTCATCATGACAAATATTTTAGGAATCATTGTGTCTCATGAAAAATATTTTAGTAAGCGGATTATACTCAGGACAACTTCGCATCATCACCATTCACCAATCTCCTCATCACATCTATCACGTCTCGGACAACAACAACTCTGATTGCAATTCACTTGATTCGATGACAGATTTACGAGAAATTTAGCGCGTTCAATCGTGGAGAGGAAGCGATTTGACACAAGGTGGCGCAGTGTAGACGTTTTATTAGGACTGGTAAATAACCAAATTTCATTAGTTTATAGCACTATTAATTCAAGACTTTATTTGCTGATGGGGAATTCGATTAAACCACCCGAACCACTCCCGTATAAACTATGCATTAAATTCACCCTCATATAATATTGCTATAATATTGCTAGCTAGAAATGAGTTACTGAAATGACTTGTTTTGGCCTTCAATCTCGGGTTATTCCGCGATATGAAGTGGATTCATTCAATTCAACACCTTAGTAAGGGACCGGTAATTATTTATGGTCGGGGTGGGTCGAAGAGAAATAGATTTGGTGGTGAAAATTTTTTTACCCAACCATATTAAGATCAGAAATTTAACCGTCCCAACCATTTATGGGTAAAGAAAATTTTTTACTCAACCCAAGAAGAAAAAAAGTTAGATAAAGCCCAATTCCCAGCATATCGTCGATACAAGTTTTACTGATAAACCCAAATAGATATACAGTCAGATCCTACTGTAACTTTCAGATTATTATCTCCCTGCACAGAGCAGGAATCCAAGAAAAACAACAAGGAGAGGAATACGATAACAAAAGCTAATGTGCAATGGTGACTAAGGAGAACTAATGATGAGATTCCAATTTTAAATGATGAACTCTTAATTTTTTATGTAAATATAGTCATGAAAATTTTGCTCCCCAACCCTTCAGAAGTGAATTATTTTGCATAACCATTTATTTAGGTCTTAGAATTTTTAGTTACTCAACCATTTTCTCTTCGGCCCCTCCGGCGTGGAGTACATGAAATACACACTGGTGCTCAGCTCAGTCTAGCAACTGTAAGCCGTCGTGAACTGAATATCAGGTATGAAGCATACAAACAACCTACAGCCACAGGAAAAACACTATACATCCAAACTAAAGTCAGTCCGACTTCCCTCTCATCCAAAATGCGGAGTGCATCGCCTCTCTCATTATATTTTAATGTTATGAGGATTATGAACTCGGGTGGTGAATAATGATGTAAATGGCTACTCCGAGTGACGAACCATACCGGACATAATAATTTCCAAACACCAGAAAAGGTCACATAGACTCTATGGTCACATAGACTTGAACATATGCAATTATGTTAGTTTTATTAATCACGACCGCACACGACTTACTTTAAATCCTAGTCTTATACTTAAAGTTCCGTTATGCAAAACAAGTACATTCATACAAGGGCTCATACTCCAACCGGACTGCAGTTCATTTATGGAACTCAGTGTGCAAAACAGCTTCACCTACTAGCTTCCTGACATTATCTAGTTTTAAGAACTTTCTTCGTCGCACTTATTCGTCCTTACTTATTTCAGTTTTTGATGTAGACATGCCATGTACTTGGTCTCTTGTTCGTGACTGCCCTTGTCACAGATATTAATTAGTTTTTCTTATGTCATTGTTTTTATTTATATTTGTATATAAAAGCGGGGGTGCCTCGCATGGGCTATTAAGACCCGTTCGCACCTTTCCCGTTTGGGTTATATACTTGCATGTAGTTTTTAAATTTAATTTTCCAAATAAAGTTATTACATGAAGTTTGAAAAAAAATAAAAAAAATAAAAACTTCTTCTAGTCTTCTCTCAAACGCGAGAAATCTTGACAAGATCTGGATTTCTTTAATAACCAGTGCGGTGCCCTGTGGCGTTCGTTAAAAACTGCCTACATGAAGTAGATGCTTGCTATTGATTCCTAAGAACTCACACAGGGCACCGCAATTAGAATATAATTAAGATCCTCTTGGTCGTGTCGTTCAATCGCGTCTCGAAACATTTCATTTTAATGACACCTACTTCAAATGCAAACAGACGAAATTTTCATGCGAAGGATCATGAAAATTGGGCGCCACTAATCAATAAGATCCTTTTAAGCCCTGATATTTGAAATAGGTTATTAATTTAAAAAATCCGTTTTTAATTGAATTATAGCAAAGTCCCAGACAAAGACAACACAAAAATCTGGTCGCAGTGTTTTTAACTTTTACACAACTACTGTACAGTACAATTACATCACATAAATCGCTACATACTGTACACTTCAGATACATATACACATCAGATCTCAGGGCCAAGTTCTTTAAGCCCGAGAGCTATGTCGAAAGGTTTCATATTGTTTTGCTTCGTAAAATAATTTATAATTAAGAACCTTTTAAAGAACCTAACAACACCTTGATTTTATTTATAGATATCAAATAAATCATGACTGTAACAGGGGGGGGGGGGTTGCAGCCCCTCCCTAATAATTCTTGAAATAAGCATTGAAAACGCTTACAATAATAAGCCAGTTCGTAATGTCGTCTGCGCATCGAAATGACGCGTTCTGCGTAGGGATAAAACTTATTTCAATTCATAACATCAGGTTGGGGAATTCAGTATAAGCAATTTACAAATGTAAATATAGAAATGCAAATGTCTATTGTGGTTTTAGGCTGATGTCATGAATTGAAATACATTTTATCCTAACGCAGAACACGTCATTGTGAGCACCTCAAGATAATAATATACACCTCGGTCTAAGCTAGAGAAGAATGCAGAAGGAATTTCACCAAAAACCAAAACGTTAGTCTGCGGCATAAATCGCCATAAAATCCAGTAACAAATTGTAGAGAAAATAAGCTAGAGCCTAGAGTCTCGTAATGTGTGGTCATATTTACTTATTTAGTAAATAGTTTGCTACTCAAGCTTAAACACAAACTCAGAAAAATGTTTCTGAGCACCAGACGGGAATAGAACCCGCAACTTTCATGATCTCTGGTTAGATGCTCTAACCATTGAGCTACCAGAACTCAGATGGCAGAACGAAGGCTACGTTGTGTACTAGTTCGTACATGCGACATACGTACTGCTTAATCTGCAGTCTCGATATGTCTGTATATCTTTTCTATCAGATAAATATTGAATAGTGATTCGATTTCCGTCTGGGGCTCAGTTTAAACTTGAGTAGCAAACAATTCACTAAATTGAAATATCCAAACTGCATCAAATCACTAATATTTATCTTGTATGGTCATTTGTTGACGTACTCATTTACATCGTCAATTCGTAATCTTTGATAAACTATCCATCATTCATGAGCTATGATGTGTGTGCATGTTTATATATAAATATTAGAACAACGAACTTGTCGTGGTAACAAACTTAAATTAGCTCAAAAGTGCGTACGACACGAAAATAGTTTGCCTTATTTGAAAGAACACTTAAAATGACAGAGTAACATGTTTTGTAGTTTTTCGTTTCCTTGCTTCGTTCTTGAGATATTTCAGTTTGTATTATATCCAAATGACAATGGTGTGACGTACACATGCATAATGACTTATCGGAGAAGGTTATATATCTTTGTTATTATCACACAAAATCACTTGAAATTCTACAAGTTCCATGTTTTTGGAAATACTCACGCACATGCTTCATTCAAATTAAATTTGGTTTTATATTAACAAAGATAAATAACCTTCTCCGATAAGTCATTATATGCATGTGTACGTCAACAATAGTCATTTGCATATAATACAAACTGAAATATCTCAAGAACGAAGCAAGGAAACGAAAAACAACAAAAGATGTTACTCTGTCATTTGAAGTGTTCTTTCAAACAAGACAAACTTAATTTTCGTATATACCATGGTCGTGCAGAGCAAGCTGGATAATATAGGGATTGAAATCCTTGATCAGCCCCCATCGTAATGCGGTCAGTGTTGGAAATTAAGCTTCTAGGCGTTATTTTTGTAATCAATATTACAACCCAAAACTACATAGGCAATACAACATGGCTGCAGGACAGATAGCACAATACTTTCCAGTATTGTGGAGTTACTGTCCAGGTCAGGTGTTACTAGTATTTTCATAGCGCCATACTATAATACCGACTACCAAAGTCATATACACTTCGATATAAAAAGCATGCAGTTACTTAGTCTTTTTGTTGCCCCTGAATGTCCTTGAACTTTCTAAATATATAAATGATATATACGTTTGGCTTTCGTCTCGTCTGTTAATTTACGGTCCCGATAAGAGTTCATGTTAGCTTATCTGATAGATCAATATTTGATCTATCAATATAATTGATCAGACAACGCTAAAATAATGACCGATTTGTTTGAGATGCAAAACACAGTTGCATGTTGAGAGCTGGCAATACCATGCAACTGATCAGCACATTAAAGCCGTGTTGCTAGATGTCAAATTACAGTGGACAGCAACGACACGTTAAATATACCCTTAAATTGTTAAATATAGCTCATGGAATACAACCATGAGTCCTGTGTGTAGACCTTTGCGCAAATGTCTGTTGACTGTCATTCATTACCCCAGCTTCGAAACCTATACATCGTGCAATACAGAGATACATTACAGAGGGGGATAAAGCTCAGAAAAAAACATGTCGAGAGGCAGTCTGCTATCACAGACTACATACATAAGAGGGTTTTCTACAGCTAGTCCACGTCTCGTTGGCGCCCTTGTGGGTGGTGACCTATACTACAGCCAAACCCTTTGGCTTATCCGTAATGAACAGACCTCATTCGAGTCTCGATAACTCAATGGTTGGAGAGGTCTTGTTACCATTAGATTACAAATTGTATAAATTTCACAATCGTATACGAGCAACCGAGCCTCATATGCCGAGTGTAGGTTATGGCGGGTTCAAACACATTTTCTGGGCGTACGATTTCGATGAACATATGCGCCATCGTCTGCGAATGTTCTTTTCCACTGGTTTGTTTCAATCAACAGGTGATTACTAGTTCTACTTTTACTTGGAGGTTAAAATAAGGCCCAGTCAAAACATCCATGGACAATTAGGTGGGAGGGCGATGTTAATTAATAGAGAACTCGCGCATATGGCGGAATGCTGATTTCAAGATAAGTGAGATCGTAGTAATTTTTGAAGGTCGTCAAAATGTTTCAATGGTTTAATCAATGCGTATCAAAGTTATCTCACAAATAACGGTAGTGCAATTTACATTTTGAATGCGCTTTTTGAATGCGCTTTTTGCATGCGCTTTTTGAATGCGCTTTTTTGAATGCGCTTTTTGAATGCGCTTTTTGAATGCGCTTTTTGAAGGGTAATACTCTGCCGATATTGATTATTGGTATACTCATACCGACGTAATACGTAGGAGGTATATAATGTGTAACGTTTCGAGCGAAGGCCCTTCGTCAGAAAGTGAAACGTAAAGTGAAATAAAACGTTCACATGAATATTATTTTACATATAAATGTTTCACTCAGCTTTCATTTTGCTTTACAGTTTAGTTTCAGTCTCTGACGAAAGGCCTTCGCTCAAGACGTTAGACATCCTACACACCATTTCGGCAGTTTATCAAACTTTTCAAGTATTTGACTTATGTCCATAATTTACTTTTAACCAATACGTTTCAAAGTTATCTCACAAATAACAGAAGCGCAATTCACAATTTTTAAACCAGGTTTTTATCTACGGGCTCAGATGAAAATGTCTAGTTATAAAATGTTTCAATGGTTTAACCAATGCGTTTCCAATTAAGTTATCTCATGCACAAATAACGGTAGCGCCATTTACAATTTTTGAAATTATATTCAATTTTTGAACCTATATCAACATATGTTTTTATGTTTGGTATGTTTATGTATGTATACTTTTTGTTTGGTTGGGGTATGGTAAAGCAATCTCTTTTGCTTTATCAAATCCCGACCGAATTGTTGTATATTAACAAATGTACATCATAATGATCATATATAATTCTCAAATCATTAATAATTCATAATGAAAATTCAAAAGAAATCAATATTTAATGCTATTTAGAAATAAGAGGAAGATTACGGCCAAATTTCGCTAACTTTAACCTCGATTTTCTCATAAAATATGGAGTCGTTTGAGAAGCAAGTTCTATCACTCGTAATTGTTCATCCTCTGATGTCTAAATACCGACAAACCGGTCAAAAAAATCGGCTGCGCCTCGTATTTTCAACCGGCTTGTCCGTATTTAGAAATCAGAGGAAGAACGCTTACTCGTGTTAGAACTATTATATATACATCTTATAAAAATATACATCATATATTTTACAATTTATATATGCGATGGATTGGTACAAATCTGGGAGGGCAAATTATCATTGCCTTGCCACATTTTATATTTTTTCATTTCACATTTTAAGTGTTTATGCAGTGAACAATTCAGTTCGAAATAAACTAGGGTGCGTTTACACGAAGGAGGGCTAGCACTAATAAAGGGATGAATTTCACCTCGCGTTTACATGGGAATATTCTAGCCCTTCTAGGAGGGCTGACTTGTTTACCGGCTGAATCCCATTTTCCCGCACAAGTTTTCAATTTAAAACCTACGTATGAACAAACATGCAGAACTTGTGAAATAAAGAGTTGTCTAAAAATATACGGGCGAAGACCAACTTTGTCGCGTGTACGGCTTTGACTTGCCAGCCTCCTAGGAGGGCTCGCCCTCTTGAGTGCATTTAGATGGAAAATTTCCAGCCCTCCTGGGCGAGATCCCGGTAGTTAATAGCGAGATCTCGCCTCGAGGGCTAGCCCTACCAAGAGGGTTAGCCCTCCTCCATATAAACAGACCCTTACTGTAAAAAAACATAGAAATTATTAATGATTGGCGTTTACAACTCTTTCATATCTCACTTCGATCTTGATATACTAAGATTTGTTTGATATGTAATTGATCCTCACTATGACCTATAGACTATATAGTATAGTTATCTGCGTGTTAATATATACACTGCTGTGGTGAATGTGGGAGAGCTTGGAGTAGACAGACAATCCATGGACGATCGTCAAGCTCGTATCCTCAGAAAAGCAATTGACTTAATATCTATTATATACAGCTCCGAGGAAGAGCACAACATTGTGAATTGGATTGCGTTATATTTAATTAAAGATACATGACATTACCCTGACGATACATGGACAGTCGTCAAGCTCGTATATCCTCAGCAAAATGATTCCGAGTCCTGGACAGGAATCGAACCTGTAATTATACCTTCTGAATATTGCTGGTGAGACGCTCTAAACCATTGAGCTACCGAGACTCGGATGGAGAGCAAAGGTTACAAAGATGTACTAGTTCGATTGATACATGTACTGTCTATTGACGATCGCCCATGTATCGTCTGTCTACTCCAAGCTCTCCCACATTCACTACAGCAGTGTATATATTAACACACACCTAAGCATTACTGATCATATATAGCGATTGCCGCATAGGCAGTACATACAGCTAATTCAATTAAGGTTGTCCCGAAGCAAAGGGAAAAGGTCGAATATGAGCGCGAAAGACTTGTTGGTAATGACTAGTTTTAATTCCAGTTGGCGTAAAGAAATTCGCAGTCGTATATGGTAAACTTGCGATCATGAGCTGTGATTTTGATCGCAAGGTTTCCCTATACGACAGCGAATTTCTTTACGCCAACTAGTCAATTCCCAACAAGCCTTTCGCGCTCATATTCGACCTTTCCCTTGGACAACCTTAATTGAATTAGCTGTATATCAATCGAACTACAATAATATCATTTTCATATATAAAGTAGAGTGTTTTATTTATTTTTCCACAACTAATAAAAGTGATAATTTCACATGTGTGACTATTTATGGTAATCGCACATGTCACGATTATCGCTGATACAGATTACAGCACTATAGTTTAAAGCTTTTTTTTAAGCAGAAACTACATGGATGCTTGGAAATATGAAATTTATTTCTCGTGTTAACCAGGATATCCTGGTAACACTCGAAATAAATTTCATATTTCCGCACATTCATGTACTATTCTCAATGTAACCTGAAACATTTTTTGAGGATTTGAGCTTGACAAGCGTCCATGAATCGTTATCTGCGTGGGTTGGGCTTACCTCAATGCCATAACAAATAAAATGTGACCCCGTTATAGTTCACTTAACCATAATTAATAAAAAATATGTCGATAGTTTACTTTTAACCATAACTAATAAAAAATATGTCGATAATTTACTTTTAACCATAATTAATAAAAAATATGTCGATAGTTTACCATAGTTTAATTTTAACCATATACGTTTCAATGTTATCTCACAAATAAACAGTAACACAATTCACAATTTTAAAACCAGGTTTTTTTTAGATTTAAAAAGGTTACGATTTTAATCCTCACAGTGATTATCATCTCCGCGGTTGAAATGACTACATCCATACATGTCCAATATCAGGGACCTTTAGATTGAGTACGAGTATATGAGGACAAACTTTTCTACACAGGGGAGAAACAACAATGAAAAAGAACCATGCGCAATGGTAAACTCGTCTTAGTACTCGTCCTCAAATCTAAAGGTCTCTAGCTGTCGACCTGATACGTGTCGTAAACCAAACTTCACCACCCGTAAAGCAACCTTACTCGTCACGGATCGACAACATTTACACGACCTGCCTCCGCCATATAGCATGCATAATGAGCATTTGACGAATCGTCATTTCTATTTGACGACTCGTAAATCAACCTTACGACTCGTCAATCCTATATAGGCACACCATTTTTAAACAACTATACGAGTCGTATAATGATTACTTTCTACGACTCGTTAATCAAAAACTCGTACACAAAATTTCACAAATACTTGCGACAGTATTGGACAACCATCCTGGAATATAACAAACTCTCAGATAGTTTGAGAGAAAAGATGATTCGATTTTAAGATTTTAGGAACACTAAAAGGATTTCTTTTACTCCTTAGTAATTTAACTAGTTCTTATCTAGTTTTTAGTTTCAGCCTAGGTTCATTTATTTATAACGGCATTGTCTACGTACGACCTGTTAAAATAAGGTTATTATTAATATTATTATTATATGCATGATAAAATTACTGCATTCTGATTGGTTGAGAAGAGTACAATTATTTTATTAATTGTACTGCAGTACAATTAATAATTTTCCCAAAACAAACAAAATAGCGGATCAAATTTTGTCATGCATATAATAAACAAGTAATCATATGATATTGCTCGTACAAATAAGGATTTACACTACTCGTTGTATTTGAAAATTGGGCCAAAATTCACTCGTAGTATAAATCCTTAAAGTGCCTATAACGTCTGTGGGGATTTAACATATTTGTAATCTATGGATTCTCCTGAGATAAATTGTAATATATCTTGTCAGCTGAAAATTTCATCTTCATAGACTTTTTTGCTGTTAAAGTTGACGGAAATGATGTCATAGCGGGCATCTGTCTATATGAAAACCTCTTTACAGATTCCCGCTATGACGTCATTTCCATCAACTTTAACAGCAAAAAAGTCTATGAAGATGAAATTTTCAGCTGACAGATATATTACAATTTTTCTTAGGAGAATCGATAGATTACATATATGTTAAATTCCCAGACGTTATATGCACTTTAATTGTACTCGCCTACTTAATATTATTATCATTAATATTATTATTATTAATAATATTATTAATATTATCATTGTTATCAATATTATTATTAATAGTATTAATTGATGATAGTTTATATAATTTATATATATTAGTGTGTATAATTGATATAATTTATAATATATAATTATATATATTTATAATTATATATAATTTATAATATATAATTATATATATTTATAATATATAATTATAGATATAATTTATAAGATTAATAATAAATATTAATGATATAATTGATGATATTAATAATATTATTAATATCATTAATATTATTAATATCATTATTAATATTATTACTAATATTAATATTATTATTATTAATAATAATAATTTATGTGACACATACATTACGATGATCATCGTAAGGAAAAAGAAAGTAGTAGACTTTACTTATTCAGTGCTTTGTATAGTAAACAAGTATCATGTATTATTTACAATGTAGTAAAAAAGTAGTGTGTTGCGTAGACAATGGCATGTATAATAATGAATTATATTATTTACAAGTCTACACGATCAGTTGTTCAAATCCCCATCTCAAACTCATTAGTAATTCATGAGGAAAACACAAAGGAAAATCATATTTGGATATGTGATCTTAATTAGCATAAAATTTCCACAACTTTCACCTCGATTTTCTCTTAAAATACTGATTTGTTTGAGATGCTATATCATACACTCGAAAGACGTTTATTATCTGATTTCCAAACACCTCGAAGTGTGTTAAAAACTCGGCCTGCGGTCTCGTTTTTCAACACACGTCTCGGTGTTTGGAAATCAGATAATAAACGGCTTTCGAGTGTGACATTACTTCTCAAACTCATTAATAATTCATGAGGAAAACACAAAGGAAAATCAAAACCGAGACGTTGTTTGTAAATGTGATAATAAACGTCCATAAATTAAACCAACTTTCCCCTCAAATTTCTCTTAAAAGGTTCGTTTGATTAGCTATATCATACACTCGCAAGGCGTTTATTATCTGATTTGAAAACACCTCGAAGTTGGTTAAAACACTTGGCTATCGCCTCGTTTTTCAACACACTTCTCGGTGTTTTCAAATCAGATAATAAACGCCTTCTAGCTCCTTCTCGTGTATGATATATTACTTGATAACTCACTGTAGTGTGGATATAGAGAATATTACATGACCGTGCGCAATATGAATTTTATCTTCTAGTGTTGGTAATATTTCTCACGAGTGAGGGAAGGAAATATTACCACCATGAGAAGATAATATTCGTAAATTCAAGCGTTGTATTTATTATTTGAATTCGATAAAATATCCAGAATGATAACTTCACATGCGAAGATAAAAATGATATCTTCGCTGCTCACAGTGAATGGGAGAAAACCTAGTATTTCATCGATATCTATTTTATTTTTTAACATTTTATTTTTTATTTTTTTTAACATTAACATTTAACATTTTTAACATCGCTTGGAATCATTTTTGTTTTTAACATTTTCATTTTATCATTACATGACCGCTTGCAGATACGAATTTTATCTTCTCGTGAACACGCGAAAATGAAATTCGTATCTGCGCACGGTTATGTAATATCCTCTTTATATATTATTTACATGTCTAATGTCTATATGAGTCGGTTGTTAAAATCCGGGATAAGTCGCTGTACTGTGGATAACACGTTATCCGGTGGATAAATTGTATCTGCCCTATATTTTGACAGGGAATTTAGGAAGCGTTCATTATTTGTGGTTGGGTTGGTACCGAAGAGGAATGGGTTGGGTAAGCGAAATTTTTGGCGGTAAAAGGTTGGGTAAGATTTTTTGTTGCATTATAAATATCGGGTAACAAATATTAAAACAAAAGAAATAAAATAAAATAAATCAGTGTTTAATGTCTATAGTTATAATAATAATAGTGATACAATATAAAACATAGAGATTGCTTGTTCAAAGACATTTGTCAGGTAAAACTTCTTGTTAAATAATATTTTAGATAGACATATTTTCATGTTTAACACAAAGTTCAACTTCCTTAGAATATTGTAATGATCTCGTACTATATGAACCAATATTTAATACTAGAAATATTAGATAAATATCTGAAGGTTATGATAAGAGCAAGGACAGGGCTCGATATAATTTTTCCAAGTTCATCGGACAAAATGTCCGATAATTTCGTTATTTCGTCGGACATTTTCGACAATTTTGGCGAACATGTTCTGGCAGTTGCGACGATTGAATGTTGTTGGCGAAATTGCTGGTTGGGATCTTACCAATACGTGAATCAGAATGATGAACGAAATGAATCCTTCAATTGAAGGAGTTTTACTAATTCTTAAAGGAGTCCAGCTAATGCTTTGGGGGGCTTTTCGTTGCCGTCAGTCTCAGTCCCCGCGCGCGGTCAAGGTAGTCTTTAGTCTTCCCGCGCGGCCATAAACGACATCGTACATGTTTTCGAAAACAAGAGCAGTCTGAGTCATGGAAGAAGCTTTGAAATCGATATTTAAAATTAAAAGAAATTGAATTGATTGTAATTGACATTTTAATCAAGTACCAAAAAGCCATGAACAAACAACAAAACAAATCCTGTTTTTAATTGACAAAAAAATCCGTCGGACCCGACAAGTCGTAACATATTGATCGGACATTTGTATTTTCTCGTCGGACAATGTCCGATGGTTAAATTGAGCCCGGCAAGGACGAGATTACTAGTAGGCAAAGGGCGTATAATTAGAAGTATATGTGGTTGCATCATCTTGTGATGGTTGGGTAGAAGAAAAATTCAGTACCAACCGGTACCAACCCCTGCAATAAATAATGAACGCTCCCTTATCTGCAGCCTGGTTCCCAGGCCTCTTTTCGTTGATATCCGCGCGGTGACGTCAGCAAATTCGAAAAGTGAGAGAAGAGGACTAGGAACTAGTCTCCCTTATCCTTTCACTTCCACATATCTTGGCTTAATGGTTAACAATATGTTATGGTTCGATAATATAAGAATCGAAAATATTGTATATATAATATAACTAGTTGTGCTGCGTTGGCAGTGTAGAAATACAAATCGAATACTCGTAAAGTGTTTTTGAAAATTTATCTACCCAACTACCGCAACCCGGAATCGAACCCAAGGTCTCTGGCTTAATGTACGGTCAGGACAGACAGACAATTTTCAGATGCCAGTTCTTTCCCCAATCACTACAGGAAGACATCGCATTTTCACTCAACGTAGCCTGATTTTCATACGGTACGCTGTCGTCGCTCACTCCCTCTCCCTCCGCGTCTGAAATCGTGTTCCTGCATTGTTTCCAGTTGCACCAATCAGATCAAAGGTTTTAGTTTTCGAACGTCTATGTAACTATACAATTTTATTATGCAATTTTTATTACTATGCAATTTTTCGTGCAACTTGTCTCTCAACGGCTTAATCTGCTTCGTTGCAGTTGCACGAAAGGCGGTGTTACACTTGACTTGCAAAGTTTCACCATCTTTGTGTTTATGACAAGGTACACATGTGCATCCAGTCGCCAAAGAGGAAAATTGCGAGACAGGTTGCAGATGGGGGTGTTACATTGTGCAATGCTGAAAAAAGTTGCTGCAATCATTGCAGAAAGTAGAACTAGATTCTACTTTCTGCAACGATTGCAGCAACTTGTGTCGCAACAATTTTCGCCATTGCAAAGTATGTTACACTTTGCAATGGTTCATGCAACCATAGCCAAGCCAATCGAGATATGGTCTTGAAACTCGGCAAACTTCAAAGCGACTATAATGAGCTACGTTTTGATGTTGAACCGTACCTTACACCGTGCACATCCTTTGTTTTAGGTTTATTAATATTTAAACAACACGGTTGAGCGATTAAACCCAAACGATTCTATTGGATGATTGCTTCATTATACTAAAATACAATAGGTTCAGTGACCGTGCACCGTACACAAAATTGCATAAAGACGAACAAAAAGATAGAACAAAGACTTTAGCTGAGTTTCCAGACCATATCTCGATTGACTATGATGCAACTTGTCTCGCAACGGCATTGCGAAACAAGTTGCATGCAAAATTGCATAGTGTAACAGCGCCTTTATACATCTGAATTTCTGTAAATTATGTTTTTGTATATTGTAATTTTTGTCTTGTAAATAGTATGTAATAAACTTGAATCTTATCTGCAGCGGCGGAGTATAGTCAGATAAATTATCAGAAACACTTTATGAATATATTAAAAGCTCTCTCGGTTATACGAGTGTTCTGTAATTTACTTATTGTGTGGTATGGCAGGAAGCAGTCCTTCAAGTTGATGGGCATTTCCTGTTTCCGACAACCATTCCTAAGCGGAAAAGGGAAGTTTAATTGAATGATTGCGTGGCATATACCTGAATGACAGCTTGAGAAAAAGCCACCAACAGCGCTCAAGAGCAGGCGACACCCGATGGAAATCTCAAGTGCTGCTAATTCGCCGTTTCCGGCGGACATTTTTGTCACGAAGTTTTGACACCTGAGCATGGTTATTCAAACGGCGATTAGCCTAATCATTCATCAACGGAAAAGGCTCTAGATAGTGTTTAGAGTGGTCAGACACACAGTTAACAGCTTCAATGAGATGCTGTTTTTAATTTCTAAATTTAATTTTAATTCCCTTTGAACACGAGAGACTAAAAGACTATGGACTTGAGCAAATTGTACGAAATGTTCCATTGCTCTTTACACCTTTGATACCGCACCTCATTTTATCCTACACATGCAGGCTAACACAGCCGCTCTCCCCCAACACTACCCATACATGTTACCAACCTCGTACCCAGGGCATTTTGCCTCCACGGTTGAAGGTCGGCGAAAATGGCCCTGGGATTGGCTGGTCACATGACACCCAGAATTTCTGGGTGTTTTGATATGATAATTTATGATAATTTAGGTCATTTGTCGTTGTTTACTCTGTTGATGTGATAATGATGAGAAATATGCAACGCTCTGCAGACTTGTTCATGTAAAGCATTCATCCTAAAACCAACTAATTCATAACACATCCATGATTATCTCGTATAAATATAATGGGCGAACAAGTAGATATCGAATGCAGTTCTTGACAATTAACCAAGCTCTTATATTTCGTATTTGTAGTAAAAGGAAATTTCTTAACATGTGGTTTAGATGCCAATAAATTATACTCTAGCTGAATTAATCGAGTTTTAGAACTGGCCAATAAGATTATCTCCGACCTTCAACCGTGGAGGCAAAATGCCCTGGGTACGAGGTTGACATGTTACCTCAGATCCTCTCCCACCCCTTTCAGATCCTTTCCCACGCAACTTTCTTCTCAATTTTCTCCTAAAATACGGGTTTGTTTAAGATGCTATTTCAAGAGTGTTTCATCACATTTCCAAACACCTCGAAGTCAGTTGAGAAACCTCATGAGCTACATGTACGCCTCGCTTTTTTAACACACCAAGCAGCGTTTTACCCTACCCATTGAGATAGCCCAGCTGAACTCCCAACCCTTCACCCCACCTATTTTTACATTAGCACCACACCTCGTTTTACCCTACCCATAGAGGTAGCCCAGCTCCACTCTCACCCCTCTTATTTTTACATTAGCACCACACCTCATTTTACCCTACCCATAGGCCTAGCACCCCTCATATTTCTACATTACCTGAAACCTATGCTGAACCGCGGCTTGAAGTTGTTTCCTTTCTGACTTGACCAATGCTGAATCACGAACCATCTGGTGCCAATCTTCAACTCGTCTGCATTAAAATACGTATAATCATGTGAGCAAATATTCAACAATCAACGAGAGATCTGGTTGCTAATTTTGCGGGAAATTTATTGATAATCAGGAAATTTTAAGACGTCACACGCGTACAAAGCTCGAAAATAAACACAAATGAAGCTGTTTGTTCAGCTGACAAACTTCCATTTCAAAAACAGAAAGTCTTTGTTTCACTTTTCTAGAAGAGTCTTCAACTTGTTCCAAGCGATGAAAATACCGATCACATTGATCACAGTTGTCTTGGACAATTTTTGAAGATACCAAACAACTGGTACTGTCGTTTCGGATAGCAGTATTAAATGGACACGGTAAAACGAAATCGATGTTAGCTATCTCATAATTTTCACTGACACCACACGTTTGCTTGCAGTTACACTTGCAGCTGATTCGGTATTATCCTGTTCAGAACACAAAAGGATGCGAGAGGGGGGGGGATAAATAGTTTTACTATAATGGCGACGCAATTTTCCCTTTCGTAAACTGTCTTTGCCATGCCGACGGGTATTTGCCATCCTAAACAAGGACCCCAACCCCCCTGAATCCCCTCTAAACCTAACCCAGGTATTTCTTGACAAACGAAACTCGTTTCCGTGGTGGCCCACATCTTTATGACAAAGGTCTATTGAATATGAATTACGCTTACTTGTCTCTTGAATGTATCGCTAGTTCGTAAACTTCTGGCAATTGGACTGGACATCTCTGAAATGAAGAATAGAAGGCCACTAATACTCTAAGCCTTTCGTTAAAGTGCCGTTAAAATGAAAATTAAGTTTGTCTTATTGAAATGCATGAATAGGAATGGTAATTTAGAGTTCTTAACGGCACTCGAGAAGCTAGCATAGCAAAACACTCGACTATCGCCCGCGACACCTTTTGAATAATTGTCATTGCGACATACCTTTGTGTGACCCTTCATTCCAAAAGGAATAGAGAAAGTATAAAAGTCTTCCGGATCCATTTCTTTAAACACGTGACTTTCATCATCGTGACCTGAAAACGAATGCAAAGGGATTCACGTGTAAATGTGGGCGTGTTTCGTTACCCTAGCAACGAACTTGGCTGGTTCAGCGAGCTCTATGTATAACTGGAGGACTCTGTTCTGGTCTTTGGCCAGGAAAAAGTGAAGCCAAAACACTGATCTCGAAAGAAGACTGGATCGAGCATCTATTGTTCAGAAAATGAAGCCGGAAGTCCGCCATTACTAAGGCACCAACTGAGGATCCTATGAGGTTTTTTGTTGGATTATGTGCTCTTACCATCGACAAAATAAAATAATTTTACTATAAAGAGGACCAGAAGACATTTTCCAAATTACTGGGTAAAACGATTCATGTCCTACCTACAGATTTACTGCGACTTTGGTCCCTTAGTAATGGCCGCCGTTGGTTCTAATTATCCAGTGAGAGAAGCCTAATATGTCACAGCGTCAGTTTGATTCGCTTGCAAACTCGGAGCTTCTAATGATCTCTCGTCAATTTACATTATGTAAATATGCAAGCTTCAAAATCAGCTCATCAGATACAATAGAAAGCTCAATCCAGTCCTATTTTTGAGATTAGTGAGCCAAACATGACGGACATCGAAGTGAGTTTGTACGTCAGTTTCAGTCCCCTACGCGGTATTGCACGTCAGTTTCAGACTCCCACGCAACTTTTCTATTTTTCTCAAAACTATGATCAAAGCAAGAGACAGAATCAAATTTATATTACAAAAGTCAAGCCGAGTCAAAATAGTACATTCTTTATATAAACAAGTTATAGAATTAACACAAAATGACGAAACAAGCCCTCAAGAGAAAAACAGGTTTATTAAACGAACGATTTCTTTTCACTGTTTCCCCCAACCTCGTACCCAGGGTCTTATCTCCGCTCCAAGCGGGCGGGGTGCGGAGATAAGACCCTGTATAAGAGGTTGCGTTTCCCTTCCCATTTTTAGACAACTGATGTCTCTACTCGAAAGTTTGTCGGTTTTACTTCGTTCAATGACTTCTCTCGTTCTTGTAAGTGATTTCGTAACCGAACCAAACAAAACCTGAAGTACAATGTCGTGAAAAGGCCTAGAAGTTGGAACTGACGTACAAACGACCGATTATAATTTATTATAATTATTATAATAATTAATAATAATTTATTATAATAATAATAATTATTATTATAATAATTATTATAATTAATTATAATAAATTATTATTATTATTATTATTATTATTATTATTATTATTATTATTATTAACGCTTAGTCTCGTACCTAACAGCAGTGGGTTATTCCACTCATTTAACTTGGAGGTTAAACCGGATATTAACATGTGTTCTTCAAGTTTAGGATAATGAGTATGGTAAGGAGCAAACGTTAAATTTTCATTTCCTGTGCCACCAAACAACAACGGTCTTGTCATTGTACACAGATGAAACACACAATTGTTGCACCCGCTAAAAGAAACAAAAAAATCAAGAAACAAGAAATCAGAAATAACGAATTAAATGTTCTGTAGATGAGTGAAGTTGATCGTCCAGGTTGTTGTAGTCACCAACAATAGTCTTTCTCAAGACTACAACAACCTGGACGATCAACTTCACTCATCTAATGATACTCCTATAAAGTTCAAACCATTTACTTCAACTGTTCTGTGTTATATAGTGTAATGTTGTTTTCGCACCTCACTGTTAATCTATTACACACTGCTATCACAGTGACATTTTCACATCCAAACACATTCACTGTTGTTCTTACAGCTCCCAAAACGATCGTCGAGTTGTGACACTTTTCCAACGTCACTGACCTAAAAAATAAAACAAGATTCAAAGGTTTAATTTCTAAATGATATATTTAAAGGACATTGGCAACAAAAATTAAGTTTGTCTAATATGAAAGAACTCGTAAAATGATAGAGTAACACCTTTTACAACTTCTCTGTATTTTACTTCGTTTTTGAGATATTTCAGTTTGTTTGATATGTAAATGAGATGGTCTCTGACGTCAGGTGTTGGGTAGAGAATTTTCACACATTAGAATATTAGTTCCATCTTTGAAAATGTGCGTATAATAACTCCTCATGATAATGAACGTTGTAAACTTAGCAATCACTGAGATATAAGACATTTTTTAATGAGTGAAAATTCTCTACCCAACACCTGACGTCAGAGACCATCTCATTTACATATCAACAAACTGAAATATCTCAAAAACGAAGTAAAATACGGAAAAGTTGTAAAAGGTGTTATTCTATCATTTTACGAGTTCTTTCATATTAGACAAACTTAATTTTTGTTTCCAATGTCCTTTAATACAATTAACAAATAAAAAATGCTTGCGTATCTCTGTACTGTAATAGACGTAATAGGAACACGACTGAGGTCGAAAAATGCCTGGAACCCAGTAAGCTATAAAAACACAGTGAGCTGAAGGAAAATTTTCCGGGTAAAAGTGAAGCCAAACATATCGTTAACCTGTTTTTTCCCCAATGTATTTTTTGATGGCTTTCGTCATTTTGTGTAAATTCTGCAATTTCTCTCTATAAAAATGTACTATAATTTTGACTCGGCTTGACTTTGGTAATATAAATGCGAAATTATTGGTTCATTGGTTCATTTCAATCTCGTTCTCAGAGCCTTCGCCACGCTACGCTGCCTCTTGATATATATTTTGTGTGTTTGATGTTGAGTAGACACGAAGGCTTACCATAAGGGAGCTAAGAGATATATGTACGAGTAGTTACATCTGTGTACTTTGACATTTATGTCAATCAAATGATCACCAACCTATATAAGATAAATTAATCGCCAAGCATTACTAGTAGCTAAACATTACTAGTATAGCTAAGCATTACTAGTAGCTAAACATTACTAGTACCCAAGCATTACTAGTAGCAAAGTATTACTAGTAGCAAAGCACTACTAGGCATTACTATACAAGATAAGCATTACTAGCAGCCAAGTATTACTAGTACGTAGCCAAGCACTACTAGTACCCAAGCATTATTGATATATATAGTAACTGCCGTATAGACAATACATATATCAGAATGGTTAGAGTGTCTCACCGGCAATCAGAAGGTTACTGGTTCGATCCCTGTCCGGGAGGATAGATATTGACGATCATGTATCGTCAGGGTAATGTCATGCATCTTTATTTAAATACGGAATCCAACTCACAATGTTGTGTTCTTCCTAGGAGCTGTATATAATCATAGTCAATCGAGATATTGTCTGGAAACTCAGCTAAAGTCTTTGTTCTATCTTTTTGTTCGTCTTTATGCAATTTTGTGCACGGTCACTGAACCTATTGTATTTTAGTATAATGAAGCAATCATCCAATAGAATCGTTTGGGTTTAATCGCTCAACCGTGTTGTTTAAATATTAATAAACCTAAAACAAAGGATGTGCACGGTGTAAGGTACGGTTCAACATCAAAACGTAGCTCATTATAGTCGCTTTGAAGTTTGCCGAGTTTCCAGACCATATCTCGATTGACTATGTTCCGACAGCGAACGGACAAGGTTAAAGGAGATGACTCAAACAGGGACGGCGGAGCGTGTTTTGAAGTGGGGGGGGGGGGGGGGGGGGGGGGGGGGGGGGGGGGGGGGGGGGGGGGGGGGGGGGGGGGGGGGGGGGGGGGGGGGGGGGGGGGGGGGGGGGGGGGGGGGGGGGGGGGGGGGGGGGGGGGGGGGGGGGGGGGGGGGGGGGGGGGGGGCGCCGGGGGGGGGGGGGGGGGGGGGGGGGGGGCTAGAAGCGGGGAAATTAATTTCCAAAGAATACACCGTACGGAAAAACCGATTTAGATATTCCAGAGAAAAGTGGGGGGCTAAAGCCCCTCCAGCCCCAACTAGTCTAATCCTAACCCTAACCCTAACCTAACGCAAAATGAAGACCAGACAAAAACAGAAAGGTCCTTTCGAGTCACCTCTTTTAGCCATTTCCGCAGCGCACTACCTTTTACCTTGGCTATAGTCTGTTTACAAATCTGGTACAAAATAACCAGTCGATATCTGTAAAAAGAGAAAAGTCTTTAATTTAGCTTCAATCAAATTACAGTATTTATTATACGCATGACAAAACCACTGCATTCTGATTGGTTGAGAGTACAATTATTTTATTAATTGTACTGAAAAACAAAATGACATCAAATTTTGTCATGCACACAATAAACAAGTAATCATATAATATTGCTCGTACAATTAAGGATTTACACTACTCGTAAAATTTGAAAATTGTACTCGCCGTTAGGCTCGAATTTCAAATACCACTCGTAAATCCTTAAAGTGCACCTGACATCAAAACATTTTATTGTCTTATTTGGAAGAACTTTTAAAATGATAAAGTAACTTCTTTTGAAGATTTTCGTTTATTCGCTTTCTTTTTGAGATATATCAGTTTGTTTGATATGCAAATGTCTGGAATTTCGTCACACATGCATAATGACTTATTGGAGAAATATGTGTATCTCTTTCATTCTCGAACGAAATCCTTTAAAATCGAGAAGTTTGGTGTTGTGGGAGAAACACGCACACGTGTTATTCACACTTTAGTGTTTTTATTTGATGAACGCAAAGATATATAACATTCTCTGATAAGTCACTATGCATGTGTGACGTAAATTCCGGACATTTGCATATCAAACAAACTGATATATCTCAAAAAGAAAGCGAATAAACGAAAATCTTCAAAAGAAGTTACTTTATCATTTTAAAAGTTCTTCCAAATAAGACAATAAAATGTTTTGATGTCAGGTGCACTTTAATTGTACTTGCTATCATATGATTACGTATACTAATGAACACTTGGACACGTATGAGGAGACCCTTGCACAACGCAAAATAATATTTTGCTCGCATTTTGAGTTTGCCTAAGTAACCAGGCCTTATCCAAAATGGCAGCCAATATTGCGGGTTAGAAAACTCGTTAGGCGGCGGGTTAGGGTTAGGATCTTTGTTGTTTTGGAGTTAGTGGTTATTTACATGGTTAAGTGACAAAATTCTGACGATTATATAACTCCTCTTTTAGCTAGTACTGGCGGCCATTTTGAATAAGGCCTGGTTACACAGGAAATTTCAAAAAACGAGCCCAACATATTATTCTGCTTGCACAACCATGGGGGTGATGCACTAACGAAGATTAAATGCAGTGGTGATCCAAGGGGAGATTCATAGGTGACCGTAATTTGTGTGCTAAACTACACGATTAAGAAATAGAAAACGTTTTCCGTGTTCCCATAGTTATAGAAACACGAGTGGGAGTTTGGGAGAACGAGAAATTGCAGTGGGAATACGAGCTCGTAGGGCGAGTTTTAGTCTATTGTACAGGATTTCTATTCACACTATTGTGAAGGATTTCTTTGTGTAGTGTTTCTATCACTCAATAACGTCAAAAATTAATGGAGCGACCGCATTCGCCCGCAATCAGAACAAAAACAGCGGCCTTCAAAAAACAAAGCCAAATTTCTTTAAAACTAAAAAGATTAGAAGAAAACTAATACGCATTCTCATGTAAGGTGGAAAAGATCTTTCATTTATACAATGGGGTGCTGTGTCCCTTTAAAGTGCATATCTCACGTTTGGGGATTTTACATATCCGTAATATTTGGGTCTTCCTGAGCAAAATCATAATATATACATGTATTGTCAGCCGAAAATATCATCTTCATGGAGTTTTTCGGTGTCAACGTTATCGGAAATTATGCAAAAAAATGCCTCTAGTGACATCATATCCGATAACTTTAACACCAAAAAATGATTTTGCTCAGGAAGACCCAAATATTACGAATATGTAAAATCCCCAAACGTGAGAAAGGCACTTTAACGCTAACTATAGTTAGCAAATTCATTAATAATTCATGAAGAAAAAACAAAGGGAATCAGTGGCATGACGGAGGTTTTAAATCGGGTTTTAAAATATTCGTCTTGATTTACATAAACCTTTCCTTCGACTTCCTCAGCTACAACAGCTTGTATCTTCAAGATAGTAGATAGATATGACTGCATATATGTGTATTCATTTGATAAACCATATGAAATATTCGCGGCCAATCTTTATCTGATATACAAACGCTCGTCTTCGACTCGAGTTTGTATATCAGATAAAGATCGGCCGCTCATATTTTATTTTATGCCTTTGTCTTCCGAATCTCGAGGGATTGATTGTAAATACACGTATCGCGATTCCCGCAAAACGCAAGATTTTACGGCACCTTCCCGCGCGAATGGGCGTGGTTCTCGCGGGATTTTTGGTAAGGATAATACTCCTATCAAAAATCCCGCGAGAAAATTGATGCGAGAAGGTGCGGTAAAATCTTGCGTTTTGCGGGAATCGCGATACGTCTATTGGGCAGCACCGTACTTCACTAACCTGGCAGGGGCATATTGCGTGTTCTTGATAATACGTCCACCAACATGTTTATCCTCGTGTTTATCGTGATGTTTACAGCTTTGTTGCTCAGTAGTCACTCTCATGGTTTCTTCCTCCAAACTTTGACTAAGGTTTAAAACTGTTCACAATATAAAAAGGTTGTCTAAGTCTAGAAGATTTATCACTCTTAGGTGAACGGAATACCCCAACAGGCTAGAAACCCAATTGATAGGGGTTTCGAGGGCCTACGATTTAAGGTCGTTATTCGAGAAGACCAGAAAGTCTTCCATTTGCTGAAAAAAACCATTTGCTGATATTGTTGCAAAGGCAGCACTTTCTCCTCAATTATTTTTAAGACCCTGAGTGGAGGTCCGATCCAGGATTTGAACCTGTGTATCCCAGCTCGTAGACATGTGTGGTAACCACTAAACCACAACAGCTGGTAAGTTAGAAGTAAGAATTATTACGTGGCTGGGTGAGGATCAAACTTTAGGCGGGGGGGTTAGGGTTAGGATGAAGTCGAGCCTAATATTGCAAATCGAGACTTAAATATTTTGTAATATTGGGCGAAGATGAATCCAATATGTGTTTTATTATATCGAACAAAATATAATATCTTAACACAAAGATGTTTCTTCGCACATACATGTAAACAGACATCGTAAAATATTGGACTGTTACGTGATGCTAATAGCGACAATTGGGTATTATAGTCTATAATTACATTTTTACTTGTCCCTTATTATGTAAATTACCCTTTCCACCAGGAAAATTGATTGCGAAGAGTGTGAATTGTCATGAAGTAATTAGCGTCATACATGTAACTTGACTTAACTCTTGATAAATATTGATTTTTTATTAACCATGTGTGAGAGGTCTGTATGGGAAATTGCCTGAGGTTTTCAATAAACCTTCCCAGGATCCTTAACGATTTCAGGAATTCCTTACGGATCCTTAAGTATCTTTAAGGAATTCCTTAAGGATCATTCATAATTTCAATAAACCTTCACAGGATCCTTGAGGATTTCAGGAATTCCTTAAGGATCCTTCAGGATTGCAGTAAATCGTCCAAGGATCCTTAAAGATTTCAGGAAATTCCTTAAGGATTTCAGGAATTCCTTAAGGTTTTCAGGAATTCTTTAAGTATCTTTAAGGAATTCCTTAAGGATCCTTCAGGATTTCAATAAACCTTCACAGGATCCTTGAGGATTTCAGGAATTCCTTAAGGATCCTTCAAGATTTCCTTACGGATTTCAGGAAATTCCTTAAGATCTTTAAGGAATTCCTTAAGGATCCTTCAGGATTTCAGGATCCTACAGTATCCTTCTCCAGGATCCTTGAATATCCTGGCAAGGATCCTAGCAAGGATCCTGTGAGGATCCTTGCCAAAAATTTCACCAGGGATGATGATGGCGTATGATGATAGCGCAATCGCTGATGTAAAAAAATATGGGAGCGACCGCATTCGCCCGCAATCAGAAAAAAATGGCGGTCTTCAATTTAGCAAAAATACGATAAACAAAACCAAATTTCTGTCAAATTAAAAAGATTAGAAGAAAATTAATACGCATTCTCATGTAAGGCGACAAAGAACTTTCATTTAAGCAATACTGGTTTTTGGGGAGGAGTGTCCATTCAACCTTATGCCAGCCAAAGCGCAGCTCTAATATTAAAACAGCACTTACTGTCCGTATTGTCCGTCTCGTCCGCTTGTCCGTTATTACTGTTGCGAGGTCTCAAGCCATCCAACGATAAACAAGCCGACACTCCAAATGGACTAACTTCCAAGTTTGATCTAAGCCAAGATTTAAAAAGATTAAACGACCATGTTCTTGTAAGCTATAAAATAGAAATGCAGAAATTGTGAGTACAAAAAGGAAACGTGTTTGTTAAAATTGAATCAGTTTGTTGGGCGAATCCTGATGCACCCGCGTCCCGCAAGTGCCCATGACCCCAAATACGATATTACTGATATAGATGCCTCATGAAGTGAAAAGTTGAATGCCAAAATATTTTATGATTTGAGCTTTGCGTTGATGTTTTATAAAGGTTTGTGTGTCAGAAATGGTAATGAGTGTGACGTCATTTACGGCATCATTTCGGATACGATATTCAACTGTTAAAGCAAATTAATCTAACTCAAACGTTGATGATGTACTTGACCGCTATAGTAAAGATTTTATCAACTTTTTGACTCAAATCCTCAACCAGTCTATCACACGGAAAGCAGAAAAGAAAGCCAAATGCCGTAAATGATGTCACACTCATTACCATTTCTGACAAACAAATCTTTATAGCACATCAACGCAAAGCTCAAATCATAAAATATTTTGGCATTCAAATTTTCATTTCATGTAGCATCTATATTTGGGGTCATGGGCACTTTAACTATTTTAAGACTAATGTTTTTATCCCAAAAAGGGTTTTATCCTGTTGTTAGTCAGGAGTCAGGACCTCTCTGAAAATCACCTCTGGTGCAAGCCTGGATATTAGCGGCCGGTCACGGACATTGTCCGGTACAAATATCCCATTTCTAGAGATTTGACAGTTACAATATTAATTGTGTCTGTCATTTTGCCCGATGCTCATTTGGTCCGCAGATTATACTCAACTTTTTGTGAAAGTAAAACATTTTTGTGTTGAACGGATTGCGTTTAGATTTCGTATTGTACAATCTGCAGATGAGAGATATCACGCTAATTTTTGAGACGTTAGGCTAAGTTTGGAGACGGTATAGTAATGCTAAGTTTGGTGACATTGTGATAAATTTGGAAACATTATGTGCTATAAGTTTGGAGACATTACGCTAAGTTTTGAGACATTACGCTAAGTTTTGAGATATTGCGCTAAATTTGGAGACATTACGCTAAGTTTGTAGACATTGTAGACACAAGTTATGTTGGAGATATTGCGCTATGTTATGAGACATTGCACTAAGTTCGGAGAAGTTATTACGCTATAGCGTGGAAACTGCGCTAAGTTGTGAGACGTTGCTAAGTCTGGAGACGTTGCTAAGTCTGGAGATGTTAGGCTAAGTCTGGAGACGTTAAGCTAAGTTTTGAGATATTACGCTAGGTTTTGAGAGGTTATGCCAAATTTTGAGATGTTACACTTAGTTTTTAGACATTACGCTAAGTAGTACACAGGTACAATTTTGTGTCCATTACAAATTTATCTGTGCTGATCATTCTGACAGGTACAACGAGAATGATTATTTCCAGGCTTGCCTTGGTGAGAGGCCCCTGAAATTAAATATTGTTTTCATCATCATCATCGAAAAAGTCTCCGAACTCCGAGACAGCTACCACATTCACTACCTTCACTACATCAATTGAATATATTTAATCCAATCTTCGTCACAACCTACCTTTGAATGGCCATTCGATTGAGATGAAATAGCAGCAAGTTCAGAAAGTTGAATCACCCATCTACAATAATGTGTAGAATAACTCTGAGTGTCAATGTATAGTTGTATAAGTATAGCTTTGGAAAATATATCGTGAAAAATAAGTGTAAAACATAAATACAGTTGGATTTCTCGTAAGCGACCACCTGGTGGTCGTAACTAGTGATGGTCGTTTAAGCCAGGTTTTCACACGATACGCAAACCCATCTGTACTTACAGTACGTAATACGTATTCCATATAAGGCGGCATAAAGGAAAACTTATTGTTTATTGTGTCTATTATATGTATGTACGTTACATATGGCGAAGATAATAAAAATTAAAAAAATTAAATAAAAGTTAATCTTACTTTTTATCCAATGATCCAGCGATTAAAAATCCTAAAGCATCCACAGCTTCAACAGTAAGGAGTAAGTCACTACCCACACCACCCAGACCTGACGAATACGAATCTTAAAAGACACACAAATAATATGAATGGGTCTCTTTGAGAAGCATGAATGTTGTCTCTAAAGCCGGTTTTCCACTAGGCGGTTTTTTTCGCGCGAAGCGACATTTTCTTTTGTCTTATAAGCTCTCGGCTGGAGCTAATTAAAAATCTTTTCAATTTGAACAATAAAAAGTCGCTTCGCGCGAACAAAATCGCCTTGTGGAAAACCGGCTTAAGGGGGGCTGATTACATGGAGAAATTCCAGCCGGGGCTGCGATTTCAGCCTGGCTACTGAGGTATGGTAAATTACGGAGTATGGAAAATCATTTAAATAGCTTTGTTTTTATGCCATATTTGTTACCGCTTGACCGCTTTCGACACCGTGATTTCTATTCTCCCTCTTTACCATACCTCAGTAGCTGGGCTGAAATCTCAGCTCGGGATGAAATTTCTCCATGTAATCAGCCCCTTAGGAAGCGGTTTAAATTAAAATTTTTGCGAGCCCGTCGGACGAGTCAAAATAGTTACGAGGTGCAAAATATACAGCGGTATATACCGACTACTGTGCACTAAACTGTGTAATAAGTTATTTATTATCCAAATGAGTAATAAAATACAAATCAAATATCTAAAAAGGTTGGTGTACTGCCGAAATAGCGTGTAAGTAGTCTAACGTTTCGAGCGAAGGCCCTTCGTCAGAGAGTGAAACGTAAAGTGAAATGATAACCGAGTGAGACATAACGTTTCACTATCTGACGAAGGGCCTTCGCTCGAAACGTTAGACTATACTTACACGCTATTTCGGCAGTACACCAACCTTGTTAGCTATTTGATTTATTATCCAATTCTATAAAAACCTTACCTTTCTCTTTCCAAAGTTAGCAGCCAAACAAAGCCTCAAAGGCTTTCAAAATGACCAGAAGAAAAGCGCGGGAAAAACCGGTTTCAAAAACAGGTTTTTCGAGTCCAATGATCTTTCGCACAAATATCCTACCACAGCTAGGCGTACGGGCCGGGGGGGGGGGTATGAGGTAAGAATTAGCTCTATTCGGGCAGAAATGTTCTTGTCATTCGGGCAAACAGGGTCCTGTCTTAAATTATTCTAATATTTGAATGCAACTTAATGACATTACGGATTCTCATTGAGGAAATTAATCTGGGATTTCATTGTTGTTCTTCGTTGAGCAATGGTCAGTGGCATATAGCCTGCAGGCCTTGGTCCGGCATTGTCTAAACGTTATCTCGTATATTCAACTTGAATATACCTAATACATTTGGTTTTGTGGCTAATTGCTTTTCCTTCCTTCTATTCTGCCGTCATGCAACGCATTCCCCATGCGCGGGAGATATCCACGCGGCCTAAATTTGGAAAATCTGTGTTACTTTAACGGTAATTAAATACTTCGAATCCCGCACACTGCCGCGGCTGAAAAAAACGAGAAAAGTGCCATCAAATTGCATCTTTCTGCACATAATGTACATGCTTCAAATGAAAAACGTGCATGTATAATAATGCTTGGGCATAACGATGGCAATTTGTGTTCTTCAGGGGTTATGCATTAAATAGATTAATATTGACGTAATTTATTGAGCAAGTTATGCTCAGCCCCCCCGCCCCCCTACAAAATTTTACCCGTACGCTTATGCGAAAGATATTAATGAAGCAGTTCTTTTACGTTTCTGGGCGAAGTTCGCATGCATGGCGAACTGCAGAAATAGGAACGAAATGCTGACGTTTTGAGCGGAGCCCTTCATCAGAGTAAGACCTGATGAAGGTAAGACCTGATGAAAACTCAAACTCAAAACGTCAGTATTTCGTTCCTAATAATCTCGGCAGTTCACCACCTTTTCGCGTTAGTACATAGTCCAAAACACTACCCACACAGCACTCTACTTTTTTACACTCGGATATACAGGTACTGTACAGTAAGAGTGTTTTGCTCTATTTATTGCGAAGTTTTGTTCGCTACGGCAATAGCACTCCATCGAGATGACGTGTATCCATATTTGTCCGCATTAACCCATAATTCTTGTGGCCATAGGCCCATAATAAAATAAAATAGAACATTTGCAATCATTTGTGAGTCAAATTTGGTTTGTTTGTCCGCATTTTGAGCTATTAATAGCAGCCAGACGCTACGCTATTCAGGTAAACCACCATTTATTGGTGAACCAACCTGGTTCAGACAAAATTTCCAGAATAACTCCCAGGTGATTCAAAACAAACATTAGCTGTCCATGTTCATCCAGACTCTGTAAAACAACGAAAGTGAAAAAGATTAGTATGTACAGAAAGAGGCACACGTGTACAGTTTACCAGTACCGGTATAGAGAAAAAATACAAGAATTGGGAGGGTGGTGATCGAGGTAGAAAGAAGATAAAGAAAAGAAGAAAGGGGTGTAATGTGAGAGAGAAGACAGGGAAGACGAGGAAGGGAAAGGAGGAAAAGACAGAGGGAAGATGAGGGAAAGAGAGAATTAAGGATGAGGAAAGAGCTGGGAAGGTGAGGGATAGAGAAAGTGACGACAGAGAAGGTGAGGAAAGAGACGTTGAGCGAGAGAAAGGGTAGGAGAGAAGAGTGAGGAAGAAAGAGGAAAGGTGAGGCAAAGAGATGGAAAGCGAGGGAGAAAGAAATTAGGGAAGGGGAGCGATAGAGAAGGTGAGGGAAGACTGAGACGTTGAAGAGAAGACTGAGACCTTGAGGGGCAGAAAAGGTAGCAGAGAAGGGTGAAGAAGAGGCAAAAAACAAAGAAAGTGGGGAAGAGAAAGATAGTGAAGGTGAGGAGAGAGAAGGATGAGGGATATGGAGGGTTGAGAGAAGCAGCGTGAGGGAATGATACTGAGAGAGGAGGGTTGAGAGAAGGCCTTGTGAGAAAGATGGTGAAAACAAGGATGGTCAAGGAAAGTCAAGAAGAGGAGTTGAAGTGGAGGAGGAAAAAGGTGGAAAACTGCAAGATGGAGTGGGAGAGAGTGGAGGAACAGAGAGATTCTGATAGTATATCGAGACTTTCGAGGACACAGAAACGTTTCTTCAAACGTTTTAGGAGCATTATATAGTATAATAGTCTCAATGCTCTTACAACTGATACATTCTTAAAGTTACTTATAAAACTAATTGCATTTCATTATAAAATCAAAACTGTAGTACTATATGTGCATGTATAACCAATGAATATATAATATGTATATATCCACATGTAACGGTATAATACTAGAAATATGTGTACGCAAAAACCCCTCGATCGATGGATGCTAATATATTACGACAATATCCTAAATTATCACATTATTTATGAACTAAATCAGATTAGCTGAATGGTAATTCGTAAATTCCTTAGCAGAAATTAAAATTTTAGCATATAGGGGGATAATTTATAGAAATCCTTATCACTGTAGTTATATGCAGTCCATACCACCAACCTTTGAGCCAATCATTCCTTTTCGATCCAAGTCAATGGGTGACCTGTTTTTTGTTGGCCACCTGTTTGATTATAGGGATAAAGGAATAACAACAGCAACTTACAGGAAAAACTTGGTTGAACTAATTTTTTTTGTAATATTTATAGTTTATACCATCAATTCTAACTTATTATAATCATCAAAAGGATACTCTTCTCCACCAACTATGGAATCTCGAAGAGATATTTTATGGACTTGCTGGATGTAAAGGAACAGGATGAATTTAATGGTATCTACTGACACTCCTGCCTTTATCATTTCTATAATTGAAAATTATAAACTAAGTAAACATTGGAGAACATAAATAATAAACACCTCATGATTTGAAAGTTAAAGGCAAATTGCTTCCTTTTAAAGTGCCTATCTCACGTTTGGGGATTTTATATTTGTAATATTTGGGTCTCCTGATCAAGGTAATAATATATCTTGTCAGCCAAAAATTCCATCTTCATTTGGCTGCTGTTAAAGTTATCAGATGTGATGTCACAAGAGGCATTTTTGTGGCAAGTAACAAAGGAAAACTGGTTTGGAAAGCCTCTTGTGACATCACATCCAGTAACTTTGACAGCAAAAAAACTCCATGAAGATGAAATTTTCGGCTGACAATATATATTGTGATTTTGGTCAGGAAGACCCAAATATTACGGATATGTAAAATTCGCAAACGTGAGAATAGGCACGTTAAAATAGTACCAGTAGGTATGGAATTATGTTCCCTAGAAAGAGCATATAGGGTGGTTTTGAAAGAAATTTCGGGATTTTGGTTTCAAATATTGCAACTGGACATGTGACTAGAATTAATTTGTATGCATGTACTGTACAAAATCTCATTCAAATTAGCTAATTTTTACTCTCAAACCACAAGAAACCTGTAAGGAGAATGTTTTACATTGTACACGTCAAGTTTTAGCAGGAATTATGATGTTTCGCGGTTCTATTTGATATTTTTGCTCGCAAAGGATTAACAAATACATGTAGGTTTCTGTTGTTAAAAAGGGCGTAATGATGCGAAAATTGAGATGACTTTTTATCGATTCATTTGAAAGAACTCTTAAAACGATGAAGAATGGCTTTCTCGTTCTTGAGTTATTCAAGGTTGCATAATATGACCTATGACGTTACAAGTTGTACCCACCATTATGACCAATCTGAAAATGAAGCATATCTTCAAAACTGTTGAAAGAAATTGCTTGAAACTTTGCACAAGTATACAGTTCACTAAATTGAATACCCCCATGTCAACTTTATCATTGCCATAGTAACAGATTAGTCCCCATGCTCCATTGACTGTGGACTAGTGAAGTATATTAAAATCTTTCAATAGCATTGCCAAGAAAACAGAACAACTTCAAATCATAATATATTAATAATATTTTAATACAGAATCTTAGTTTTCATTTCATAGGCATTTTAAGCAAAGTGTCTACAGTTGTATCCTAAGTACTACTGTATAACTACAATTACTTTATACTGTACCTAACTCTGCAGGGGTTTTACATTTTGCAAAACTCTCTTTCCATTCTAGCTGAGTCGTACAGGGCTCTTCAGAAACCATGTCAAATGTTTCAAAATACCTTAAAGTTTAAATATCCATGAATGCATACTGTGAGCTTATGTTTTTCAACAAAACATGTTAGAGGAAATTTGCATCATACTATGCAAACAATGGAGAAACTATATTCTACATGTATTTCTTAAAATGAAGTACTTACATCCAAACAAGCTCTTCAGAGATTTTAAATTTCTCACAGGCAACATGTTTCCAGATAGGATAACTATTTAAGGAGATTATAATTATAGATTATTGCTACATCTAACATGATTATATATATACAATGTACATGTTGTAATTGGCCCTCAAATTAATGTGGATGACTGTCAATGAGAGCTAGCTGGTAGGCAAGATTTTGTACAGTACAGTACAGTACACTATAATTATTAGATGTAATGTACTACACTGCATTGCCAGTTGGTCAGCCATAGCAGGAGGCAATCCATAGGCTCCTCCTTTGCTAGCTACTACCTGAAGGCAGGGGTGGGCACTACTCCCAGCCAGCTAGAGCTGGTCCCAATTTTATTTAAGACTCTTGGTGAAAGCCCAACATACAATGCCAATTATCACTGCTCATTGGGTTATGGCAACACTAATTTCCAGTCTCCCAGGACCAATATCTGAACAAGGAACACCAGAGAATATAATATGTCTCATAGTTTTTGCATCTACATACGTAAATGCTATGTTATTGGTGGTGGACTACAGTATATGGCTGTGTTTAGTCTTGGTCAATTTGTGATGCAAAGGAGAAATATGAAAAGGAGAAATAAGAGAACTTCAATGTGTTGAATTTGAAAAATGCTTGAGTGAGAGTACTTACTTATTACTTACTAATTGATGGACAACGTTTCAGATGATCTGACCTGAAGGACACATTGTTCGAAATATTGTCCATGAATGTACAGTATGTATATACGTACATTAAGTACTCTTACTTAAGTATTTTTCAACACATTAACGTTCTCTTATTTCTTCTTTTCATATAATATATCCAGAATTTGGACAAGCACTGATCATCCCTCAGGGCTACAAAATGTTTGCTGTGCACTGATGTAGACTCTAACCTTGCAGCACCACCTGAACACATTATGCTAAATAAAAACTTAGCACCTCACTTTTACCTTAATTTTGGGTAGCCAGCTTGGTTCTTGGACTTAGCATAGGTTTTTAATTTTTGCAAGTTCTATCAATCAAAAAGAAAGAGGATTTCATTTTAGTACATCAATGGAGCTGAGATTTAAGTATTGTATTCTTAATCTTGCAAAACTCCATATCCAGGTCTGTCTATCAATTTGAGATATAAATAATGAAAATTCCATATTTTGAAGGCATTAACTTTGTGTCTCAGTACGTTTATCATACAAGTACAGAAATACTTTGTAGGAACTGTACTCACTACTCAGTGCACTGATGATTGACTACTCAGTGCACTGATGATTGACTACTCAGTGCACTGATGATTGACTACTCAGTGCACTGATGATTGACTACTCAGTGCACTGATGATTGACTACTCAGTGCACTGATGATTGACTACTCAGTGCACTGATGATTGACTACTCAGTGCACTGATGATTGACTACTCAGTGCACTGATGATTGACTACTCAGTGCACTGATGATTGACTACTCAGTGCACTGATGATTGACTACTCAGTGCACTGATGATTGACTACTCAGTGCACTGATGATTGACTACTCAGTGCACTGATGATTGACTACTCAGTGCACTGATGATTGACTACTCAGTGCACTGATGATTGACTACTCAGTGCACTGATGATTGACTACTCAGTGCACTGATGATTAGATAGATAGAACAACTTTATTTACCCACGCTAACCCTGTCAACCGCAGCTGATTTCCACAGGGGGCGTGTAAAAAGGAAGTACAAAGATATAGTATTTTAGGCTATTTACAAAATATAATATAATCTAAGTTACTAAGTTACATAATAATATCAACTAAGTTACAAAGTCTAAGTTATAAAGTTTATAAGTATAAAAAATATATATATTTACAGGTTTCTTTTAGGATTTTGTTCGTTCAGGTATAATCAGAAAATATGAGTAGCAATTTTATTATGAAAACAGGAGAGGGTTTTGCACTCCCTGACTTCATTTGGAATAGAATTCCACAGATGTGCGCCTTCGTACATAAAACTGTTTTTCATATAATTTGTTCGGGGTTGTGGTAAACAAAGGCGACTGGAAATTCCCCGAAGTTTGTGATTTGTAATTTCGCTTTTATACGTAAAAAGATTTGTAAGCGTCTCGGGACCCATTTTATTCAAAATTTTGTACATTAATTTTGCTTTTGCCTTTTTTCTCATCAATTTAAGTGGTTCCCAGCCTAAGGCTTGTAAGGCAATAGTATGATCTACATCATTACTCATATTCATGATAACTCGAGCAGCTCGATTTTGGAGTTTTTGTAGTCGTTTTGATTGTGTTTCACCTGTTACATCCCACACTTCACAGCAATAATCGAAGTGTGGGCGAACAATAGCATTATATATGGAAATAAGTGTATCTTTCTCAACAAATGGTTTGACACGACGGAGAGCGGAAATTGCGTTTGTTATTTTTTTGCAAATATTTTTAGTATTAACATTCCAGGATAAATGCTGGTCAACTACTATTCCAAGAGTTTTGCATTCATAAACCTGTTTAATTTGTTTATTTTCGATAAAAATATTCGGGTGAGAATCTGTTTTCATTCGTTTTGGGCGAATCAACATAAATTCAGTTTTAGCGACATTCAAGCTAAGTTTATTGGCCATCAACCAATTCTTAAGATTTTCTAAATCAGAATTTACTGTAACTTCAATATCATTTATTGAGTCTCCAGAAGCTGTAAGATTTGTGTCATCAGCAAATAGTCTGGGTCTCATATTATCAAGGCACTCTGGCAAATCATTGATGTACAATAGAAACAATAATGGTCCTAAAATAGAACCTTGTGGTACACCACATGTGATTGTGTGTTCAGATGAGACAAATCCATTTATTTTGCACTTCTGGCTACGATTTGTGAGATAGGATTTTAAAAAAGAAAGTGCTTCATCAGTGCACTGATGATTGACTACTCAGTGCACTGATGATTGACTACTCAGTGCACTGATGATTGACAACTCAGTGCATTGATGATTGACTACTCAGTGCACTGATGATTGACAACTCAGTGCACTGATGATTGACTACTCAGTGCACTGATGATTGACTACTCAGTGCACTGATGATTGACTACCCAGCCTATGCAATTATCTAATTGATATCAATTGGCATTTGCCAATCAATGACCAATCAATTGTCACAAAAATCTGTCCATTTGTCAATTGATGACCATCATTATTTTCTATATAATATTATCATCAATTTTTGAGATTCTTATATCAGGTTGCCTAATACACCCAGTCTAAACAAATCTGGCAATGCAGATCTCACCCATGCAGTTGACATTTTTACAATATACATGTATACTATCAGGATTTACTTATTCCTACCTTTACAACACTGTATTTTGTTTTCCATTGGTTGGTTGCAGGTATGGAAATGTGACTAATGTATATATTATTTGATCGAACAATGAAACGAGGATGCATTTAGAGTCAATGCACAACTTTTGTTCTTGTTTGAACAGCTGTAGCTTTATGAGTGAGGGCTGTTTACATGAATCTGGATTGAGTTTCATTCCAGATTGAACTCATACCGCTTCTGTTAAAATCCCTTTAGGTGTTTACATGAATCCAGAATGAAACTGAACCCGGATTCATGTAAGCAGCCCCTGACTCTCATTGACTGACAGCCTTGCTAGATCAAGGACGTAGTTTTGCAAATACACCAGTCTGGAAAGTTTGCCTTACACAACTTGACTGTGCAAAAAACGGTGATACAAATAGAAAATCCTGTGTGCAATTTGCAAACTTTCCAGTTGGACAAAATTATATCAATCGATACCAATAGAACGCAATTAGTTCATCGATTGCTATTGAAAATCGATACCAAGGTCACAAAAAAACCTCTTTCATCGATTATCAATATCAATGGATTAATTAACATCAATTGTTATCGATTTCATCGATTGCATGGGCCAGCTTGACGAACTGATGACAGCACGGACAGCTATGAATTGAAATAATCATGATCACCACCACCAGATCTAGAGTTTTTTCTGTTTAGTTTAAATAAAAAACGTAATGACTACGAGTAAAGCCAATAAGGGTCAAACATATAATATGAATTTAGATGCACTGATATAGTATTTAATAGTCTAGAAAGACTTCTGCCGTTCTGGTCGACCTTCTTTTCGATTATTATACTGTTTAAACGTACACAAACTTACCTGCAGTGTAAGTTTTGTTGGCGGAGGCATTTGGATTGTGCTGACATCAAAGGGTTCGGGGCGAACCCAAAGTGCCACACGATTACTAGCCATTGTTTAGGATCAAAATCCGATCCCAAAACATGTCCTAAAAGAGGAAACTGAGGAAATTGGAGTGTCAGACATCATTCTGCCGGGGGGCTAGTACTTTCAACAAGGGAGGGGGGAGTGAAGACCCTTGGAACGACGCGTGAAAATACTTGTGTAGCGTTCTTTTGCAGATATTTCAGAATAGAAGGGCCAAAGAGTTATAAATTAAATTCGAATCACTACATTTTATGTTTAGCCGAATTCCCGCTTGTGAATTATTTCGCATTCATTAAGCCTACGACAATAGGCCCCGGGTATTCCTTCTAGGCACATCGCTATGACAACAAAGCAAACGCCATCTTTGATTACAATCACGATATACAAGATTTCGTTGGACAAGAACCATAATTTAGCTTTGAAATCCTACTGCTACCCGGTTAAACAATGACTGTTAACCTAGAAGAGTATTTCAGGACGATATTTGAAGACAAACTTCTGGTGTAAGTAGTTCAAGTTTTTCCAATAGGTCACTGTATTTTAACTTGTTTCTTGTTGCCCAAGACATGAGCAAGAAAAAATATGAAAGCTGTGAAAGTTCTCAAAAGAACTGGATATGTACTGTATAGTGAACATACTGGTCATTAAAAAGTGATCACTTATATTCCTTTCTTTATCGCTTGCAGCAAAATGCCAGAGAGGGAGGACGATCATTTGACTCCAGCCACAAGGTTGCTTGAAAAACGCCGGGAGATGTCCGAAGTCGAGCAAGCTTTGGCTGCTCAAAAAGAGGTACAAGGCTAAGTATATTGTAAGCTGGCTGCTGGCCAGAAGTTAACTGATTTGATCTCAGCTACAAATAAATACATACAATAACACACATTCGGCTGATCAAGCACGGCCACAGCTCCGATGGGAATTTAACATCAGATCACTTCTTATCTCGATTCAGTGAATTGTGATAGAAGAACATCATCATATGTCCCCTGCCATTGGAGCTGGATCAGGCCATTCCATTTAATACATATGCAGGCCATTCCATTTAATACATATGCAGGCCATTCCATTTAATACATATGCACCCCCTATATAGTATTGAGGAATTGACTCTCGATCTATTGATAAATTATGTCAACAAAATTTCAGGAATTTCAAATGAAAATGGAAAGTCTACAACAAAGAAGAGAAGAACTAGAAAGGAAGGAGTATCAGTTAAAGGAATCATTGCTGAAGTTTGATAAATTTTTGAAGGTACAAACATGTCTATTACCACTCAGGCACTTTACCAACATATCTCAGATATTTTATGCATCAACAATTTGCAGGAGAATGATTCCAAAAGGGCCAGAGCTTTGAAAAAAGCATCTGAAGAGAGAGACATGAAAAGAGGAAAGGACAGAGAAATAAGCAGGTTCAAAATTAAAGTTGTCTATTTAAAGTGCCTATAACGTCTGTGGGGATTTAACATATTTGTAATCTATGGATTCTCCTGAGATAAATTGTAATATATCTTGTCAGCTGAAAATTTCATCTTCATAGACTTTTTTGCTGTTAAAGTTGACGGAAATGACGTCAAATCGGGAATCTGTCTACATGAAAACCTCTTTACAGATGCCCGATTTGACGTCATTTCCGTCTACTTTAACAGCAAAAACGTCTATGAAGATGAAATTTTCAGCTGACAAGATATATCACAATTTATCTCAGGAGAATCGATAGATTACATATATGTTAAATACCTACAGACTTAAATACTTTAAAATCATGATCTACCTGTACCTTCATGCTTACAGGTAGATCTGGAAGTATTGATTATTTCTAATTTCTTGTCTGTCATTAGATTGAAAGAAGAGACTGGTAGTTTAGTGAAAGTTAGAGACAAGATGCAAAAGAAACTAGAAAAATATGTCATATTCCAACTATATCTTGATAAAGTTTTGGAAAGAGCAGAAGAGGTATGTTCACTTGCCCACTCGACAGTACCCCATCCATACAATCAATCCATCCATCCATCTGATCCATCCACATATAGCAGCATTGCATCATACTCATGTACATTCATCTTCCAATTAATTAATTGTCACTACTGATTAAGGAACTACATAATTACTGTACTACGGTAAACATAATTACTGTACTTAACTAATAACAAAACAATTCTATTCAGTTCCAGGAGATTCGGGAAATTATTGCACGGTATGACACATTGACAGTCACACACCAGGTAATAGTCAACTGAATGTATAATAAAGCAAACATCTTGGAGTTAACATCAAGCTCAAATCCTCAGAAAATGTTTCTGATGAGCACCTGGATAGTGATTGAACCTCAATCTGATTGCTATTATATAACATGTTGGCTGCGTAGGCAGTGTAGAAATACAAATCAAATATCTAAAAAGGTTGCTAAAATACCATGTAAGTTGTCTAACATTTTGAGCAATTAAGGCCCTTCATCCGAGTGAAACATGATGAAGGGCCTTCGCTCGAAATGTTAGACAACTTACACGCTATTCCGGCAGTACACCAACCTTTTTCGATATTATATAACTGTTTTTCTAAAAGGTTACAGGTTCGATCAGAAATATTTTCTGAGGATTTGAGCTTGACGATTGTCCATGTATTGCCTGTCTATTCCTTGCTCCCACAATCACTACCAGCACCAATCTTGTAATATTATATAATATAATACAGTACTGTAATTATTTGTCTTTAGTTACTTTTTTTGAAACAATAAATTTAGGACCTGTTTGAAAGAGAAACAAAGAACCAAGAGAGATATGAACAAGAGAAAGGAACATTAATGAAGTTTACTGAAGTAAAGAACTCTATGTTATTATAATATTTATAATATCATTAATTCATGAAGAAAAACAAAAAGAAAATGGAGAATACTGTAATTAGTAAAACCTGGTATATTGTATTTAGCTGTACATTGTATTTAAATTTAATTTTTAAGTACATATTAATTTCAGCTTCTGTTTTGTTCTGTTATTCAGGAAAAAAACAATGAAGTGTTGAATTATAACAATCAGGTGAAGCTACATTTTGCATATTTAACATTAATCCAAATCCAAGTGTGCATTTTAAAATGTTGTCTTTGATTGCATATAATTGTGTAAATGTCATGTAATTCAATTGGAGTTTAATTCATAATTGTTGTTCACATTACTGATTACTCTAGCTCGCTCAACTGCAAACCGAACTTGAGAAAACTCAGAGTATTGCTGTTAAGTGGTAAGCTCTTTGATACTGTCTTTGCTTATTTTATATAAATAATTAACATATTAATTTATATAAACAGATTAACTGAAGTAGAAAAGCTGCAGTTTCTTTGTTTTCCTGTCATAGGGAATCTCAGTGGACGCACATTAAAAATACAGCAGCAAAAAAGACTTTGTTGTTAGGAAGAATTAAAATGTAAGTAGGTGATTAATATGCAGTACTGATAATCTGTAAATATTGAACATCACATTGACAATTGTCTAGTGAATTTTATATCTTTTGTCTGTAGGGCTACGCACAACTTGTTCATGTTAGTCAATAGACAACTGAAGACCACAACAGTCATTGAAAATACAGAAAAGCAACTAGAGAAGGTTAGAAAATTGTGTATTTTGACTTTGTTGCATGCATTGTCACGTAGGGGTTCATTGTTGGTCAGCCACTTTAAATTAAACATGTACTATAGATACAGACAGAAAGAAAGTAAAACATATAGACAGATAGACACAGACAGACAGATATATACAGTACAGTACAGTACAGTACAGACAGACACTGATAAACAAATAGACAGACAGACCCCCTCCCTATGGACAGGAGCATGCACCCTGGTCAATAGCTAGATTAAACAAAATCACATAGCCTTCCAAAACATTATCTGATATTAAATAATTTGAGTTAGAGCTGCATGGCCCAATGGGCTGAATTTATAATCGATTAATCGTCCTCAACAATCGATTAATAATCGATTAATCGTTCGCGTAAATTGAGTAGCAACTAGCACTTCTTGTGTGCCAGAAAGTGAAGACTTGCAGTTAATACAGTAGATATATTTTTCCAGTTTTTTATATACTGACACTGTGACAATGATAGTTCCCGATTAGCACGAATATTTTGGTTCACGTTTATGATATAGATTCTTTCTTTTAAGCTCAAATCTTGCATGGAGGAAGTCCGAAGTATATTTACTTTAGTTTATACAAAATATAGTTTTGGCTGTTTTGTTGTTCATATTACTCACTTGACAACAATTAAGACACTTCTACTCGACTTGGAATCCGCACTAAACAAGTGCTACATTTGATTGATGTGTTAATGTGAAAATGACAAGTGAAACCATAAACCAATGTGTAAATAGGTATGTTTGTTTAACTTATGCAGGCGCGTAATAATTCTTAATTCAAGCACAGTAAAGGCTGTTTTCCAGTAGTTTTACATACGTTTACGTACGTATGCTCACAATATGCGTCAATGAACGAGTGTATAGTTCTGACGTAGGTCGAAAAAACGCAGCACTGAAAATCAACCCTAACACTATGAACTATGTAAACAAACAAGCTTAAATAAGCTTGCTCTCTCTTTTGCGCGCATTTAAAAGTTAAGAACAGTAACGTAAATAAGCAGTATGGTTGTTTTCGATGATCCGATTGTTGTTGATGATAATCGATTGTGTGTATCGTAACCGATTAATCGGGCCCAGCTCTAATTTGAGTTAGGAATAACTCTTATTTTTCCTGAAAGTCAACATCAAAATGCAATATTACTGATTTAGATTCAACATGAATTGAATAGTTGAATACCAAAATGTCAAATCAGGAGTTTAGCTTTTTCGCTTTCAGTGTGATAGACTGTGAAAAAGTTTATAAAATCTCTTCCATAATTACAGCATTAATTTTTCATAATTTTCTAGATTCAGACATTTATACAAGATTTGTCACAAATAACGCAAGAAATTCGACGTGGGGAAACCGTTGCTACAACATCTGTTACGTCATAGAAGTTGTCAAAATAACAAAAAATGAACTGAATAAGTGATTGTGCAGAGCTATTTTTTAATGAACTTTAAAGTTTTAATGAATTTCAATGTTGGATCAGTTTCTATGTAAAATAGTAAAAATAGAGATGTTTTAGATGTGGAGTTATGCGTGAATCAAATCGAAATGTCAACACCCCCAGGCATTTAGATTTTTTTATTTTATAAGCTCAAATTGCCCACATGTTCTTTTCTCCTGTTCAAATATACCATGTTTTGGAAAAATTGGAGATCAAATGCCCCACCCTCAATGATTATATTCAACATATTGAAAATGAGTACTTGGAACGTTGAAAAATAGACTGACCATGGACAATGAACATTTCGGTGAACACTAATAAAGTTTCTTACTGACAAATTCATTACAATTTTGAACACAATCCTTATCTGTTCAAATTCTCCACCCTCCTCTAGGTTACAAAGTCAAATTCCCACCTGTATAAGCTGTGGGGTGTTGACATGTCGATTTGATTCGCACATTATACAGTATTAATACTGTACACGTATAGAGTGTTCTTACTAAAAATCAAAAAACTCTTAAAGGTTGGTATACTCCAATGTGCATTTCATGCACTCCACACCGGCGTGTTGGCGTAAGATCGTCAAACTATAAGTGCTTGGCGTAGTGTCGCGTACGCCGAAAAGTGATTTCTGCTTTATGTTACTTGTTTAGGCATATCAATATTGCTTTCAACCTCGTCCTCAGGGTCTTGTGTGTTTTGAAATTAAGCCACAGGAAGGCATGTTATTTCCTCAGTTTTCAAATGCCTAAAATCTCGGCGTGACAATCACTCTCCCCAGACCCCCATTTTTTATATTGCGTCAAACAAAAGCCCTTCATCAGTTCAGGGTTTAATAGGGAGACACTTACCTATAATGTTGTAACTCCATCTGAGCTGCTATATCCACTGTAATTGTTAACAGTATTTCACCGATAATTCTAGGCGAGAATCAACATTGGACTATTGGAGAATAAAATATCTCGAAGCACTGACATCAGTGACATGCAGCGTAAACCGCTATTAAAAACTTTAACCTATTATATGAATTCAATAATTTCAGCTCAAATGATAGTAAATATCTTACTTACCTAGATAGATGAATGTATCATACCCAATTTGAATCCGAGTTTAGATAGTACAGTTTAAAAATGTTCATGGAGGCCGCCATATTGGTTATCGCAAAAATGCGAGACCGCAATCAGACAGCGGTGTCTTTGTGAAGTCCAGGTACTTCATGTCCCATGGTCTCAATTAGCTTGTCCGTATTTAGAAATCTGAGGAAGATGCCGAACTCAATGCAAATGAACTTAAACAAAATAATGTTTGCGGCCCATTGAATGCCTACTTGTATAAAATAATTTAAATCGTTCTGAAGATGTTGCATGTCGCAACGAAACGTTAGCTAATAAATTTCAAATTTCTGTCATTTCTTGTCTAAAAGTAATTTTCTGGGCTTTAATCTATATTTTTAAATATACAGGCTTCTTTAATAAGTCATTATGCACCTGTTTTTTTACGAGCGACTCAAACATCACAGTTAAAACAGGCTCGACCGCAAGTACATGTACAAATATATATATATATATATTATTATAATATTACCTATATATATATATATATATATATATACATATATATATTATTATTAACATTAATATTATTACTTTTTATTATTATTATTACTATTATTATTATCTTCATCATCATCATCATTACTTCAATTATTACTATGCTATATTATAATATTACTATTATATTCCAGTTATATTTATTTTAATGTAAATAATTATTTGATCCAAATAAACTCGATAAAAAAAACACAAAAAAAAACCCAAAAAAAACAAGGATGAAAATTTCCTATTCCTTGTGCTTGCCGCTTATGTTTGGGTTTGCGTTGTGATCGTGAAAACCGAACACAACGCAGCACAACGGAGTTTTGAATATCTAATTACGTATGGCCCTTGTATGGCCAATCAAATTACTCGTTCTAGGTCCCTCGTGTAACCGCGCGCTGTCATACGAACGCCGAATAGCAAGATGGCAGAATCTGCAGAGAAATAGCGTAGAGTCTGGCTGCTATTAATAGCTCAAAAAGCGGACAAACAAACCAGATTTGACTCACAAATGATTGCAAATGAGCTATTTCTTTTGTTATGGCCGCAAGAATTATGGGTAAAAGCGGACAAACATCGGTACTGACGTCATCTCGACGGAGCGCTATTGACGACTGGTAAAGATGCTTATGCTTGCGTCGATCATTTCAAACTCATTAATAATTCATGAGTCGAAAACAAAGGAAATCAGTACCGAGACGGACAACTGGATACCTGGTCTTAATTAGCATAGGATTTTGACAATTTCCACCTCAAATTTCTCTTATGGTAATATCAAACACTCGAAAGAGTGTTCCATCCTCTATCCAGTCGCCTCCTTTTTCAACCTACTTTTCGGGGACTGGATTTCGGATGAAACACTCTTTCTCGTGTTTGATCTATTACGTGAAAACCAAGCTTTACATATCAAACAAATCTTAATAATTTATTCAAGATCGAAGTGAGATATGGAAGCTGAGTTGTAACCACCAATCTTTATAATATCACAGGGTGTTGGTGGCACAGTAGTCTAACGCGTGTCTTTCACCTCTGCAACCCATGTTCGATTCCTGCTCAATGCAGTTATCAGATTAAAGATTTCGCCTTGGCCGCAAGTGAGAAGAGTGCTTCCAGTTTGACTCTACCACACACCGCAGGTTTTCTCCGGGTACTCCGGTTTCCTCCTGTAATAACACTGGACCAATGAGGGTGGCCCTTACTGCACCTCTAATCCAGTATAATTAAAGTTAGTTATACAGGGTGTATAAAAAAAAGCGCAACCTCGGAATTTCCCAAGAAATCCACTTTGTTTTTATTAGCACAAAAGATTTTAGGCCTCTGGGAATTTAACTGTTGTTGATACTTGTAAACTAAACAACTTTCATTAAATAAATGCATAAATTTCGATTCAATTCTGCTTTACGTGCTCGAGTTTGTAGTAATTAGACAGTTATGCCCCTGGAATACGATTACAAGCTATTTTAAATTCCCAGTGGCGAAAATCTTTTGTGTTTAAGAACACAGTGGATTTCTTGGGAAATTCCGAGGTTGCGCTTTTTTTTATACACCCTGTAGTTCTTTACGTACTGTAAGTGAGTTTATTTCGAACGGAATTTTTTACTGCATAACACTTTATTATACACTTACTTCGAACGTACAGTTATGTAATCTTTGATTACTCCGCATGGTAAAAACTATAATAATCAGTTAATTATATTATAATCTCATCATTCATTTATAGAATTCTTAACATTTATTTAAACAATTATGGTTTCACTTATAATATATATAGTTCTTAAAATTTATTTTCATTTAATTATTAAATACACATCAGTTTTTAACAATCTACGATACTGATAAGAGCAAATTTGTGTATGTGAGTCGGACTGCTTCCACTCCGCCGCGATGGGTGGTAAAGGCGCGTATTTCGAATTGTTTTTCTCCAAAATATATATATAACTCTTAAAGGGATATGGCAATATAAATTAACTTTGTCTCATTTGCAAGAACTCGTAAAATGGTATAAGAAGACCTTTTACAGTTTTTCTGTATCTTTCCTAGTTTTTAAAATATTTCAGATAATTATGACAAAAGACAGTCTACAATCCGCCATCTTGTTGTAATATTTGACCTAATTAACTTGGTGACGTCACAAGCAGGGTGATGAAACTACTTCATAGGTGACCGAATTTCCGCGGAAGGCTGTTTAAAATGTTGTGGGCCAATTGAAAATGGAAATAGTGCAACATAATCGCGTTTCTGGCTCATAATGTCGCAAGGTTGGCAAGATAAAAATTTCACTTTACCCTATGACGTCACATGCAATATCGAAAATAATTCCAAGATGGCGGACAGCACGCGCAGTCTCTCGTCAAATTATTTCGAAAACCAAAAAAGATAAGGGAAAATTGTAAAAGGTCTTGTTATACCATTTCACGAGTTCTTTCAAATGAGACAAAGTTAATTTATATTGCCATATCCCTTTACATCATATATAACTCTTCGAAAAGCATTTCAAACCGGATTAAGTGTTCCAACCTTTAGCGATCAATGTTTTCAAAATCACCACTTTCACTCGAAGATGCTCATCAACCACGGCGTGTGGCGTAAGTTCTGGGTTAATGAGTTATGGGCAGGTTTTAACGTTACATTTCCGACTCTCTGTTGCTGGTCCCAACCGACTGCAATCCTTACCTCCACCATAGGGAGCAGGTGCAGTACATGTTCTCACTTTCAGCTCCGTTCCTGCACCGCAGGTGGTACTACAACCACCATATACACCCCATGCCGCGTACTGTCCATCTATCGGGAGAATGGTGTGACCCAAGAACCTACAAAAAAGAAAAACTCAAGTTTGTATAAGTAAAGTCTCTGCACCGACTACTCAACACACACACACAGTATTACGAATAACAGTATAACGAATAGTATAACGAATAATCAGTATAACGAATTTGACAAGTATAAATAGAAATTCAAATGTCTATTATGGTTTTAGCCTGATGTTATGAATTGAAATAAGTTTTATCTCGACGCAGAACACGTCATTTTGATGCGCAGTCGACATTACGAACTGGCTTATTTTGACCAAAGACAATCCTGTCATCCGCCATCTTGTTGTACTACTTTGCCTAATTAACTGGGGAAGTTGAGACGTCACAAGCATGATCGTTACGTTGCTATGTTGCTATGTTTCCACGATAATCGGATCGACCAGATCGGGAATGTCAATTACGATGCCTGTGTACCCCAACCTCGACTTGCAGTTATTGTTTCACAGGCAGTGACTGAAGTGAAACAAGTACAGGGAAAGTCTATTAAATAGTATTTATCATCATACCTGTAGACTTCATTTGCGTAAGGTCCTCCAAGACCGTCGCCTAAATCATTAAAATTGCGTTAGTACATGGACAGTAATCCACTTCACAAAACACAACAGCATATATATATATATATATATATATATATATATATATATATATATATATTGGCTATGAAATCGGGCCAATATATACTGTATTCTCCCGCAAATCGAGCTTGCCAGACATGCAAATTCAAGTTTTACAAGTCTATTGTGTGTAATTCCCACAGTGTATTTAACAAATCTTAAAATTGCATTGCCACTTAGGCCAGGTGATAAATCAGACTTAGTTTGACGCTACTCTGGGTTAAAAAGTTTTTGAACGTAACTTTAAAAGTTACTGTCCACGACAGTAACTGTTCAGCACATGTTCATTCAGTACATGTTCATGGACAGTAACTTTTAAAGTTACGTTCAAAAACCTTTTAAAGTGCACCTGACATCAAAATGTTTTATTGTCTTATTTGGAAGAACTTTTAAAATGATAAAGTAACTTCTTTTGAAGATTTTCGTTTCTTAGCTTTCTTTTTGAGATATATCAGTTTGTTTGATATGCAAATGTCCGGAATTTACGTCACACATGCATAATGACTTATTGGAGAAATGTGTGTATCTCTTTCATTCTCGAACGAAATCCTTTAAAATCGAGAAGTTTGGTGTTGTGGGAGAAACACGCACACGTGTTATTCACACTTTAGTGTTGCAAAGATATATAACATTCTCTGATAAGTCATTATGCATGTGTGACGTAAATTCCGTACATTTGCATATCAAACAAACTGATATATCTCAAAAAGAAAGCAAAGAAACGAAAATCTTCAAAAGAAGTTACTTTATCATTTTAAAAGTTCTTCCAAATAAGACAATAAAAAATGTTGATGTCAGGTGCACTTTAAGCCAGAGTAGCGTCAAACTATGTCGATACACTGTCTCGTTTCTTTACTCGACGTCGCCGTAAAAAACCTACGGAAAACCTCCAATGCTTCTTGCACCTTAGCTGCACGCATTCACAAACAATTATTATAGAATTATTATTAGATAACAAGCATATGACATATGTTTACCGTGGCAAAGATTCGACATGCCACTTCTCATGTATTTTCTTTCTCCATCTTGCTCGCCCAAGCACTCGCCGCCATTTTGTAGGGCAAATACTTTCAAGCCCACGTCCCAAGCGGCCTCTGCACACTTCATGAGCGCATTGGCTCGCGCATCGCCGTGGCCATCCATGAGCAGAGGGTGTTTGCCTTCTAATGGCAGTAGAACTTTCGAGTCCACAGAGTCTTTCCAACATCCAATGCTTTGAAATTCTTGTTGAAATTGAGAATATTAGGAATATGAGATTTGAAATTGAGAATGTTAGGAATATGAAATAAGGGAGGGAAAGAGGAAGAGGGAGGAAAGGGCAGGAAAAGGAAGGGCAGGGAACGGAACGACAGCGAATGGAAGGAGAGGGAACGGTAGGGCAGGGAACGGAAGGGCAGGGAACGGAAGGGGGGGAGGAAAAGGAAGGGCAGGGAACAGAAGGGCAAGGAACGGAACGGAAGGACAGGGGACGGAAGGGCAGGGAAGAGAATGGTAGGAAAGAGAATGGTAGGAAAGAGAAGGGAAGGGAAGAGAAGGGAAGAGAAGGGAAAAGAAGGAAGGGAAAGGAAGGGAAAGGAAGGAAGGGAAAGGAAGGAAGAAAGGGATAGGAAGGGAGGGAGGGAAAGGAAGGGAAAGAAAGGGAAATAAGGAATGAACGAATGGAAAGGAAGGATAGGGAAAGAAATGAGGGAAGGAAGGAAGGAAGGAAGGAAGGAAGGAAGGAAAGGAAGGAAAGGATGGACGGACCACATACCAGCATTTTTAACTTGAAATCTCTCTTCTCTGTTTGGAGTCCGTTTTTTTTCGCTGAAGAGACTTCCAAATGTAACAACAACAAAGAGCACATGAAAGCAAAATACTCCAGATTTAAAAGTCATGGCTAAAAAGAGATTGAATTCAACTTCATAAGACTAAGAGTGACCAAATTGCAAAAGCAGTCAACCGTTGACCGACTCAATACTACAAAGTTGTCAGAGCAGGGCTACGCAAAATTGTGCTACAAACAGCTCAGCGTGTTCACACATGCAAAATCACATAAGGAAACATGTTCACGATTTAACTTAATTCATGATAATTATACAAATAATTAACGCAATACAAGCCATTGACGTTATTCAATACTATCCAAAATAACTTGTTATTTATCTGCGATATCAAATTTAAAAATATCCAATAGAAATCATCGATTGAGATAGTAAAGATACAATAGGACAGAATGTACATTTATCCCCATACATTACACACTTAGGTAGATCAATCCATAATCAATCCATAATCGTTCTATGTTCATAATTTAAGTGACATAAACCTATTCGTCAACTCGGGAAGGAGCCTTAACTTGTGATCTTAGTTTCACTAGAACACTTTGATGAAAATTTGAAAAACTAAACGAACTGCTAGCTCGAAAAGATGTTTAAATAACTTTGCTAACAAGAATATAATAATAATAATAAGTTTGCTGACAAAAGAAAATATACAAGTCAAAGGCCTCGCACTGTAGATAACGATACTTCACATACGGTCGTCACACACACACTAAAATGTGACTTCCGATCTATCTTCTTACCTTATTTCAATAACAAAACACGCACAAGTGCTTTAATGTTCCTGAATCTTCAAATCAGCGAATCTTCTGTAAGTTTAATTCAACTTTTTTAATTAAATCGTATACAATCTTTCCACCATCATCAGTGTTTTTCATGGGAAAGCGGGTACCAGCTGGCACTTGGAGATCTTCAAATCATTCAACCGTCTGCCTTTCAAATACACTTCACGCAAGCGTGCAGATGTCGGCAATCGCGCCTGGTTAAGTACATTTTCTTTTACGATTTTCATATTGTGTGAGGCTAAGGTGTGAGCTTGGAGTAAACAGAGGATAATGGATGATTGTCAAGCTCAAATCCACAGGAAATGTTTTGCAGTCCCGGACAGGAATTGAACCGGTAATCTTCTGATTGCCGGTGAGACGCTCTGCTCTGACCATTGAGCTACCGAGACTCAGATGGAGAGCGAAGGTTAATTATTGAACCACGATAAATACAGTGTGTATAAAAAAAAGCGCAACCTCGGAATTTCCCAAGAAATCCACTGTGTTCTTAAACAAAAAAGATTTTCGCCCCTGGGAATTTAAAATAGCTTGTAATCCTATTCCAGGGGGGCATAACTGTCTAATTACTACAAACTCGAGCACGTAAAGCAGAATTGAATCGAAATTTATGCATTTATTTAATGGTAAGTTGTTTATTTATTAGCAATTCGACAGTTATGCCCTTGGAATACGATTAGAAGCTATTTTAAATTCCCAGAGGCCTAAAATCTTTTGTGCTAATAAAAATGAAGTGGATTTCTTGGGAAATTTCGAGGTTGCGCTTTTTTTTATACACCCTGTATATGTACTGCTTATGCGACCGGGACTAATTTTCATCTTACCATTTTCGAGGCTTTCTTTCTTCTGCTTTAAAATGAAGCAAACACAATGGCCGTGCGGAGCTTCCCTTTACCTGCAAACCACGTCATAGGTCTGCTTTGGGCTGCTGACGCCAGACTTAAAAAGGTCGCTCTATAGTCTAAATCATGAGAAATTGCATTTTTCCGCATAAAAATGTTTGTAATACAGATCCGAGCTTCACATGCATAGCTCTAGCCTCAAAGTTTACCTAAGTGGAGAAATCGTGTTTCCAATAAATCCAGAAAACTAATTTGCATAAAATCTGCCGCTTATCATAAACACAATTTCTCTAGATATACAAATGCTACAAGTGTGAAACGTTTCAATAATCAAGACCACCGCTAGAGCTATGCAATGAACCAAAATAAAGCTCAGATCTACATTACAAATTCGTTTTTATGGGGGAAAATGCAATTTCTCGTGATTTAGATTATCGAGCGGCCACATTTAAAAATGTCTATTAACGTAAGACATAAAACGCTTGTGGAATTCTCATAACTTTTATAAAATTATTAACTATTGGTAATTCAAGGAACTGGTACACTGATTATTCGGTCAACCTTAGGTATAAGGATATGTTAGATTACGTAAATACGCGAATTATCGAACCCTAGCGTACTAATTCATGAATATCGACGGTATCCTGTTATCATGTTGAATATCTTCACTTTGGAAATCCTTGTTCTTCGTGGCTCGGCACACAGAATGTGGGACAGATTTTGTCGAATTGTCCAGCGGTGAAACAATTATCATGGAAAAGGTAAAACAATTAACCCCACCTCTGTGTCCAGACGCGCAGTGTTTGTACTTTCAGAGCTTTCCAAGTAATTGTCCCTTAGAGAGAAAAACATATCAATATTTATTACAAGTAATATTTGGTATTTCACTCGATTAAACTACATGTTCTATAAGGATTTCTGGTGAAGGAAAATTTCGAGTGTTGGAATATATACATTTTAAGACCAAATGATCTCGTTTTCAGTTCTGTATGCAAAATTATGCGTGCTAATTGGTTACTGAGAGGTGCGCAATACGCTTATTTCGGATCGGTAAGTTTTGGCGGGAACATTTCTGAGTTGATTTGAATGAAAAAGAAGAGAGAGCTGGGCATCTTCATTAAAAATACCGAGCAATAAAATGTACTGGAACATCATTACTGCTTTTATTTAAAGTTTTCAATCATCTAAGAGCACGGAAAATAAATGGCTAACTGATGTAAGATAAAGCGAAACATTAGCGAAGAAGTGAAGTAAACGGCGCAGCATCTGAAGACGAAAACAGCAGCGTTATAAACAGAGAAGCAAATTAACCAAAAGCCATATAATAAATACTCGTTTGTATCGTCGTGCGACGTGCCAAGTTACATTTTAGGCAAATGGATTTCCACGTCCGTGGGTCGTCCTGGTTATAGATGGAGTAAAGAGCGTCATTGTAGTATTCAAGTAGGGTTTTCTTAAATGAACTAAAGTTGAGTGTTTTTAATCTTAAAAAGTCCGGTAATGCGTTCCAAGTTCTAGTTACTCTGACAATGAAGGATCGTTGATAAGTTACTGTTCTACATTTAATTGATGAGGAACAAAACTTATTACACTTGGGTTGCTGGCTGCTCTAGTTTGCCGCACAGGCAATTTTACTGCTGGTAAAGTTTCTTGTCAGCGATAAACAAGACCATTAAAAGCCTTAATTCCAGGGATAGGAGTGGCACCCACCACTACCTTTGGGTAGCAGCTAAAGAAAGATGAGCCCACGCGTTGTCTCCGGCCGAAAAAACTACGTTATAACTCGATAATCGCATACGACACATTTTTCTATTTCTTAAGTAAATGCAGATAATATGTATATATCAATGTCTTATAATTCAAGAGAACAAACTTCTACTTACCAACTTTGATAAAATCCTACCAATTCTATTTCGTCGAGACGTTTTGAATTTGGTGTTGTTGTCTGAATAAGAAACATAATATCGATCTTCAAATACCGGAATAGACTTAATTTACTGGCACAATATTTTGAAAAGTCCGACGTCTTACTTCAGTCAAAATAAAAGTGGAGTTTATCTGAAAGATCTTACTGACTTTAGTTT
>JAYKKM010000076.1:3867500-3990000 GCA_035772405.1 Chrysogorgia sp. JL179-B06 | reverse complement strand
CTGTCTAATAGATCATGGCTAACAACCAATGATCGCATACCTATCTGCAGGGGCTTAGAAATATTTTCTGAGCATTTGAACAGAACAGAACACTTGGGGAACATTTTGGAAAAAATAAATCGCCACAAGGAAACGATTGGATCAAATTTCATGTTACATACCACTGACGCATGTCTTCGCATAATCACCGCCGTCCATGAAGGTCGCAGCTCCATCAAAACCAATGGAGGCCCGGTTCAGGCGTACTCCGCCTTTGGCAACGAATTTTTTTCCAGGAATTCCTATAACTTCGCCGTTTTTTATTTGATTTAAAATCCAGTGGTAGTCCGGTTTCATATCTTATAAAATAAATCATGAATGAGTCTATAGAAGTAGTTATTACTGTGCTTGACATTAGGTTAAATAGTGTCATAAAACTCAATTAATTCAGTCGAGTATAATTTATTCATCTAAATCTGAATGCTGTCTTCAAATTTTACAGCAAAAGCAAATTTGAAGTGATAGCTTTCGCTAAATTGGATATATGCTTCTTCATACCTTTTGTAAGAGATTATTAAGCTTGTTAGCTGCTTTTATGCCGACGAATGCTGACATGAACAACTCTGAAGAGCATTGAATATTTCTCAATTATTCAGGTCAACAAAGTAGACAAAGGCAATGGAACAAAGACCACAAAAATTATCATATCTAAACACCCAGAAATTTTGGGTGTCATGTGACCAGCCGATCCCAGGGCCATTTTCGCCGACCTTCCACCGTGGAGGCAACATGCCCTGGGAACGAGGTTGGCTGGTACGGTATGTTATATGGTATATGCTATAGTATGGTTACTAACCAATATTGTTTCCAGGTGGTGATCTTTGCACACCAACTGACACTTGCTTCACAAATTGGTTAATGTTTATACCAGATTGTCGTCTTCTGGAAATGGCCATAGCCAAAGGTCTTGGAGACAACCTTGTGGTCTCATAACTCAGTGGAACATTGCTAGCTAATGCAGCATTCAGGTAACTCGCCCTTCCAGAGTTACCTGAATAATTAGGTCGGGCACCAGCATTATTTCGCGTTGCATAGTTTTCTCGGGGAGAAGTCCAGGCAGATGAACTCACCCCAGGTTGACTAAAAAAGACCTTTGATTGGTACGTTCGCTTGTTGTACATGTCGCCCATGGTATTCGACGGAAGAACGCTTGGTTTTTTGGGATAAATCACCACGGCGTCGCCCACAGAACTTGTCGGGAATACATGCTTTAAAGCAGCTCCGGGGTTGTTTGGCGGCTTGGGTTTTTTCACCGAGAACATTCCTCCGATTTCTTCGCCTACAGGCAGCGCTGGCGCCTGCGGTTTCAGCCTATCAAGCAATCGTGTACCTCTGGATTGCCCAACTGTCCCATTAATCCTCCCACCACGGATTACCACGCCCTCACCAATCTCCCCACCTATGATCTCCCCACCTAATATTGTCCCTCCTGTCACCTTTCCACTCCACACAGTCCCTCCAAGAAGCTGTCCACTCTCCATCACACCTCCCTTGAGTATCCCCCGTCGATAGTTCCTCCCTCCAGCACACCTCCCTCCACTCCACCCTTCTTCAACAAACCACCTGCCACTAAACCCCCAGAGACATGTCCTCCTAAAACGACTCCCCCGGTGATCGTCCCTCCGGTAACATTCCCTCCCTTCACATCGCCACCTCTGATAGTGCCGTTATGAAAATATCCTCCTCTTAGGGATCCATGATCCATCAGAATACCACCGTCCATAATACCCCCGGTCATGCGACCTCCTTTGATATAACCAGCTGTAATAGTTCCACCTGCAATGAAACCACCTTCAATGATTCCACCGAGTATATTCCCACCGGTTATCTTACCCCCGACGATTTGACCCCCTCTTACGTTGACCATGGTATCATTCAGGTCTGTAACTGGAGCCGATTTGGGCGTTTTTTCCTGCACAGACTCGTTACTAGCCTTCTCAATGTTCGCTACCGCGTTGATATCTTTATCGTAAAACGTCGACAACCGCTCGCCGGATTTTCGTAAAGAACTGTCATCAGATTCGCCGAAGAATTGATTGGTACTTCTGGGCAGGTGATCGACACGTTCGGAGATTTTTGAATCTTCAGGCAGGTCGAAAATCTCAACGCCCGAAGGAGAAGAGCCACCTTCGGTGTCCTTGGACTCAGGAGACTTCGCAATCACGGTGTCGACTTTGCCTTCGTCGGTTAACGACGGTAGCCGAACAGGTTTCGGAGTATGATGACGAGTGGATGTCGAAGAACTGTTCAACATCTTGATGTCCTCGTCGTCATACTGGCTCAGATCGCCGGCCTCTGTTCCCACTGTCTCCATCACTCTGTTTTCCGGCCCTCCATCGTGGAGGTCTTTCAGGATGGCTTCTTTCGCAACGTATCGACCCAAACTCGCCTGACTGTTTGTACCTAACGAGTCTGCTTGAATGCCCTGGTACTTGCCCATTTTGCTTTCAATTAAAGGAATGGGAGTTTTGTCTACAGAAAGGAAAATATATTAAAATGTACGCACAGGGCCGCACAGAGACTAAAGTGGGCCTGAGGCACAATAAATAATCGGGGTCCCCCTTGGAAAAATTTTGCATGCCATTTTACGGATGAATCAGATATAAGAATATTTCAAGTGAAAATGTTTCATATTTACATGTGAGATGACAACGGAAATTTTCGTAAGGATGTAAAAGATGTACAAAATAAGGACAAAATAAAAAATCACTAACGCAGAGAAGCAGAAAATACTGCAGTTGATAATTTGATAATTTGATAATTTCAACTACAGCCTCTTGGCTACCGGTCTACCGTGATTCTCTACAAAGTAAACTAGCGTCTAGCAATATAATTAGGGAGTCCTCTAGAGCTGGGGGCCCGGGGCAGATTGCCTCAGTTGCCCCCCCCCCCCCCTCTGGGCGACGCACCTCCCACACGTAAAATGTTTACTTTAATTGAGTCTTTTTCAAATAAATATAAACTATACTAAAAAATAAATATAAATATAGTCAATATAGATAAGCAGTCTAGTTTTCAGAACGTTCTAAGATTACCATGACAAGTTCGTTCTTCCATTATACTAAATATACTATAAATATACTAAACACAGTTTATATTATATATTTATTATTTATTATATATTTATATTTAGGCCATATATTGGGGAAATGTTGCCCGTTGATATATTTAATATACATTTTAAGACTAACTATAATTTTACTAAAATAGTCTATACTATTTTTACTTAAGTCGCAAACCTCGTTTTCCTTGTTTTCCACGAGTGATTTTTCTTTGCTCTCCATGATGTTGACTATTGTGGTTTACAGCAACAGCAAACGTTGCACAAGGCGACAGGATCAAACAAATAAAGACCTTGAAGTTCATAAGTGTTCGTTTCCTACCAAGAAAATAAATAAGTATTAAGAAAATTAATAAGAATTAAAATGCAACTATAGTATACTTAAAGCAGCGCAGCGCAGCACAGCACAGCACAGCACAGCACAGCACAGCACAGCACAGCACAGCACAGCACAGCACAGCACAGCACAGCACAGCACAGCACAGCACAGCACAGCACAGCACAGCACAGCACAGCACAGCACAGTACAATGTACAGTACAATGTACAATACAATGTACAGTACAATGTACAGTACAATGTACAGTACAATGTACAGTACAGTAGTACAGTGTAGTGCAAATATGGTATGGTATGGCATGGCATGGCATGGCATGGCATGGCATGGCATGGTATGGTATGGTATGGTATGGTATGGTATGGTATGGTATGGTATGGTATGGTATGGTATGGTATGGTATGGTATGGTATACATAGATGAGAGATCTATATGTGTTACAAATTTAACAGGAACATTTTAAAACTTACATATATCAAATAGAAACAAAATCTGTCAATTTAAAGAGCATGCATCATTAAACTAGCTAAACAGTAATAAAATCTGACAAGAGTGTATCAATCTAAATACTAATTAAAATACGGAGTAGTTTACTGTTACTGATTCTAAAAATTAAAAAAGTATTTTCTAGAGCAGTTTGAGGTTATTTTATCAGAGATTAGTCATAAAACTGAGTTTCTGAATTAAACTTGTAGCGGAGTAAAGAGCCATTTATGTCTACACAAATAAACAACCTGCCACTATCGTCTGTGCAATTTACTACAATTATTTTATTAACTACAGCTCTATATTATTCCAAAGGTAAATAAGAAATTTCTTACTATACAAATACGTTTATAATTATCGATCTCATGACTTTAATATAGCTCTACATAGTTAATTTATAGAATCATGAATACGAAATGAATGTATAGACATATAAGACTTGATTCTGAAGATGACCGCCGCTGAGGCCGTCTAAACGTCAGTCACCAACAATAGTTTTTTCTCAAGACTACAACAACCTGTACGATCAACTTCACACATTGGTTAAAATTGTACACTTTGATTGAAGACGCGAAATACGTCTAACTGTTGATCTTATAACGTCAATAAACACAAAGTTTGTTGTGAAATTTCGTTATCATTTGAAACCATCATTTATAGCGAGCTACTGAAACTGTGCGAGTGATACAAGTCGAGGCTTACATAAGCAGCGAACAGTGTATTCACACTCATGCGAATATTTATACACGAGTCATTTCTTCGGATTTGCTTGTGTTCGTATTCAAAATATTCACATTAGGCCAAGGTTCAGACGCCGTGAGTTCTCATGAGCCGAACCTAATGTAAATGAAGTAGAGTGCTGCGTTAGGCAGTGTTTTGGATATATATAGTAAAGTGAATAGGAGGTAAACTGCTGAGATTGTAAGATAAAGATACTGACGTTTCGAGCGGAGCCCTTCATCACAGCAAGACGAGCTTGAACAAAGTAGTTTTCAAATTTACATTTGGTTCGGTTCGTGAGTAGTATACGGCGTCTGAACTGAACCTTAGATTCCGGATTTCAAAGTATTTGGATTAGTCGCAAAACTCATATTTTGGATTCGTCATTGTCGTGTAAACGAGGTTTTAAATTAACCTCGATTTATATCATCCGTACGGTTTATCTTATCTCTCTGATAAATGGCCCCAATTAAGATTTCATGATCGGTTTTCGTTCGACAAACATATAGTTTGTTTTATTATATAGATATTAAAGTAAATGGTTTGAACCTAGGAGTATCATTAGATGTGTGAAGTTGATCGTCCAGGTTGTTGTAGTCTTGAGAAAGACTATTGTTGGTGACTGACTGCCGCGCTGAGGCCGTCGAAACGTCAGTCACCAACATTATATAGTATATAGATATTGATAAAATACTAGGTTTTCTCCCATTAAACATGTGAAAATATTACTGTATGGCTATTTCATCGATTTTAATATAATAACCGCGGAGATATACGGATTTTATCTCTTATCTTCTCTCGTAATGATACTGGTAATTCTCACGAATGAGCGAAGATATACAACACTCGAAGATAACACTCGTATATCTACGCACGGTCATATAATATCAGTCTACTTACACAAGATCTTATCCCCCTACCTTTTGTTAAATATAAACTTGATTCATTGTAAAATTACGTTGTAGATCGACATTATATGTCCAGACATCGTAGAGACGATTGTATTCCTCTCCGTAAATTCCTCTGACGCCTGCATGCGTGGATGACTTTTCATTTGAAGAAAATTAGAAGACACAGTGAGAACAAGAGCGGTGCGAGAAAATCCAAAAGCGACGCAAAACCAAAGTCAATGTTCGGGGACTTTTTCTCAAGCCGAAACATTTTGAGTTTCATTTTTGCAGAGAGAAAGCAGTGGGCATTAATGTTGTATTGATGGAAAGGAAAAAGCACAATTTATATTACATATATTACAGAGCACAACTTGAGGCACTCGTACAACAAGAAACATTCCCTTGTAACTTTCAGCACAACGGCGTTTAAATTTGTAGTTACACCACTGAAGAAAAACTGAATCGTTGTAACACTCGATACAATATAATCGAAGGTCCCACATCAAACCCAAAAGATTCATCCTACACAACAACCCCAGTACTATTTTTTTCATCTAAAATTGTGTTTCAAATTGCAAGAAAATTGTCCGTTGTATAACAGCACCTTTAGTATATAAAATTTTAAAATTTACTCATATACAATTTTTCGAATATGTTTATCTCAATGAAATGTCGAAAACTAGTCTCAATTCACCCAGGTTTATCAAGTTTGTTTTAACGATCTTGACACCCGTAAAGGGAAGTAAAGTCAGCGAATCGTGCAATTCAAATTTCTGGTTGTGTTTGAATAATTTATGAGGCGCGCGACATAAACACGACTGAGGCGGGTATTTGGGAAGAACGATGAAATATCGCAGATAAAGAAAGAATATTTCATGTAAGTTGACAGAACTTATAGTAGAAAAATATACGAACTTATAGTGACAGATGCAAATGAGTGATATGGAGGGTTGTGCTGTGTAGAAATACATATTAAAAACTCTAAAAGGTTGGTGTACTGCCGAAATAGTGTGTCTCCTACACTGATATGTTTTAATCACTCTCTGACGAAGGGCCGTCGCTCGAAAATTTAGACCTCTACACTTACGTCAATCTTTTGGAGTATTCAATATAGTGATATTTGCTTGTGAGCTCGGGAACTTTAGTATTGTAAAAATATAATATGTACTGTATACTGTCTGTGCATGTATGTGCATCTGTATGTAAATTTATCTCAAATACAAGTATTCCTATAATTCTACAGTAGTATATAGAATTCTACAGTAGTATATAGAATTCTACAGTAGTATATAGAATTCTACAGTAGTATATAGAATTCTAGTGTAGTATATAGAATTCTAGTGTAGTATATAAAATTCTAGTGTAGTATATAAAATTCTAGTGTAGTATATAAAATTCTAGTGTAGTATATAAAATTTTAGTGTAGTAATATAGAATTATACATTAGTATATATTATTCTACATTAGTATATATTATTCTACATTAGTATATATTATTCTACAGTAGTATATATTATTCTAGAGTAGTATATAGAAATCTATAGTAGTATATATAGAATTCTATAGAAGTATCTATATAAGTATATATCGAATTCTACAGAAGTATATATCGAATTCTACAGAAGTATATATCGAATTCTACAGAAGTATATATCGAATTCTACAGAAGTATATATCGAATTCTACAGAAGTATATATCGAATTCTATAGTAGTATATATCGAATTCTATAGTAGTATATATCGAATTCTATAGTAGTATATATCGAATTCTATAGTAGTATATATCGAATTCTACAGTAGTATATATCGAATTCTACAGTAGTATATATCGAATTCTACAGTAGTATATATCGAATTCTACAGTAGTATATATCGAATTCTACAGTAGTATATATCGAATTCTACAGTAGTATATATCGAATTCTACAGTAGTATATATCGAATTCTACAGTAGTATATATCGAATTCTACAGTAGTATATATCGAATTCTACAGTAGTATATATCGAATTCTACAGTAGTATATATCGAATTCTACAGTAGTATATATCGAATTCTACAGTAGTATATATCGAATTCTACAGTAGTATATATCGAATTCTACAGTAGTATATATCGAATTCTACAGTAGTATATATCGAATTCTACGGTAGTATATATCGAATTCTACAGTAGTATTCCAAAGTAGTATATATCGAAGTCTACTGTAGTATATATCGAAGTCTACTGTAGTATATATATAGAAGTCTACTGTAGTATATATATAGAAGTATAGTATATAGTATATAGTATATAGTATATAGTATATAGTATATAGTATATAGTATAGTATATATACAGTATACTATATATACGTATAATTTATAACTTTTTCAAATAGAATAAAGATGATACCTGTAATGAAGTGGCTCTTCGTAGTTCTGTTCTACCAAATCGCGGTACTCCACCGTGTCCAAGGAGAAGAAAACTTTATCCTTGAAGAATTCCGTGGCTTCCCATTGTTTCGAGAAGATGAGATCCGAGGAAAGAGGACAGTAGGTAACGTTGTGGGATCAGAAGGGACAAGTGATGCCCGCGATTCGCCAGACGTGGGTCGGTTTGACAGTTACTGGGACTCGAGTGCAAGGAAAAAGTCAGAAATGTATTTCACACAGCAGCAAGTGGATAAAGTCTTGGAAGAGGCGTTCCGCGATGAACCATTCGCGGATGATTCCCAGGCATTGGTGAGAAATAACGTCGGACCAGTGGAAAGTCTGATTGCCAAACATTTACTGGATGGAGGTATCCCATTGTCGATTATTGAAAACGAGGGGAACGGAAATCCTTACCAAAGAGACATCGTGGAAAACGAACTTGTAGAATCTCCATTTTCTGACATGGACACAGGGATGGCTAAGGGGAGGAAATTTAGACATAAGGTTGTTTAGGATCATGAATTGGGTCTAATAAAACATATGGTTTATAAGCTTAACTTGAAGACAATGAAGTGCATGATATTCTTCAAAAAACACAACAGAAAATTCAATACTATAATCTGTCAACAGTTTGAAGGGAATAGTATAGAATCTCCAATTTCCGACATGGACACAGCGATGGCCAAAGGGAAGAAAATTTATACATATAAGATTGTTTTGGGTCCTGAATCGGGTCTGAATAATTGAAAACAAAAAGTCTCAACTCTCAATAGTGAATAGTAATGATGCAGCAATTTTGCAGCTATTGGAATTTCATGACAAGAATCAAACAATATGTTTACATTTCTTCGTCGTTCCAACCATTATCTAAACAGTATAGATTTTTACAGCCAAGATTTTTTAGTGACGAAATACTGACGTACGGTCTTAGGCCCTGTTTACATGAAGCGGATTGAGTGTTCAAGTCAAATCTCCCATGTTGTTTCTCCTTGTTGTGTTTACATGAAGAAGATTGAAAGTTTTCGATCTGATCGAAACGGATGGCTGAAGTCAATCCACGCAGTTGAGTTGATTGACTTGAGATTCAAGCAAGGATCGACTTGAATGTTGCCAATCTGATTGATGTAAACACGGTTTGACTTGAAAATGACTTGATACGCATGCGTTAAATTTACGCATGCGCGGTTTGAGGCCTGCTGCCAAACGGATTCGTGTAAACATGTGCCCGGATTGACTTCATCCGCGTTTTTCGATCCGATTGGACAGTCAATCCGCGGCTCCACTCGAAACGTCAGTATTTAGTTATTAATTAAAATCTTGGTAGTTCATTATCTAAAACAGCATGAATGTGACGGACATACTAGCTTTCACATTAGACCATCTCCTCATGAATAATTAATGAGAAGGGTAATGTGAGTTTAACTACTTAAACACGAACTATTTAAAACGTTCATTGACGTAACAATTATGAAAATGAACGTTGTCTAAATCGTAAAAAAACAGCTAGAAATTTATCGAGAACAGTGAGCGTCTCTTTATCACATATAAAGACACTACTAATCTCTAAATAAAGACTGGATAGAGCAACTATTGTTCAGAAAATGAAGCCGGATGTAGTTCGTGGCCGCCATCTTGTTGGGATCAAGTTATATATTTTTACTATAGGCGACAAAGACTATCTGTCTCTGATCTTTTAAGATGCTAAAATGAATCAGTTGTCCAAGGTTTTCCCATAATATGGAACACAAACTACGGCTACATAACAGTAACTATGAAGCCGGAATTGGCGCGGCAATATTGGAGGGACCACGTTGGTCACTCCAATATATTGGTGTGACCATGTTTACGGAAAAGCTGCAATAAGCAGTTGTTATAAGCCTATAGTATAAATACGTGAGGTGATTATAGAAATCGCGTGCGCTGATTCGTCGAGCTACCTCGGATTATTTCTCGATAATCACCTCCAGCGTTTTTTCAACATGGCCGCCAGCCGATTTGTCAAATTGACAGATGAAGAAACAGAGAAACTATAGCAATTTTGAGGAAAATGCTGTTCCTAAAAGTAGGAAAATATGTATTTATACTAAAACAATTATTCACCTCAGGCTCAGTGAATATCGGTGAATAAAAACATCGACTTCGTCTCGGTTTTTATTCACCGATAATTCACCTCGCCTTCGGCGAATAATTGTTAAATAAGCCTTATATAGGAAGATGGGAAAATTTGGTACAGTGTTGTGCTTTTGGCTGCAGTAAGCGAAGAAACAATGTAAAAGAAGGTGAGGTTACCCTCGCAGTGGTTACATCAATATGCCCGCAACTTGTTAAACCTTCCACAACTGATTATAAATTTTAGTATCTTAGATCAGAGACAGATAGTCTCTGTCGCCTATAATAAAACTAGCAACAAAACGTACTAACCGTACTAACCAAAGATATGGTGGATTTTTATTGCACGTGCATATTAGATCAGTTTTGGAGTACTCTGCACAGGTATTTCATCACTCTCTCCCGATGTATCTATCTGACGACCTTGAACGCGTACAGAAACGCGCTTTATCAATTATCTCACCAGGAGAGTCATACAAGCATAATTTAGATCGTCTTCACCTTTTTACTCTATTTCACAGACGTGAAGATTTGTGTTTTAAACTTTTTAACAGTATTAAGAAGGATCCAACACATAAATTACACGATCTGCTACCTCCAAGGTACGAGGGGAATTACAATTTTAGAAACAATAACACTTTTAGTAGTTTTCGTATGAATACTAAGCGATTTCAGAATACTTTTATTCCCTCAATGTGTTTTTAGTCTTTAGTCATCTTTGTAAATTATTATATAATATTATATGAAAACTTGTAAATTACGCAATTCAGCTGCTTTGGCTGCGATGTAGTTTTCTTAGTAAATCTATCTATCTATCTAGTATATAGCTTGGTCCTTCAAGATGGCCGCCACCCGCTACTCGATCCGGCTTCATTTTCGACTCATCATCGATACGGAAAACTGTAAACGGATTGACACGCAATTTTCTGCTGGTACGCGTATCATTTTCATCCCAACCGTGCCAAATTTTTTCAAGTCTAAAGCTACTTCTTTTCCAAATACAATGGTTTTACTCATGATAATAAAACCAATTTGTAATTTTGTAGACAAAAAGGCACACAAGAGTCCTTTAAAAAGTGACTTTTAAGTAATTCAAAACATTCGTGAAGTGTAATTTTGACTTGCGATGGAAAAATTTTTTTTCCACAAAATCAAAGTACAACACCCAATAAGTACACTCACTTAAATGAATCGAAAATTAAGTTTGTCTTATTTTAAAGAACTCTTAAAACAATGAGGAATAATAATTTACAGCTCTTCCATATTTAACTTACTTCTTGAGATATTTAGACTTATGTGATATTCAAATGAGATAATCTATGACGTAGCAAGTTGTACACAACATTGGAAAATCCTGCATATCTTAAAGATTATTGAACGAAATCACTTGAAGCTTGTCTTTAATGTTTTGTTTCATGAACTGTAGCAATTACAAAGTTTTGAGTGATTTCTTTTAATAATGTTGGAAACATAAGTCTAAATATCTCAAGAACTGAGTGAAATATGGAAGAGCTGTAAGTTGTTATTCCTCATTGTTTTAAGAGTTCTTTCAAATAAGATAAACTTAATTTTCGATTCATATGCACTGTGATATTAAAGCAAAATAATACATTTGAGGATATAAACTTTGAGTTTCTTTTTACAAATGGAGACAAAACATTAATGGCGGACATGGTCAAATTTGAGAAATTAAGCTCAACAATTCGCAACCAGCTTAAATTCATCATTCTCTTCAATATTAAAGTGTCAATGAAACGAAAATTCCTACATCAAACGCGATTGTTTACAGCTCGACCACAAAAATTTTGCTATTGAAAATTAACTCTAGCTGTAAAGGTATTTACGTCCCAAGCCTATTATTCCCATATTTCCGATCTCGCGGAATTTGTCGCATAAAGTTCATCATGTTTGTTTGAGGTTTTGGAATGTAAAATGATACGATATTAAAGTATCCCTACTCCCTAACCTCGAAATGTTTTATTGTCTTATTTGGAAGACTTTTAAAATGATAAAGTAACTTCTTTTGAAGATTTTAGTTTCTTCGCTTTCTTTTGAGATATATCAGTTTACTTGATATGCAAATGTCTGGAATTTACGTAAACTCATTATGCATGTGCATAATGAGTTTATCAGAGAATGTTATATATCTTTGCGTTGATCAAATAAAAACACAAAAGTGTGAATAACACGTGTGCGTGTTTCTCCCACAACACCAAACTTCTCGATTTTGAAGAATTTCGTTCGAGAATGAAAAATACACACATTTCTCCAATAAGTCATTATGCATGTGTGACGTAAATTCCGCACATTTGCATATCAAACAAACTGATATATCTCCAAAAGAAAGCGAAGAAACGAAAATCTTCAAAAGAAGTTACTTTATCATTTTAAAAGTTCTTCCAAATAAGACAATAAAAATTTCTGAGGTTATTCCTTAGTCAACGAAAATATCGAATAAAAATGTTCGTTTCATATGCACTTTAGGTGAACCAGTTATTTGGCAAAATTCAATTGGATTTTTCATCGAACTATTTTGAATCCACATTCAATCGTTTGGCTTAACACTATGGCGCTTAGAATTAGGTAGCGTTGTACTAATTTGGCTCTTTTTATTCTCTATCGTTCCCTTGGGACGATATTCCGAGGCTCGAAGTGTAATCAATCCGTCTTTTTCCAATTCCTTATCATCCAATGTATCTCCCCTATGTATCATATGATTTTCTCGAGACGCTAGCTCATCGACTCTTCGATTTTCGATGTTTTCGTTGGGACTCTGCGGCACTACGCTGTCATCTTTTGCGTTGAAAACCAACACCTTTGCGAAATTCGCATCTTTGCTCACTTGCTCATGCACGTGCTTGTCACTCAGTTGCCTGGCAACTAACGTTCCGTCCAGTTTTCCAATATACTTTCCCACATCGTCCAAATATGTTGCCAACGAATCACCTCTATGCACGTCACCATCTCTTGTCAGATGTCCAGGGTGTTCAAAACTTCCCGCTTTTTTCTCTAAGCCATGTGATCGTTCCACGCCGTTATCCTCTCGGCGATCGCTCGGCGTTCTCTCGATTTCGTCGCCATGAGAGTTATGTTTTCGGACATATGCCCCGTACGCCCCATGAGTAGCGGTCGCTTCCAAAGGACGTTTCTCTTTATGTTTCCTCTTGCGGTAACGCTCGACTCTATTGTCTTTTTTCAAAACATGGCGTAATTCCCCATCTACGTTTTGTTGCTTTGGGGCTAGCTCTTCTTCGAAGCCATCTTTAATATAATACTCGTTCAAGCCAAGTTCTTTGATCTCGTCATTCAGAGATGGCGAATAGGAGTCTTTAAATTCAGGTTCCCGAGCCCTTTCATTATTTTCATGACTATCCTCAACTACTATCCTATTCTCCTTAATTCCCATAGCTTCCCCATCTCCATGACTATCCTCAACTATCCCATTCTCCTCCTTATTTCCCTTAGTTTCCCCATCTCCATGACTATCCTCAACTATCCAATTCTCTTCCTTATTTCCCTTCGTTTCCCCATCTCCACGATTATCCTCAACTATCAAATTATCCTCCATATTTTCCTGAGTTTCCCCATCTCCATGATTATCCTCGCCTATCCCATTCGTTTCATTATTGCCCTTAGTTTCCCAAAATCCATGACTATCCTCAACTATCCCATTCTCCTCCTTATTTCCCTTCGTTTCCCCATCTCCACGATTATCCTCAACTATCAAATTCTCCTCCATATTTCCCTGAGTTTCCCCATCTCCATGATTATCCTCGCCTATCCCATTCGTTTCATTATTTCCCCTACTTTCCCCATATCCATGACTATCCTCAACAACCCCATTCTCCTCCTTATTTCCCTTAGTATCCTTATCTCCATATTTGTTCGGAGCTAACGACACCTTATAGTCGTTTGGTTCTTCAATGGACTCTTCGTCATCGTCGAACACATCAGGATCCTTCTTTTCACTCTCAGGGCTTGACGTTTCCTCTTTACCATCGACGTCCCCTAGCCCGAAGTTATCACGTTTCAGAAAATCTTCGACCTCTTTAATACTTGTTGCATCCTCCTGTTCGTTATCATCACCAAAAATAGGCACACTTGATAAATTATTTTCTTCATGATCCGAATGATCGCCCTCTTTCTCTGATATCCCTTCCGATCCCCGTATGTCCGAATCTTTGTTTTTCTGATCACCGAGCGAGCCTTGGGCTTTTAAATTCGAGATCTCGTTGGCGATGGCCTTCAAAAACATTCGATTAAACAATTTGCGGTTCTCATCTGTCCCGTTAACATCAGGATGTTGACCCAGCGATTTCTCCTTATGCGCATGCGGAGAAGATTCAACTGGTAATTCAGTCCAACCTTTTAATTTGCTCTGCAGATTTCCCGGGGGAAGAAGTGTACCTGGGTTTTTCTCTGTAGAGTTTTTAATGGTACCAGCACCAGTTTTCTGAGGCTTTTCACTGGCTTTGGCGGTCTTTAACATTTCTTTACCTTCTAAGTTCGACAAAATGTCTTAAAAAGAAAGAAAAAGGTTTATAGCTAGGGAGACGTTTTCGTAATTATTTGAGGGCCACCGCGGGTTTATCAATTTCATTGTAAGGTGCTACGCTATCAAAATAATGTTTTTTTAATCTTATTTTATTTATTAAAATGCCTATCTCACGTTTGGGGATTTTACATATCCGTAATATTTGGGTCTTCCTGAGCAAAATCATAATATATATTGCCAGCCGAAAATTTTATCTTCATGGAGTTTTTCGCTGTCAAAGTTACCGGATGTGATGTCACAAGAAGCATTCCGTAGCAGTTTTTTTTTGTTACTTGCCATAAAAATGCCTCTTGTGACATCACATCCGATAACTTTAACAGCAAAAAAGTCCATGAACATGAAATTTTTGGCTGACAAGATATATTATGATTTTGCACAGGAAGACCCAAATATTACGAATTATGTAAAATACCCAAACGTGAGATAGGCACTGAAGACAAAATGGCTCCAAAGATCGTAACGCTCTTCTGCAAAATAGGATTGGATCGATGAACTTATTGGCCAGTCGCGGTCAAACGGCAACTAGTCGCGGTCAAACGGCAACTAGTCGCGGTCAAACGGCAACTTATTGGTGTGATATTTTTGCAGTAAAGCTGTTAAAGAGCCCATGAAATGAAAACTATTTTTGCAGTTTTTAAATGTTTTGGCATCATTCAATAAGACATGGCTCCACGATAACTAAAGCTACGTTTAATCAGCTTCAGTGTGAGGTCTGGGAATAAATATATTATCAGAGCTACCTCTCGAATTATATGAACAGATATTTGATGTTTATTCGAACATAGATTTAAGCCCGCAAGGATAAAACATATTCCTAGCTTTGTATCAACATTAATTTCCAACTGTTTAGCATGTCTTTGTTCAAAAGTATCGCAACCAATATATATAATACAAAGTATGTAGTAGTAGTAGTAGTAAGTAGTAAAACAATATTTATTCAGGAATGTCCAGTTCAGCAGGGCTGGTTTAAATGGAGCCCTGAATTACAAAGGATATAGATGTAACGCTACAATACAGATCAAATTATACAGTACATACAAAATATACAGTACATACAAAATATACATATATATACACACATATATAGATCTAATTACATAATAAACAATATTAAATCAAATGATCACGAAAGTACTTCTTAAGGTTATTTTTAAAATTTACGAAGTTGGTAATTTTTCTTATCTTTAGTGGAAGTGCATTCCATGTTTTAGCTCCGTTATATCGAAAGGAAGTCTGATACTTACTAGTCTTGGCCAGGGGAAGACGAAGTAGGTGTTTGTGCCTGGTATATTATGATGGTGGTATTCACTTGAGTGATTAAACTCGTGTATTAGATATACAGGTGCTAAGCCATTTAAACATTTAAAAACTATGTTCAATATAACTCCACAATATAACTCTTCAATATAACTATTGAACCAGTGTTCAATATAACTCCACACAAATCTGGTTACTTTATGCATATATTACCTTGAAGATCTTCGCTATCAGCTTTTGATAACGAACTGTTTGCATTCACGTTGTACCTGAAAAAAGGAAAAGAGGAAAATTATAAAACAAAGGAGTCGCGAGTTCTGAAGATTGGAAGATATTTCTTAATCTCAAAAATGCTTAAAGTGCACCTGACATCAACATTTTTTATTGTCTTATTTGGAAGAACTTTTAAAATGATAAAGTAACTTCTTTTGAAGATTTTCGTTTCTTCGCTTTCTTTTTGAGATATATCAGTTTGTTTGATATGCAAATGTCCGGAATTTACGTCACACATGCATAATGACTTATTGGAGAAATGTGTTTATCTCTTTCATTCTCGAACGAAATCCTTTAAAATCGAGAATTTTGGTGTTGCGGGAGAAACACGCACACGTGTTATTCACACTTTAGTGTTTTTATTTCATGAACGCAAAGATATATAACATTCTCCGATTCGTCATTATGCATGTGTGACGTAAATTCCGGACATTTGCATATCAAACAAATTGATATATCTAAAAAAGAAAGCGAATAAACGAAAATCTTCAAAAGAAGTTACTTTATCATTTTAAAAGTTCTCCCAAATAAGACAATAAAATTTTTTGATGTCAGGTGCACTTTAAGTTTTTGGAACTGTACCCAAAAAATAAATTACTTTTAAATAAAAGGCCTTTTGGTATAATGTTTGGAAATGTTAATAGTTTTACGGTATCTGCTCTTGTACTCGAGAAATAACGTTTTCATTCTCGTATTTTATGCTTCTGGTCGCCGCCATTTTCGAGTTTGCTCGACGGCTCAAGGTTGATGTACAGCGGTGGTTTTCTTTTCAATTTTGACGTCATTGAGTGCTTGTCTTTTGTTCCTTGAATTCAATGACGTTGGACATCGAGTCTGAGCCGTCGATCAATTTTTGTATTAATAAAGTTGTGTTATGAGCATTTTGTCAACCTTTTTGTGTCTACTGGATGTATCTACAACCAATAGCGCACTATACTATCGGTTGGTTTTAATGAGCGCTGCTCTCGATTAAACTCGCCGCTCTCGATTCAGCGCCACCGCCGCACCGTAATATTGCAAAAAATTAATAGCGCCGTGACGCTTGAGTAAGATTACACAAATTTCTGAGTAATTGAAAATTTGTGACACGTATTTTTTGCTCGTGCAACCTGTAGAAATTTGTTACGAAAGTAGAAACCGTATCAAATGCAAATATGAAAAAAAAGTTTCACGACATACATCTGTGAAAACGATCATACCTAGAGAATTACCTCCCATATGGATCGAAGCAGTCGTTTCGAGAGACGTGTCTGATTTTGGAAGTATACATATATCAATTGAATCAGTACATCATTGTAACCTTCACTCTCCATCTGAGTCTCGGTAGCTCAATGGTTAGAGGGTCTCACCGGCAATCAGAACGTTACAGGTTCAATTCCTGTCCGGGACACAGAGTATTTTTTTCTGAGAATATGAGCTTGCATAACAATCATCCATGTATCGTCTGTCTCACACTCTGAGCTCTCTCTTGGTCACTGCAGCAGTGTATAATGCAGTATTTTTGTATACTTTTGTTGCTTCGTTGGCAATTAGGAAGAATTCTTAGGAAATTTCTCCGTTTCTTAAAAAATAGGGGCGTATATGCACACCTGGTCGTAGTTGAACAGATATGGATTATGATAAAGCAAGCTTATAGGTTCTGGTTGCCTTACAATGGTATCGGGACATTGAGAACACTTGAATTCTTTAAATCCGAGTCTTTTTTATTTCTATCTTTGCCAGTTTCTTCTGATGTCGACCTAGAAACACTGTGTGCTTTCGGTTCCTTCTTCTGATCATTTGGCATCGATTTCGCGTTCTTCAACATGTCGCCAATAATGCTATGCGTATTTAAGTCAGATTCGTTGAATGTTTTGTCATTATCGTTGTAATCCAGTTGGTTACCAGGCTCACCGCCGGCCACGTCGTCAGCGGTATCGTTAAAAAACACAGGTGTACCATTATCGTTGGCCAAACCCGCCAAATCATCTTCCCAATGAAGAACATCGCCTGGAGACTCCCCCGGAGACACGCTCGAAGTGTGACGTCCATGTTCAACGCTAGACACACGGCTCTCAGCATGTCCACCTTTGTTTTCGTTATCCATAATATTCCCTTGCAGTTCACCAAGGTCGTAATCTTCCGTGGAGTTAAGAGAAGACTTGATTCTTCCCGTTTTTTTTGAAAAATTCAACCGAGACAAGCTACTGTTGACATTGTTCGGAAACTTCATCATACCGCCAGAAACAAACGAACCAGCCTTTTCTCTCCCCGGGTCGGGGTCAAGCGCGGACTCACGCGTGTTCGCGAGCTCTTCCGGCATTTTCTTCTTCAATGTATCCGTGAGAAAATTGTAAACGTTTTTTAGATCTGCGTCTTGCTCATGTTTCAATCTCTTTGAGTCTCCGCCAGTCGACGATTCAGAATCCAATGGAGTTTCCAGAAATTTAACAGGCTGACTACCGGCTCGTGAAACGTTATAGAGTGATGTGGTTTTCTTGGAATTTGTGACGTTTTGCTTGAGCCGAGGTGGTTCGCCACTCAGGGAAGGCACCACCTCGACGATTTCCGATATCTCGCTATCATTTTGATGAACAGTTGTCATGACAACATTTTCAGAAGAAAGATTCACGGAAGTCTTGTTTGCGCCATTGTCTTCTTTAACGGACAACCTGCTTCCCGCCAAAAGTGGATCGCTAGCCTTTGCACTCTTTGTGGAATCATTCTGAGAATAATTCGAAGAAATATTCCTCAAATAGCTTCGAGAAGTATTTTTAGATTCATTGTTATGTTTCGAAGCATTTTGAAAATGCTTCGAAGACTTCGTGTTTTTTTCGGAGTTCGTCACGTTGGTCGCACCACCAAGGCGACGCTTTAAGATATTTTCCAGCATTTTTATTGTTTCAAGTTTATGCTTCGTTTGGTCTATTCTTCCTTCGATGGATTTCTTGGTCCCTTGTTCTTCGCGATAATTTTCGACGGTGCCTCGGAGAGCATCGTACATGCGATTCTCGGCAAAAAGTTGGTCTCTGACCGTTGGGTTCGTTGCTTCCTGCTCAGCTTCTTCAGCTTCGTCTTCTGTTGTGCCACAAAAAGACATACGTTAGACGTTAGACGACGTAGTTGGTAAACAGACACACCGATAATACAGTAGGTGAGTGTGTGATAGCAAGTGAGTTGGTGGGTACGTGAGAGAAAGTGATTGATTGATTGATTGATTGATTATGTGAGTGAATAGCTGGGTAAGTGGATGGATTAATAGGTGGATGGTGGATAAATAGATGACTGGGAAGATGGATGGATAGATGGATGAATGGATAAGTGGGTGAATGGATAAGTGGGTGAATGAATAGGTGGATGATGGATGGACGGATGGATAAGTGGATGAATCGATAAGTGGATATTAAATGGATAGATGGATGAATTGATAAGTGAATGAATGGATAGATGTATGGATGATATATGTAGATGAATGAATAAGTGGATGAATGGATACATGTGTAAACAAATAGGTTAATGTATTGATAAGTGGATGGATTGACAAGTGGACGGACGGATAGGTGGATGGATAGATGGATGGATAGGTGGAGGGAAAGGTAGTAGATAAGTGGATAGGTAGATAAGTGGATAGGTGGAGGGAAAGGTAGATGAGTGGATAGGTAGATAAATGGATAAGTGGATGAATGGATATGAATGGACATATGGATAAATGAATGAGATAGGTGAACGAATAGATAGATGGATGAATGAATGAATGAATGAATGAATGAATGAATGCATACGTGGATTACTGAATCGAAAGGATGAATGGATAGGTGGATGAATGAATAAGCGGACGAATGGATAGGTATAGACAAATGAAGAAATAGATAGATAATCTTCATTTCCTCCATTATTAAACAGTGCTATACAATCCCCAGGTAGGGATATGATACTATTTAACTTTTTTGCTACATGCAGCTGTTAAATAATAAATAAATGCACAACTTCAATTTTTTACCTGTACATCCAGAAATTCGTTTTCCTGCAGAATTGACAAACATTGGTTTGCAGCGATAGTCCGTGACACATTTAGCATCCGCGTGCACAGTGCAAGTGGAGATCTCACACGGATTGAAGCCACAAATAATCTCTGAGGAAATATGCAGAACATTTGAACCTAAGAGAAACAAAAAGGCCCTTAAAGTGAAGTAAAAAAAATCGCTGGACGTTCCTACTTTAACGAACAGTGTTCACTGAAAATTTCAAGTAATGCCTCGATACCTTTGCAGCGGATTTTGTTTGCCGCGCTGTCGATAAAGAAAGGACGGCATTTTGTGTCCACCAAACATTTTGTTGCTGGGATGTCACACTTTGTGAAAGTACAAGGGTCGAACGAACACCGTTTTTGAGCGAATGGTCGCAGAAAGAGGTTGGTAACATCTGGATAAATAAACAGATGGAGGTATAAACATAATAATAATTAATTAATTAATTAATTAATTAATAAGACTATGGTAGACTATGAGAGACACTTTATTTTAACACGGAATTTCTACAATTACAAATTGGTTTTCAAGAAAGCCGTGACTATTTACAATTTAGTAAACAATATATATTTACAAAAAATGAAATTATTTACGATCGAGACGGTAAGCCTTTAATTTTATTTTAAAATGATTTATGAGAGAAAGATAGATAGATAGATAGATAGATAGATAGATAGATAGATAGATAGATAGATAGATAGATAGACAGACAGATAGATAGATAGAGCGAGAGAGCGATATTCATTTAATGATTCTACGCAAATCGTGTGGCAAATATGGGTGACGGGAAGTGCAGTTCTGAGGGTCTGGGTCCTCAGAAAGCGGGAGAACAAGGTCGGAGTGAGGGTCTGGGTCCTCACTCCTTTTGGAAAGGCCGTGGGTGAAGTGTGGCCTGCGGGACACCACTTCCCGCCCCTATTAAGTTTTTATTTAAAAATTTTTAAAAATATTACAAAATATTTTCTATAGTGCTACAGTAACAAGTAATTTCTAAAAAACTATTGAGATATGTACAAAAGGAGAGTTATTATTTATTACTAGGCTGAAGTTAGAAGGGAGGTGGGTGGGAAAATGTTTTTCTTTCTTTTAGTGACTACCCGTGTACGATTATTCCAGGGAAATAAATGCTAGAATGACTAAAGTGACTGGTGAACCTGTGGTTGGGGCCTATAGGATAATGTGTCTTTGTTCTTGGTTGAACAAAGGTTGTACTCTTGCGACAGTTCCTTACTCGTGTACACAATGGTGTATTGACCATCGTCAGCACGTGATAGCTCTGTGAGCGATGTTGCTAAGTCACTAACCTTAATTTATATCTTATTATATAAATTAATACATAATATTTATAATACTTATGAATAATGGACGATCGTCAAGCTCATATTCTCTGTCTCCTCGGTTGGTGTACTACCAAAACAGTGCCGGTCGGAGGTAAACCAGGATTGTCAAAAATTTGTCCAGGATTGTCAGAAAACAGTGAATTGAAAATAATCGAAGAAAAACCTGTTTCGACGTAGCTATTCTGCGCAATATCTCCACAAATCACATAAACGCGCTCCCACATGCAGGAAAAGTAGAGTCTTTGTCGAGTATAGAAGCATCGCGCGATATGTAACGACCGGTGCGGGTGGGACTCTGCAGAGACTCTGCTCCAGTGAACTCTGACGCCTCAATCAAAGGTGTAGGGGGAGCAGAGACGGGGGCTCATTTTGTTTGAATGTAGGCTTTTTACTGTGTTGCAATGTTAATAAACTGCTTTTTTTCAATTCACCATTTTCAGACAATCCCGGCCTGGCCAAAATTGTTGGGACACATGGCTGTTTTTGAGGATTTGCAGTTGGTATCCCAAAGAATTTTGGCCAAGAACCAACCTATTAGAGACAGCGGTATTCAATTTGAAAACGTTATTCCGCAACTTAGCACATCTCACCCTTGCAACCTTTGAGCACGTTTCCATTGTCGTCAAAGAACGTTGGATTACACTCGAAATCTGTCACACAGATACTGCGTTTGGTCCCCAAACATCCAAAGTTCTGACACGGATCAAAACCACATAAGATCTTCGGAGCGTAAGCGGACAGTTTTCGTACGGCGGCCACTTTTTCACCTAAGAAAATGAAGAAAGAATAAACGCATCTGAGTAATGAGACTGGCGGAAGAAAGTAAGCTGAAATCAGTAAAAGAGCGAAGGAATGATCTATGCATTGACCTCATTAAGAATATGGTACAGCCCACACACAAATTACATGGCCTACTACCTGACAAACATTCAAACATAAAAACAAGGAGACCAGAGCGAACAGTAGTAAAATTTATAACTTTTTTTGTAGAACAGAACGTTTTAAATGTAGTCCTTTAGTCTATTCAATTAATAGATACAATGAAAGTATTGGTTCGTAGTTTTAAAAACATCAAAAATTGAACGACCACGTTGTTCTATTGATATCTCTTGAAATAACCATAACTGTTGCGAAAGCTATACATTTTCTGGAAGCCCAATAAACCGGCTTTTACTTGTTCTTTTAAATTTCCCGAACAAAATACATTATGTTAATATAAATTAGCATTAATTATCATAAATCAGGTTGAAAAATTTACATTTTTCCAGAAAAGGCCATCTTGCACGCCCGCATAGCATCTTGAAAACTCAAAATGCCACCAATCGCAGAGATGTTTATGAAATCAAATCAAACTTGGCGTGTGCGTGCATTTCATGTTCCTGGCGCTTGTCGAATTTCAATTTTTAATCTTGCATTACCGTGTGCCGTGTTTTTCGATTGACGACTTTGCGGGTCATCAACGACCCATTTTAACTGCGCCCGTAGGGAAAGAGTTAAGATACTAAAATGAATCAGTTCTCGAAGGTTTTCCCGTCATTTAGAACGCAAACTACGGTTCCATTATTATAATAATGAAGCCGAGATTAGCGCGTGGCGGCCATATTGGAGTGACCACCATTGGTCATTCCAAGATGGCCGCCACACGTTAATTCCGGCTTCATAGTTACTATTATGCAGCCATAGTTTGTGTTCTATATTATAGGAAAATCTTGGACAACTGATTCGTTTTAGCATCTTAAAAGATCAGAGACAGATCTCTGTCGCCTATAGTAAAACTATATAACCTGGTCTCAACAAGATGGCTGCCACGAGCTACTTCCGTCTTCATTTTATGAACAATAGTTGCTCGATCCAGTCTTTATTTAGAGATCAGTGGGACCAACTATTAGCTGAGACTCTGAGTCGTCTTCTGGGCGATCCTTTTTATTGGTATTAAGGTTAGTATTAGAAAATCATTAGGCGGGGGTTAGAAAACCCATTAGGCGGGGGGTTAGGGTTAGGATCTAAGTTGTTTTGGGATATTTTTTTATTTTTTTATTTATTTTTTATTTATTTATTTATTTATTTATTTTTAATCCTAACCCCAACCCTAATTGTAGCAGTTCCATTATGTATTTCATTATACAGGCATGTCCGATCGTAACAATCTCTCATTTCGTCCAACTTCTCGCGGATACTAAAAGAGGTCATCCAGAAGATGACTCAGACCGTCTAGTCACGACCTTTCTTCATGGTTCTAGTTGGAAATGATGGGTGCGAATTGAAGTAATTCCTGTCGTCAGTTCTACGTGTCAAAGCAACCTCGTACCCAGGGTCTTATCTCCGTCTGCCCCAACAAAGAAGGTTGCGCTGTACCTTTGCAGGATCCACATATACGCATTTGGATAGGTAACTTATGACATCCTTTCCCACCATAAGCAGGCTTTGGATTAGAGCAACTGCGATGTCTTTCCGTGATACCACAGATATCAGAACAAGACGACCATCTGGTCCAAGTAGACAGACCGCCATTGACTGCAAGGGAAAAACCATTCCAAAATTTAGTCTAAATGCACGAAGCAGAAGAATAAGAAGTTTGACATCGGAAAAATATTTTTTTTCGCAATTTTTTATGGGCTGTTGGCTAATTGGATGGAGGATGGTTGATTGATTGATTGGATAGTTAGTTTGATTGATTGGACGGACGAACGTGAATATACGGATGCATATGAATGGACAGAAAAAAGAATGTAAAAAGATAAGGAAAAGATGGCTAAAGAAGAGTAATCTATTTCATAAACCTGGACATGGCTTCACGGAGCACGTCTTGGCTAAAATAGTTGGCTTCTGACAATGTTGTTTGATTTCTCCACTCACGCCATTAATGCAATATCGTTTACGAAACGTATACGCCCGCTGACCACAACTACGTGTGCATGCCGACCATGATCCCCACACAGTGTAAAGATAACGTTTCCCGCCATCCTCCGGGCCACTATCATCGACAAACTCAGGTCCTGTACTAGCATCGTCGCTTCTGTCATCACTTGGACTTTCGGATCTAACGTCAGATTCCGTGCCTTTTTGTAACGTATTTGCCCCTAGATATACTCTAGGATGATCCAAATGCTTTTGAAACATTTCATCGACCATCTTTTGATCGTCCTCCTCATTAGAGTATTGTTTGAAATTAGCGTCGTCACCTTCTTCGCTCAATTTCAAGAATTCCTTCAGTTTCAATTTCTTGGACACCTCTAAAATATCATAAAATATAACATCAAAAATGGTGAGAATTTAAAGGACATTGGCAACATATATCACAATTTCAAATGTTTGACTTTATGATTAACAAACAGGCTTAAGAAGGTAATCCAAGTAAACAAAACTACTCTTGTACAAAACAACAGCACTAATTTTGACCAAAAACAATCCTGTTATCCGCCATCTTGTTGTAATACTTTGCCTATAATTAATTGGGAAGTTGGCGACGTCACACCCGGGGTAAACCTGATGAAACTACTCTGTGGGTAGCCGAGTTTCTGCGGAATGCTTTTTAAAATGGTGTGGTTCAATTGAAAAAGGAAGACATTCACAAAAATCGAGTTTCAAACTTATAAAGACATGACGATGGCTAGATATAAATTTCGCTTTACCCCGGTTGTGACGTCACACGCATATTGAAAAAACATCCAAGATGGCGGACAATGATTCAGATTAGCAACTTTGACAGTGCAATTAATACACTTTACGAGTATTTTTACAACCTCAAACTACTATATTCCGACTATTTAAGTTACGTACTTTGATCGAAAAGGTAGTTAATTTTTGTTGCCAAAAGGCTTTAAATAATATCAAAAATGTTTGGTTCATAGATACAGGATGCGGACTCGAGCGGCACGCCAGCATGGGGAATCCAAGATGGTGGCTCATGCATAGTAGCGCGCTGCCCGATTCGAATCCACAATTTATGCCTCCTATAGAGAACACAAAATGCACTTACTGGAACAAGATACTTCTTTGCATTTCTGCGTATCCACTCTTGGTTCTGGACAGGCGACGCTAAAATCTCTCTGCACCAGTCTCCCACAGTTTCGTAGCCTGGTTCGAAAAGCTCGCTTCCCACAAGACCTGGAACAGGGACTCCAAGCCTCCCAGCTCATGATGTTGTCAGCGGTTGGAGGAGCCAAGAACACCTGTTTGACCTTTTTAAAGAACTTTCGCAGCCGTACAGCGGTAGTATTTGAGGAAGGGTTGCGCACGATATTCATGCGACGAGCTGTGGGAGAAATCGTGTAGGGTGATTGGGTAATTGGTGTGTTCTCTAAAGTCAAGTCAAGTAAAAGTCAAAATGAAGTGAATTGAAGTAAAGCAAAGCAAAGTGAAGTGAAGCGATGCAAAGTGAAGCAAAGTTTGCAAAGTAAAGTAAAGCAAAGCAAGGCAAAGCAAAGCAAAGCAAAGCAAAGCAAAGCAAAGCAAAGTAAAGCAAAATAAAGTAAAACATAGTGTAGTAAAGCAAAGCAAAGCAAAGCAAAGCAAAGCAAAGCAAAGCAATGCAATGCAATGCAATGCGAAGTAAGGTAAAGTAAAGTAAAGTAAAGTAAAGTAAAGTAAAGTAAAGTAAAAAGTAAAGTAAAGTAAAGTAAAGTAAAGTAAAGTAAAGTTAAAGTTAAATAAAGTAAAGTAAAGTAAAGTAAAGTAAAGTAAAGTAAAGTAAAGTAAAGTAAAGTAAAGTAAAAAGTAAAGTAAAGTAAAGTAAAGAAGTAAAGCAAAGCAAAGCAAAGCAATGCAATGCAATGCAAAGCAAAGCAAAGCAATGCAATGCAAAGTAAAGTAACGTAACGTAACGTAACGTAACGTAACGTAACGTAACGTAACGTAACGTAATGTAACGTAAAGCAACGTAAAGCAACGAAAAGAAAAGCAAAGCAAAGCAGGATTTGGTAAGATACGAAACCAGAAAAAAATAAAAGTAGATAGTAATTTATTTTTTGACTACCATAATACCATAAGTTGGAATACCATAAGTTACCTGGAATACCATAAGTTTCCATTTCTTTTTCCTCTTCACCCAAAGTGTCAAGACCTTGTACTGGCGAAGAACCTTGTACTGGCGAAGAACCTTGTACTGGTGAAGAACCTTGTACTGGCGAAGAACCTTGTACTGGTGAAGAACCTTGTACTGGCGAAGAACCTTGTACTGGCGAAGAACCTTGTACTGGCGAAGAACCCTGTACTGGCGAAGAACCTTGTACTGGTGAAGAACCCTGTAAAGGAGACGTGGAGCCCGCTATACTTGTCGCGGTAACCGCTGTATCCACTTTACTTGAAGCAGGATAATTTTCTGAATACTTATTATCACGAGATACATCGGTGTAAGAATCACTCCAGGTATTAACCATTGGTGATGAAATTTGAGGGGGAGTTGCTACCGAGGATATATCATGTTCTGCGCTATCTTTCTGTTTCTGTACTATGGTAGAGTGGTTTTCATCTGAGGATCCTGTAGACCCTAAAACACCACTAGACGAGGCAGTAGTTCCTAGAATCCCTTGAGGATTGGTTATCGGCGTCGATATATCTGGAAATCGAGTCGTGTGGTCAGCTACTGTCAAAAGCCCATTATTTTGTTTCCCTTCTTTCATAGCATCGTCAAGCTTGTTATCTAGTTTATCTACAGGTCATTTAAAAGAATGGTATTAATATTCAAAACCGATTCACACTTTTTATTACCAACAAGACACCCGGTAGGCGTTAACTCGGGCTACTATTAAAATGGACTGTTGTCAGAAGATTCCAGTTAATTAGCAATAACAGGTAAATTGAAAATAATCGAAGAAAAAGCGTCGAAGGAAAAGCAGTTTATTAAATGTTGAATTGAAAATAATCAATGTAAATTATCAATGTAAAAACAGTTTAACAAAGTAAAAATGGTCAGTGAGCAAAAATTGAAGCAAAAATTGAAGTAAAGTAAAGTAAAGTAAAGTAAAGTAAAGTAAAGCAAAGCAAAGAAAAACAAAACAAAGTAAAGTAAAGCAAAGCAAAGCAAAGCAAAGCAAATCCATGCAAAAGCAAATCCATAAAATCCATGTTTCTCATTCACAGTTTTTGAAGCTATTGAAACACTCGCATCACGTGTTTTATCAGATATAAAACACTGCTGCTCGTGTTTTAAATAGTACGTAAAGTAAAGTAAAGTAAAGTAAAGTAAAGTAAAGTAAAATAAAATAAAGTAAAGTAAAGTAAAGTAAAATAAAATAAAGCAAAGTAAAGTATAAAGTTAAGTATAAAGTAAAGTATAAAGTAAAGTAAAGTAAAGTAAAGTAAAGTAAAATAAAATAAAGCAAAGTAAAGTATAAAGTAAAAAAGTAAAGTAAAGTAAAGTAAAGTAAAGTAAAGTAAAGTAAAGTAAAGTAAAGTAAAGTAAGTAAAGTAAAATAAAATAAAGCAAAGCAAAGTATAAAGTAAAAAAGTAAAGTAAAGTAAAGTAAAGTAAAGTAAAGTAAAGTAAAGTAAAGTAAAGTAAAGTAAAGTGAAGTAAAGTAAAGTAAAGTAAAGTAAAGTAAAGTAAAGTAAAGTAAAGTAAAGTAAAGTAAAGTAAAGTAAAGTAAAGTAAAGTAAAGTAAAGTAAAGTAAAATAAAATAAAGCAAAGTATAAAGTAAAGTAAAGTAAATCAAAGAGAAGTGAAGCAAGGCAAGAAGTAAAGTAAAGTAAAGTAAAGTAAGAAGTAAAGTAAAGTAAAGTAAAGTAAAGTAAAGTGAAGTAAAGTAAAGTAAGAAGTAAAGTAAAGTAAGAAGTAAAGTAAAGTAGAGCAAAGTAAAGTAAAGTAAAGTAAAGTAAAGTAAAGTAAAGTAAAGTAGAGCAAAGTAAAGTATAAAGTAAAGTAAAGCAAAGTAAAGTAAAGTAAAGTAAAGTAAAGTAAAGTAAAGTAAAGTAAAGTAAAGTAAAGTAAAGTAAAGTAAAGTAGAGCAAAGTAAAGTATAAAGTAAAGTAAAGCAAAGTAAAGTAAAGTAAAGTAAAGTAAAGTAAAGTAAAGCAAAGTAAAGTAAAGTAAAGTAAAGTAAAGTAAAGTAAAGTAAAGTATAAAGTAAAGCAAAGTAAAGTATAAAGTAGAGCAAAGTAAAGTAAAGTAAAGTAAAGTAAGTAAAGTAAAATAAAATAAAGCAAAGCAAAGTATAAAGTAAAGTAAAGTAAAGTAAAGTAAAGTAAAGTAAAGTAAAGTAAAGTAAAGTAAAGTAAAATAAAATAAAGTAAAGTAAAGTAGTGTAGAGTATAAGTAGTTTTTTATTTTTTTTACTACAATTCCTCTTTAAAATCACGACCAACACTATACCTGGAATACCATAAGTTTCCATTTCTTTTTCCTCTTCATCCAAAGTGTCAAGACTTTTATCGTTTACTGGCGAAGAACCTTGTAAAGGAGACTTAGCGCCCGCTATACTGGTCGCTGTAACCGCTGTATCCACTTTTCTTGTAGTAGTAGAATGTTCTAAATACTTATTATCGGTGTAAGAATCACTCCAGGTATTAACCATTGGTGATGAAGTTTGAGGGGGAGTTGCTACCGGGGATATATCGTGTTCTGCGCTATTTTGCTGCATTGCACCAAGTTTGTTATCTAGTTTCTGTATGACTGTAGAGTGATTTTCATCCGAGGCTCCTGTAGACCCTAAAATAGCACTAGACGAGGTAGTAGTTCCCAGTATTCCCTGAGGATTGGTTATCGGCGTCGACATCTCTGGAAATGAAGTCGTGTTGTCAGCTACTTTCAAAAGTCCATTATTTTGTTTGCCTTCTTTCATAGCATCGTCAAGCTTGTTATCTAGCTTCTCTACAAGCGTATTACGGCCTTCAACTGGTCATGTAAAAGAATGATAATAAGGTGTTTTATTATATGGCTAAGACAGATAGCGCACGCTGATTGGTTCGTGAGAGGTCCGAAAAAAAGCGTATTGCCCTCTCGGCGCTGTGAAAGGGCAATACGCATTTTTCCGGACCGGTAAGTTTTCGCAATTCTACCAACTGGCCATCGACGGGACGTATTGTCGATTTATGTATGCCAAAAGAGACTCCTTCTGTTTGTCCATATTCTAATTTTATCCTGCTTTGAGTCTTTGACAAATAATCTTGAGACAATATTATTTTTACGCTTCTCCGCATGGGTAATTCGTTATTTCATCCACCCCCCGATTCTATTATTGAGCCAATCAGAAAACGACGCCAAGATCTGGCCCTAGCAATCTTTTGATCTAGCGATCAAAGAAATGGCCCGTGCGACCAGAGGTTCTCTCGCCGCTTTCGGGGAGGGGAGGGGGGGGGGACTGCGCCGCTTTCGGTTTTTGGCGCAGAACCTCTGGGACCAGGGTACCAATATCGTCGCAGTCACTCTATATATCAATATGAAAGAACGAGATATGAAAGAACTCTAAATTACCATTCCTATTCATTTTCGGAGTTCATTTAAATAAAACAAACTTAATTTTCATTTCATAGGCATTTTAACGACTATCATATTTATAACAGAGGTGTATGTAATGTAGATTAAGAAGGCGGAGCCAGAATTTATAAAACAAAAATACCACTTCGTTCTTACTTTGAGAGTGTTTCATGGATTCAAAAATACTTTCTATATGTCCATTTGTCGCAGCTTGGTTTTCAACTGAACTTGGGTTTTGGTTCGACGTAGCTTGGTCAACTGTGTTAAAGGGTGTCGCTGACCCTGACGTAAAGGCGGTACTACGGCTTGATACATTAAGGTCAGATGTACTATTTTTCAAAGGTGTTGTTTTAGAAAGAGCATCGTTAAAAGGGATTTCAGAGATAGCTTGTTCCTGGTCGACGTATTGGTTGTTCTGCATTGGATTTTTTTGAGCTGGTCCATCTGACTGCGTTGTGGTTTCAGTCACCGTTAGCGGCAGCGAGTTCGGGTTTTCATTATCATCTAAAAATATGGGGAAACATAAGGAATAATGCTGAAGCTAATGCTAATGCTAATGTTAATGCTAATGCTAATGCTAATTCTAATGCTAATGATAATGCTAATGTTTATGTTTATGATAATGCTAATGGTAATACGAATGTTTATGCTTATGTTAATGCTAATGCTAATGCTAATTCTAATGCTAATGTTTATGATAATGCTAATGGTAATACGAATGTTTATGCTTATGTTTATGCTAATGCTAATGCTAATGCTAATTCTAATGCTAATGTTTATGATAATGCTAATGCTAATGTTTATGCTAATTCTAATTCTAATGCTAATTCTAATGCTAATGTTTATGATAATGCTAATGGTAATGTTTATGTTTATGCTAATGCTAATGCTAATTCTAATGCTAATGATAATGCTAATGTTTATGTTTATGTTTATGCTAATGCTAATGCTAATTCTAATGCTAATGTTTATGATAATGCTAATGCTAATGTTTATGCTAATTCTAATTCTAATGCTAATTCTAATGCTAATGTTTATGATAATGCTAATGGTAATACTAATGTTTATGCTAATTCTAATGCTAATTCTAATGCTAATGCTAATGCTAATGTTTATGATAATGCTAATGTTTATGATAATGCTAATGCTTATGCTAATTCTAATTATAATGCTAATGCTAATGCTATGTTGATACCATAATGCTAATGATAATGTTTATGCTATAATCCTAATACTATAATGCTAATACTATATAATGATAACGTTAGTGCTAGTGCTAATACTTGATGCTCACAAGTACACCAATAGTCTACATAAACAGTACAGCAAAGCTCCACTCTTCCCTCACAAATAAATAAAAGGAACCCAACTTTACCATCAACGATTTCAACAACAACTTCATTGAGTTTGTCCACTTTAACTTCTTGAAAGCCGTTGTTCACGGTGTTTTCATCAATTTGGTTTGACTGGCTTTGATCAGGAATTATAGTTCGACTGCTCACAAATGAAGACTTCTTAGAATTACGAGACGTACCTATATATAGGCAGATAAAACCAAAACATAAAAAGATAAAACTTCAATGTGTCAAAAAATACCTAGTTCTTTTGAGAACTTAGCAGCTTTCATATTTTTATTATTGATAAAACCAAAGAGTTAAGGAGAGTTGACAAGAGTATAGCAGCAACCCTTTTTGGCCTTGTTCTCGTTCCACCACCAACTCTCATGAACTCTCACGTAGCTCTTATCAATTGAAGCACCAGGCGGGAAACGATTTCTGCCTGAGTTAGGAAACTATTGCCCAGCAAATTATTTTCAGGAAATGCTGTCTCCGATTCTTACCTTTCGGCTGTGCTTGCACACTGAATAAACTGTCCGGTAACCCTAACCTTTTAAAGTGTCTATCTCACGTTTGGAGATTTTACATATTCGTAATATTTGGGACTTCCTGAGCAAAATCATAATATATCTTGTCAGCCGAAAATTTCATCTTCATGGACTTTTTTTTGCTGTTAAAGTTATCGGATGTGATGTAACAAAAGAAAACTGGTTTGGAATGCCTCTTGTAACATCATTCAAATAATTCAAACCACTCTGACGATGCTGCTATACCAGTTGCAATAAACGTCCTTATATTCATTGTATTCAGTGTCATATAGTCCTTATATATATATTCATTTTCCCACGGAAAATCAATCACCACGGTCACTCATAACGTTAGACCTCCTAGGCAGAATATTGCCGAATTTATTTGTGTTCATGGGTACAGCCTACAGTATGTACAAAATCAACGATTATACAACTCAGTTTATGCTTTATATTTACGCTGTTGAAGAAGTCAAATAGCATAATTAAGCTACACAAATGTTGATGTTGCAGGCTGCATATTTGTTATATTTATATGATATAATAAATAGTATAATACAAAGGCTAATTTAAAAGCCCAAATTCAGTAGTTATGAACAAGGTCCATTGAAGCGAATGATAGCGTGCAGTTGTCCGCTATATACAGAGTCATACAGTCCATTGAGTCGTAAAATAGAAGTGATTAACATTTGACGTAGTTGAACGTCCTCGTTCTATGGTCCAGAAGTTAACCTGTCATATATAGAATATCGAATGAAACAGAGGTTCCTTTTTCGTGTATAGCGGACATAGAATATTACACCATCGAAATATTAGGTTTAAAAGTAGGGTTAGTATTCCTTTATTTCAGGGTTAGGACTAGAGTTTTTATTTGGATTATAGTTAGCTTCTGCATCTTTAGAAAACAACCTTATGCTACTGCGGCGTAGTTTATGTTTATTCATGTCTGTTTGGTGCATGAAGATGATGCCGAAACAGACATGTTATAACAAACGAGCCGAGGATAGCTACCACATAAAAACGAATTTACCAACCTGTTTCTGCTCGCCATATCAGTAGAAGAACTAATAATTGGAATCTCATCGTTAAAATCCTCTTTCATTGGCGTCGAGCATTATTTAACACCAAGACGTATAACCTATAGCTGTTTCTTTCCCTACGGCTCCGACATATTTTTTTTACTTCATAGAAAATAGTTTAAAAATATAAAGTTGAAATTCTCGTCCCATGACGCATGATTGAATCCCAATGGCTACAAAGCATGACGTGCAATTCATGCGTGAATAAACCACCATGAAGTCAATGTGACATGAAGAAAGTAACACAAGCACTATTACAATTAAAGCAAGGCTAAACGAGGCAAATTGAGAGGTCATCCCGCCCGATTATTACTTACTAGCAAGTGTATAGCTGTAATATATAACTACTCTACTCGGAATGGACTAACGTATTTAGTGACCAAACAAGTCAGATGAAAACAGCTACCTATCTACCTCAAGTTCACTCTCGGTTACGGCGAAGGGTTTGCTATTCTTGAATAACTATAGTCATCGACGATAAATTAAACACAGCGAAAAAATAGACCTCGCCACGATACCCTTAGTGTGGTATAATTACAACGACGACTTGATAATCAACAACGACTTGAAAATCATTGAGAGCTACACTGTAGTTACAAGAATCCTTCATCCAAATAAACGTCAACGTTGACAACATCAATCCTGCTGTACATTATGCAAACTGGTAAAGGAGGTTATGACATAGAGTGGAGCACTGCAGATTCTTCAAGAACAACGCAAATAGTATGGAAAATATAGGCATTATCCATTAACCATTAGACCATTACTCTTCAAGTTCACAAGGGTTTACTGAGCCGCACGCCAAGTTGCCACTTGTCACAGTACGTTGTTATTAAATAACGGTTCTGTAAGGTAACGTTTTGTACACAGTCCGTTGACTACTTCGGTTGATTTGATCTGGGAGCGCTGTCAGCAGTGCCTTTATCTCCATCTGATTCACCTTTATTTCCTGCATTTCTTTGCTGAAATCTCTTTTCATTTCTTCAACTTTCTCGTTCAAATTGACTTTCACTTCTTCAACTTGATAAGTTAGAACTGTTTTTATTTCTTCGACCTTCTCCGCTACTGCCTTCAAATTAATCTTCACTCCATCAATCTCCTTTCTTATCGGGTCGCCACCTACCTATACTATCAAGTTTTGTGATTGGTTGATTAAAACAATAAAACAATAGAATCAACCACAAAGAAACCAATGTCCTAACCCTAACCACTTTTGTTCCATATAGCTAATCACAAAACCTGTTCATTTTAGGTACGTATTTATTGTTCTTATCCCAATGCAATTATGTCATTTCACCTTTCTGAATTCACAGACTTCGGTCTCATGATGAATTCGATCTCGTTTGTTGATCTTCACGAGACATCCTTCGTTGGAGCACTGCACAGGAGTAAACCCACAGTCTTTGACGTGTGCTTCAAGGTCTCCCAGCTCAAGAAACTCTTGACAACCTCGGTTGAAATAATCGCAACGAATCTTCAACTCAGACCAACAGCTGATGAAGAATAACGGTTTTTCATGTTTATTCAAAAATACCTCCATCGTTCTGGACACATCGAAACTCGTGGAAACTTGTAAGAAAACAAGTATGAAGTTCAATCACGGAGATTGTTAATTTGTTCAGAAAAATCGTTGCGAAAAGTAAAAGCGAGTTCAGAGCAATGCAACTGAGTTCAGCGTAATGCAACTTCCATTCTCTTAAAGTGCTCATAACCTCAACATTTTTTATTGTCTTGTTTGGAAGAACTTTTAAAGGGACACTCCGGCCCAAATACAAATGCAGTTCATATGAAAGATCTTACTGACTTTAGTTTATTTCCAAAGTTTCAGCATTCCTATCAATTTAGTTGAGAAGATATTGCTAGTTGAAGTTGAAAATTTGTGGATTTTGACGCCATATTGGTTTTGAAAATATGACGTCATTGAGTGATTCTTTATCGTCAGTGGAGTTGTTTTGATGGCGATCACATAGTGATAGTTATTGTGAATGGTCTTTGGACGAAAATTAGTCGAAATAAACTATTTAGTTCATCATGCAGGAAAGTAGAGGAGCTTCTTAGGCATAATACGAGATCACGTCACTCAGTGACGTCATATTTGAGAAACAAAATGGCGTCGAAATTGGACAAACTCTCCAACTTCAACTAGCCACATCTTCTTAACTAAATTGATAGGAATGCTGAAACTTTGGAAATAATCTAAAGTCAGTAAGATCTTTCATATGAACTACATTTGTATTTGGGCCGGAGTGTCCCTTTAAAATGATAAAGTAACTTCTTTTGAAGATTTTCGTTTCTTTGCTTTCTTTTTGAGATATATCAGTTTGTTTGATATGCAAATGTCTGGAATTTCGTCACACATGCATAATGACTTATTGGAGAAATGTGTATATCTCTTTCATTCTCGAACGAAATCCTTTAAAATCAAGAAGTTTGGTGTTGTGGGAGAAACGCACACACGTGCTATTCACACTTAAGTGTTTTTATTTCATGAACGCAAAGATATATAACATTCTCTGATAACTCATTATGCATGTGTGATTCGTCACAGATATTTGCATATCAAACAAACTGATATATCTCAAAACGAAAGCAAAGAAGTGAAAATCTTCAACATGCAGAAGTTACTTTATCATTTTAAAAGTTCTTCCAAATAAGACAATAAAAAGTTTTAAGGTTAGGGGCACTTTAACCTATTATTATTGGTAATTATATTATTCAACTTACTCTTAGGTGGTTCTACAACTACGTCTGTTTCACTCGATATTTCGTTCAGCTCGTCAACAACATCAGTTTCACTCTCCTCCAAGTTGTAATAAGATTTTGTATCTTGGTAATTGCGTTGCGGAACTGAAACAAGTATAAAAATAACTTCTAAGGAGAATTAGGTAATTTCAACATATTTCCCAAGGATATAGTTAACATTATCATGCCAACGAATCTGACACTGGACGCCTCCCATCAGTAGGTGAAGAGATTTGTAATATCACTAGGCAATGACATTTTCAGAGTAAAAGGTTAAACGAATTTTCCTCATTTTAATAATATTATGAAGTGCAATCCATTCTACCTGGCGAAATAACTCAATAGAAGGAGCACAAGAGTCTTTATCGAACATTACAACACAATCAAGTGGCTTTCCTTTGTTCCTTTGAAGGATTTATCTCACGAAGAAACCTAAAGCTGGTGGCGGTTTTTGAATTCTCCCAGGGGAAATAGGGGATAATTGTATCTGCAGATTGGCTGATTTACAATATGATTTGCATAGCTAGCAGGGATTGTATATACAACCCGGCCTATTTCAGCGATTCTATATACAATCCCACCTATTAACAAGAAATCTCAAAAGTAACAAGAAACACAACTATAAAAACAACATAATGAACATAGCACGTTTTCCAAATCACAACAATTTCAACACAACAATCATTTTAAAAAACGTTAGGTAATACGAGGGAATTTGTTCAAATTTAGTTACAGAAATTCTCAATATGCACTGTACAATTATTAAATATAGCATTTGACCCACGTGCACTGCTCATGACTGGAGCTTCTTCTTCTTTTAATACGCGTAAACGTTTTGGTTTAGGTTCATCCCTTCTTTCGCAATTTTCGAGCACAGCTGACACCAATTCTTTCTGTTGCTCTGAAGGCCCGTTGGTCCATATGTATGATTAAAGATCATAAAACACTGAACATGAATGCACTTTTTTTGTCTTTTCAAAGTAAAAACAAATCATGTCGCTTAATAATTCCCTTAGGAAACCTCCTTCAATTGTGTTGTAAATCGGATAAATACCTCGAACGTCGGCTTTACGCCAGATACATCGATGTATCTGGCGTATATATATATATATATATAATAATAATGTTTACTATTTATATATATATATATATATATATATATATACGGTATTTATCCTATACTTAATCTAGCTGTTCTTTTTTGTAAAATTAATAAGCCCTCGAGCAACTCATTTCTAGCGTTATCCCATACGGTGCAACCAACCTCCAAAACCAGTTCTGCTTAGATAAAAGTTCTTTACATGAGAATGGGTATTAATTTTCTTTTAATCTTTTTAGTTTTAAAGAAATTTGGTTTTGTTTATCGTATTTTTGCTAAATTAATTGGCCGCCATTTTTGTTCTAATTGCGGGCGAATGCGGCCATTAATTTGTTAACGTCATTGAGTGATAGAAACACTATACAAAGAAACCCTTCACAATAGCATGACAATAGCATTGTTTTAATCTATTATGCGGGATTTCTATTTATATGAAGGATTTCTTTGCAGATGATACAGGCGATACATGGACGATCGTCAAGCTCAAATCCTCAGAACATTTGTCTGAGTTCAGGTGTGGCGGTCTGAGATTGTCACCGTGCTGAGATTGTATATTATTCTTTAGTGCGCATGTTCGAAAAGTGGTTGTAATCTCAGCACGCGCAAGAAAGGTCTGAGATTGTCACTGTGCTTGAATTATATCTCGAATTGTATAATCGAATGTTCAAGCAAACCTTTTGAAGCAAAATGATTGATTCATGATATTTTCAGATTGTGCAATTTGTAATCTTGTCTCAAGTCGCTCAACCAAAGTTATCTCAAACCTTTTGCCAAATTCATTAACACTACAGACTCTTTACAGACTGCATCTTGGTATATGCGAAAATTCCTTCATCAACTACAAATTATCATTGACTGAAACAAAAATAGCTGATAACTCAACATCATTACTATGCGGACTCTCAACCTGAACAATATAATGTCGTATTAATAACAAAGTTACTTTTATAAACACCACATGCAAATTCAAAATTGTTTGTAGAACATTGTGAGCATCGAAGTTGAGAACTTGTAGACTTAACAAACATGAATAAACAAGTTTATCTAATGAGTAAAATTATCCGAGAAAGCTTTCCTGGATTATATATCTATCGACATATTATATCTTCTTCAAAAGCACGATGTGTGCAAATGAGCAATCTTGGCACGGGAGATATTTATTGCAGGCCCAAACGGTCAGTGCGCATGTCCAGGACAATCTCAGCACGGTACAATCTCAGACCGCCACACCGGATAGGAATCGAACCTGTAACCTTCTCACCATTGCCAGCTACTGAGATCAAAGATTATAATGATGCACTGGTTCGATACTGAATAATGTATAATTTATCAGTAATGCTACAAAAGAAGGTTACAGGTTCGACGTCCGGACCGGGACTAGGAAACATTTTTTGAGGATTTGAGCTTGACAATCGTCCATGTATCGTCTGTCTACTCCAAGCTCTCCCACATTCACTACACAAATGTATATAACTCATTGGACGACAAAATCAAACGTTGTCAACCATCTAAAGACATTATTATTAATAAACTGGCCTCACCTTTCATCAGACCATTCGCATTCCGTCGAAAGCAATCACAGAAGCTCAGTAAACCAATAACGGACAATAGACTCAGCCAAAACTGGGTGGATGTCATGGCTTCGGGATCTTCATCTGAGCCTCAAATTAACGTGGTAGCCAATTGGTGTTTCTTTCATATATGTGTCTTTCTCTTTAGCCATAGAGAAAATCAAGTTAGGTCGAGTTTTGTTCAGTAGATTAACAATGAACGTGAGTCGATTCCTTTAACATAATTCAGCTTTGTTGTTTACATTGCCACCAGTAAGATGTTCTATAACGGGAAGTTCAGTGACAAGGGGGCGTAGTAGCCTCCTCCGCAGGCAACACGATGGCTTTTTTCCGAGTCAAATCGCTTCCAAGGCTGTTTTATACTTCCCTGCAATCCCAACCAAAACATTGCTCGCACAGCCTTGGAAGCTATTTGACTTGGAAAAAAGAAGCCATAGAGTTTCCTGCGTAGGAGGCTAGAGACGTAATAATAAAGCAATTAACAGGCGGAAAACAAAATCCGATTAAGTGAACGTTTCATATAAATTATCATATTCATCTACCATCATCATCTATCATCAATTAATCACCATTTATCATCATCGTCTATCATCTATCATCTATAACCTATCATCTATCGTTATCGTTACCATTATCATTATCTATATCATTATAACTGCATTATCATTATTATCATTATAATTATTATTATTATCATCATATTATTATCATTATATCATTATCATTATATCATTATCATCATCATTATATCATTATCATCATCATTATATCATCATCATTATATCATTATCATTATATCATTATCATCATCATTATATCATTATCATCATCATTATATCATTATCATTATATCATTATCATCATCGTTATATCATTATCATTATCATCATGATTATATCATTATCATTATATCATTATATCATTATCTATGTCATTATCATTATATCATTATCATTATCATTATCATTATATAATTATCATTATGTACTGTTTAATAAACGAGCAGCAGTGTTTTATCAGATTTAAAACACGAGGGCGTAGCTCGAGTGTTTAGATCTGATAAAACACGTGCTGCGAGTTTATTAAACGGCTTTTAATCTAAGGCAAGAAAATCAAAGATAAATGTTATGTAAATCAGGACGAATCTTTATCACATATAAAGACACGATACGGTCATGATTTTCCTTTGTATTTTCCTCATGAATTATTAATGAGTTTTTGAAATCATTATCATTATATCATTATCATAATTATCATAATTATATCATTATCATTATAATGATCATAATAATTGCAATTACTTGTTTCATTTATAAAATAATTTTAAAATCACTTTATAAGATATGTTTTATATTACAATGTTTATTTCGTATAAAATCGTTTTTATGCATACAAAATTTAGACCTCAGTACAGTGATTGTTTATAACTTTTTAGTATCTTATCTTCAGCTCTTTATCTTATTTTATCTTAGTCTACAAGTTAACTTTTGTCTTGAAATGTTGTCTGACTTGTATGTCGGCTAAAAACGAGTGCAGAAATAAACAAATTAACGACCAGCCAGAATCAAATAACGATCATCTTACAGAGGTAGAGAGATGCAGAGATTCACAAACCTTTTTGCCAAGACGTTAGACTTCTTGGTTTTTGGAGCAGTTATTATCATGCTAAAAGATAAAAATCAACGTTACTGTTCAAGAGAGGGACACTGTGAGGGAGAGAAGTGTGGAGAAATGGGTGTAAGGGAGGGGAGTGTGGAAATATGGAGGAGTGCGAGGGAGGGAAGTAGGGAGCGATGGGTGTGAGAGGTAGGAAGAGGTGGGTGATGGAGAAAAGTAAGGAAAGGTGGGTGAGAGAGAGGGAGGGAAGTAGGGAGAGGTTTATGTGAGAGAAGAAGTAGGGGAGGTTGTGCGAGAAGTAGGGAAAGGTGAGTATGAGGGAGAGAAGTAGGGAGACGTGGGTGTGAGGGGAGAAGTAATGAGAGGTGGGGATGAGAAGTAATGAGGTGGGGTGAGCGAGAGAACTAATGAGAAGGGAGAGAAGTAATGAGAGGTGGGTGTGAGGGGGAGAATTGAGTAATGAGAGGTGGGGTGAGGGAGAGACGTAATGAGAGGTGGATGCAAGGTAGTTCTGTAGGGAGAGGTAAATAAATCTTAAACTGATTACATTTTGTGTGTTTCAGCACTTCAGTTGTTCTACTTTACGTCTACTGTCTACTTACAATTGACGATTTTCGTTGGCTGCACCGCCTTTTGCTTCAAAATAATAAAACGTAGCTGGCTTCTTCTTATTGGAGATAATCTTCATAGATTTCTGTACAGTTCCACTAACCACACCTTGTGAATTCTGCAGTTTCCCTTTGACAATGTCTTCCAAATTAAGTGTCGAAGCGTTGATGCTTTTAGAAAATGCTTTCTTGGAGATTTTCTCTGTTCTTCTTTGACCATTCTCATTGTTTGTAATTTTGAAGTCGAGAATAGGCTTCGTAACATTTTGTGGAGAAGCACTCACGGGCGTTTTCAAGCCTGTAGGTATCCTGAAATTATCCTGTTCATCTGTAACAGTGGGACGAATAAGAATAGAAAAACATTCTGAAGTTAGAATGGAATTTATAAAATAATATTTTGATTGGCTAAAAACTGTAAAGTGTAAAGAAAAAAGGGAATTTTCCAGTCAAACGAATGGCTGTTAAAACGTTTTCAAAAAATTTAAAAATATCAATTTCTAATTTTTTAAAGGGCATTGGCAACAAAACTCTCTCATTAACAAACAGGATTACCAAGGTAATGCAAGTAAACAAAACTACTCTTGTACAAGACAATAACACTAATTTTGACCAAAGACAAAATGGTCATCTACCATCTTGGATGTAGCAGGGTAAAGCGAAACTTTTTATCTCGCCATCGTCGTGACTTTATGAAAAAAATGACTTTAAGTCTGAAACTCGATTTTTATGAATGTTTTCCTTTTTCAATCAAACCTCTTTTAAAAAGCGTTCCGCGGTGACTCGGCCACACACAGAGTAGTTTCATCAAGGTTTACCATGGGTGTGACGTCACCAACTTCCCAGTTAATTAGGCAAAGTATTACAACATGAAGATGGCGGATGACTGTAGGATTGTCTTTGGTCAAAATTAGTGCTGTTGTTTTGTACAAGAGTAGTTTGGATTACCTTCGCGGTACCATCAGAGACGTTGTCTGGAGGCTTGGCATATCAATAGCGCCTACACCCCATTGAATCGCGATGACGGTGGTTTATTACCAGAAGCTTATCATGCATCTTGTTAATAGATAACGTCATCATCGGTTCTATATGAGGGTATAAATAGGGACCCTATAACTTTACAACGATCACCCCTAGATTGGAGTGTCGAAACGCGTTGGGTGATGGTCAGTAACTTTTAAAGTTACGTTCAAAAAATGTTTTAAAGCCAGAGTAGCGTCAAACTATGTCTGATTTATCACCTGGTTGCGTTGGGAAATTATTTGTTCTTCGTAAGCCTGTTTGTCAATCAGAAAGTCAAAATTTCAAATTATGATTTTTGCTCCCCATACACTTTAAAGTGCCTATAACGTCTGTGGGGATTTAAGATATTTGTAATCTATGGATTCTCCTGAGATAAATTGTAATATATCTTGTCAGCTGAAAATTTCATCTTCATAGACTTTTTTGCTGTTAAATTTGACGGAAATGACGTCAAATCGGAAATCTGTCTACATGAAAACCTCTTTACAGATGCCCGATTTGACGTCATTTCCGTCAACTTTAACAGCAAAAAAGTCTATGAAGATGACATTTTCAGCTGACAAGATATACTACAATTTATCTCAGGAGAATCAATAGATTAGTTACAACTATGTTAAATTCCCACAGACGTTATAGGCACTTTAAGATAACATTCATGTATTTCTTGTCGAACGAATTGTACTTGCTCTCACAAATCCTTAATCCGTTTATTTTCGTTTTCGCTCGAAACGTATAGACCTCCTACACATTACAATATTTCGGCACGCGCAGCACTACACTTTTATATCATAGTTAAGGCTGCTTCTCATATAATCGTCCAGATCGTCCGTACTCGTTTCAAAAAGTGCGCAGACGATCGGGACGATTACGAGCAAATAAACGTCCCGATAGTCTGCGCACTTTTTGAAATGACTATTGACTCGGACTATCGTGACTGTAATATATCATACACAAGAAGGCGTTTAGTATCTGATTTGAAACACCGAGAAGTGTGTTGAAAAACGAGGCGATAGCCAAGTTTTTTAACCAACTTCGAGGTGTTTTCGAATCAGATAATAAACGCCTTTCGAGTGTATGGTATATTTTAAGAGAAATTTGAGGGGAAAGTTAAGTTGGCTTAATTTATGGACGTTTATTACCACATTTACAAACAACGTCTCGGTTAAGGTACATTTTTTACAACAAACATCCGCAACTGGGCCTCATTTGATTTCATTGATTATAACATTTTTGTAATTTTTACCTTTGTGTTCATTATCGACATCATCCTCATTATTGTTGTCATCATCATCATCATCATCATCATTATTATAACCATCTTCATCGTTATAAACATACTGTTTATTATCACTTCTAACTCGAAAATTATTATTCTCCTCTTCATCATCATCATCACCATCATCATCATTATTATATCGCGCAAAAGACTTTCCTTCGTCTCCATTTCCATTGTCATCATCGTCATCGCCATCATCGTCATCATGCTCATCATCATCTTCATCAACATCGGGTTCTGCTTCGTATTCTTCTTCTTGTCCACCTGAAATTGTGTCCTTTGTCCTCTCTGCTTTCTCTAGCGAGGAGATACGGGGTAGGTGTGAATATCAAACTCAGTTCAATGTTTATTTATTTATTTAACTTGGGCTACCAGCAACGACGAGTAATGCATGTAAAAACAGCTCAGGAACATCAACACAGTGTAATTACGTTGACACCGATTAGATATAACATTATATATAGAGATTTACTTTACTACGATTGCGCAACTTCTTTTCTGCGAGTTTATTTACCTTCACATTTTCTAATTCTTTCGTTGAATGCATTGACATAGATTGGGTGGCATTTTGAAGTAACCAAACATCTTGCATTGGGACTTGTCAGGCAAGATTGACCATTACACGGATCATATCCACAAACCTGACGTGCGGGTACTTTGAGAATAGCTGCAAGAAAAAAATTAATAAATAACGATATTACTATACTACAGTCAAATCCTTCTTTTAGCAGACACCTATCTATATGCCGGGCCCGGCCATTTTTTTATCTGCGCCTACAATCGGTTGTTATTAGTCGTGCCATGGTCGTGCGTTATCGTCGCCACAATGTTGGCTGCATATCTCCCCTTCACTGGTTGCCGGTGAGATCAAGGATTGTATTTAAGATACTAATAATTACTTTCAAGGCTTTGCATGGCCAGGCGCCTGTTTATATTACTGATTTGCTAAATAAATATAAACCTACTCGTGCTTTGAGATCATCAGACCGTAATCTGCTACTTGAGCCAAAATCCAAAACGGTGACTCATGGAGACAGAGCGTTCTCGGTTTCGGCACCAAAACTGTGGAATTCATTACCACAGGAAATTAGAAGCTTTGATATGTTGGGTAATTTTAAGTCAGCAGTTAAGACTTTTCTTTTTTAAAATTAATATATATTTTTTGTTCATAGTGGGAAAATATGTAGTAGGCTTATCTTATAATGAAACTGTAATAAGTTTTATCAGTAACATTAAGAATATATTGTTGTAAGAGCATTGAGACTATTGTATAATGCTCCTAATACGTCTATTATTATTATTATTATTATTATTATGCTATTGTTACTTACATCACTAATCCTCGCAAATACAATATATCTGCGCGTGCGCACCGTACAAAAAGCTTAGCAACCTCGTTTGGTCGGACTTCACGGCACAATTATCTTGTCCTTTGGTCTTTTCGCATAGACCTCGCTCCTTCGTCGCTCGGTCTGTACTAAAAGACCGCAGGCAGCATAATTTTGCCGTAAATACCTCCCTCTCGGTAAATATAGCCTGGTTTTCACTAGCGATATAAACATAAGCACAAGATCAATACGAAAACAAAGCATGACTCCTCTGGGACTTGTGAAGACAAAACAACGAGAATTTTTCTTTGTTTCGTCTTTAGTTCTGCTGTTGGCTTATGCTTGGACTATGTTCTTATGCTTAGACTATGTTCTTATGCTTGGACTATGTTCTTATGCTTGGACTATGTTCTCATGCTTGGACTATCTTCTTATGTTTAGACTATGTTCTTATGTTTAGACTATATTCTTATGTTTAGACTATGTTCTTATGCTTGGAGTATGTTCTTATGCTTAGACTATATTCTTATGTTTAGACTATGTTCTTATGTTTAGACTATGTTCTTATGTTTAGACTATGTTCTTATGTTTAGACTATGTTCTTATGTTTAGACTATGTTCTTATGTTTAGACTATGTTCTTATGCTTGGACTATGTTCTTATGCATGGACAATGTTCTTATGTTTAGACTATATTCTTATGTTTAGACTATGTTCTTATGCTTGGAGTATATTCTTATGCTTAGACTATATTCTTATGTTTAGACTATGTTCTTATGTTTAGACTATGTTCTTATGTTTAGACTATGTTCTTATGTTTAGACTATGTTCTTATGTTTAGACTATGTTCTTATGTTTAGACTATGTTCTTATGCTTGGACTATGTTCTTATGTTTAGACTATATTCTTATGTTTAGACTATGTTCTTATGCTTGGACTATGTTCTTATGTTTAGACTATATTCTTATGTTTAGACTATGTTCTTATGCTTGGAGTATGTTCTTATGTTTAGACTAGTATGTTCTTATGTTTAGACTATGTTCTTATGCTTGGACTATGTTCTTATGTTTAGACTATGTTCTTATGTTTAGACTATGTTCTTATGCTTGGACTATGTTCTTATGCTTGGACTATGTTCTTATGTTTCTGACCAACGTAAGGAAGTGACGTCGGACTCTCAACGCGAAGACTCTACATGGCTAATTCGTCAAGTAAATCCATCGTCAAGTAAATCCAAGTAAATCCAAGTGATCAAGGTCGTTTTTTCAAATTCTTCGTCTGAAAGGCTGGACATTTCATCTACTTCTCGAAGAAAACAAGAAAACAAGTAACCTCGACTGAATGGAGTCGCATTGAGAGTCTGACGTCACAAACAATATTACCTTTTGAAATTACGGGTTCACTTGAAACACATTCTTAGTAATGGTGGCCTAAATAGTAGTGATCTCGGAGCTCAAAATACCTACTTCAAAATACTATTTTTTAGTTTTTTTACATCGATGATCACTTTCGACCCTGAAATACTATTCTATGCTAAAGAAAATCTAAAAAACGGGGGTGAATTTTCATCGTAGTACCACTTTAAGACCCGCTATTTAGGTGAAGCACATTTACCTGTGCATTTCTGAGGTTGTCCCTCGGAGCTATAATAAACTGCTTGACATCTCGTTCCGACGACACAGCGTTCTTCCGTAAAGTCCAACAGACAACGACTATAGTCGCAAGGATTCACTTTACACAATTTCAACACTTTTTCAGGATTAACATAGACACGCTTGCCTGTAAAGAAATTATGTCATTTTTCATTATTTATTCTTAATATTTCATTAACTGGTGTTTTAAAACTGTACTTTGGAAGAGACAAATGACAGCCATACCAAGACATTTTTCGACACGCTTGTTCTTCTCATCGAAAAAAACTGGACGACACTTGTAGTCGCTCACGCAAGAACCAAGAGGAGCGAGCAAACATTTGGAAAAATCACATGGATTAAATCCACAAAAATCCTTCGGATCCACGTTCACCAAACTTGACTTTTCCGTTTCTATAGGAAAATTAAAAAAATTTATGTTATTCTTTTTTATTAGAAATTTATAACAATTTATTCGTAGTGACAAACTTATTATTATAAGGCTTTAACTAATATTATAGATTCTAGTTTCAATAATGTTTTTAGAAATCAAATTCATAAACATGATACTAGAGGAAAAAACAATCGTCAAGCTTAAATGGTCAGAAAAAGTTCCTGAATGCCTGACCTGAATCAAACTTGTAACCTTCTGATTGCCAGTGAGACGCTCTAACCATTGAGCTACCGAGATTTTGAGCTTGACGATCGTCCATGTATCGTCTGTCTACTCCCTGAAGCTCCTACATTCACTATATCAGTGTGTGTATACAACACACCCGAGCATTACGTACTGTTTAATAAACGAGCAGTAGGATTTAAAACATAAGGGCGTAGCCCAAGTGTTTTAGATCAGATAAAACACGTGCTGCGAGTTTATTAATCGGCTTCAAAAACGACCCATTTGATAAGTTCATTGGCATCATCATCATTATTATCATCATCATCATCATCATCATCATCATCATCATCATCATCATCATCATCATCATCATCATCATCATCATCATCATCAAGGTTTTAGAGCCGAGTAGTGTTGGCTTTTACAATCTTAGACCAATTGCTCCTTGTCCATCATCACCGTGTGTAGATCGTCCGACTCCAGACCCGTGTTTGGCATAGTAATTTTTAAAATCAATGTTGTCTAAAGGCCCATCTACACGATACGATTTGTCGTATACGATTGTGATCTTGGTGTGTGTGATCAAACTGTACACGCGTGTCAAGATTCGTCATCGAATCACAAACAACAATTATGTCGTGTGCAAACAATTGCTTACGCCAGTACGACAATCATATACGACAATGTACGCCAGAATGACAATCGTATACGACGAATCGTATCGTATAGATGCATGGGCCTTAAGCCGCGAAAATCAAAGATAAAGTTTATGTCTTTCCTTCATGAATTATTGAGTTTTTGAATGACATATCGTGACTGCCGTATACGCAGTACATATATCAATCGAACCAGTACATCATTGTAACTTTCGCTCTCTATCCGAGTCTCGCGGTAGCTCAATGGTTAGAACGCTCTAAGTTAGAACGCTCTAATGGTTAGAACGCTCTGGAGAGTGAAGGTTACAACGACATGTTTGCTGAACAAAGTCATAAACATCTTAACAAAAATCAGACATACCTGCACAGTCGTTAGGTTGGCATGGCTTGGTCTCAGCTGTATTACCAGGACAACGTAACCCACCATGACTGTAACACTCTCTGTATCGTTTTTGATAACCTTTACTACAATGACACTTACTCCATCCCGACCATTCCCCTAGTCTCCACCTGACTAGAAAATAACATAAAAAGATGATAAAAATGGACGACACTCGCAAGCTTTGCAATCAATGTGTTTGTGATTGTCCAGTTCCAATCGATGACCAATATTTTGATGTATTTTGATGCCCACCCGATTATCAAGCCTACCCCAATCTCCACAAGTAAAAAATTAGGAATCCTCATTCCAAAATAATCCGGGCTAATCGAAGCTCTTCAGTTGGCTAATCTTCTTCGCCTAGACTTAAGACGTTCTACTATATGCAAGAAAACTTTCCAGAAAATACGCACACATGGGTTACAAGCTCTCCCACCTACTTCCTCAGACCAGAGCTGAAATACATGGAATTAATTTATGAAACAACAACCATGCAACTATAGTTATTTAAATGTCGTATACTGAACGTCTTACAGTGCCACTACGATCAAATTTTTACCTATCGATATTTTTACGCATTTATAAAGCAGAGCTGCTAAATATTACTTGGTCGAAACCGTTTTGCGATTCGACGATGGCAAGTATTATTTTTCTTACTCCGAATCTGGAGTTGTTATATCCGCCATTAATCGTTCATGTTCTTGAGCAGCGTAACGAAGTGACGTCAGATTCTCAACGCGAAGACTCCACGTGGCTAATTCTTCAAGTAAATCAAGGTCGTTTTTCAAATTCTTCGTCTGAAAGGCAGGACATTTAATCTACTTCTCGAAAAAAACAAGAAAACAAATAACCTCGACCGAAATTCAGGCGTAGCATTGAGAATCTGACGTCACAAACAATATTACCTTTTGAAATTGCGGGCTCACTTGGAACACGTTTTTAGTAATGGTGGCCTAAATAATAGTGATTTCAGAGCTCAAAATACTTACTTCAAAATACCATTTTTTAGTTTTTTTTTACATCGATGATCAATTTCGACCCTGAAATACTATTCTATGCTAACGAAAATCTAAAAGACGGGGGTGCATTTTCATCGTAGTGCCACTTTAAATTATCTTTCTTTCCTGCAATGGTGTCTGAAACGCACGCCGTATATAATTATTCTAATCCGAGTTCTTATTGTATTTATAGTTTATCTGTTTATACTTGTTTTAGATAATTTGATTCAATTATAATACTTTTTAATCTACTTCTATTCCACTGTATTGTAATTCACCTTCGGGTGCGATGATGTGTCCATTAAAACCTCTATTATTATTACGAGTCAACAGGTCGAAACATCAGCAAGAAATAATAAACGCACCTTACTATAAAACGGAGGTGCATATTAGTGGTTGATTACTGTATTAAAGGGATATGGCAATACAATTATTTTTGCCTTTCTGATAAACAAACAGTCATACGAGGGTAATCCAAGTGAAAAAACTACTCTGCTGCAAAACAACATCACTAATTTCTACAAATAAAAATCTTGTTATCCGCCATCTTGTTTTAATAACCTAATTAACATGACGTGGTATACTTTTGAAAGTATTGTGGTTCAATTGAGAAAGAAAAACATCTACAAAAATCATGTTTTAGACCTATATATGTGCCATTATGGCTGAATAAAGTTTTCACTTTACCCTGCTTGTGACGTCAAACGCATACCGAAAAATTATCTAAGATGGCGGATCATGGTGGAAAACAGGAATGTCTTTTGTCGAAATTAGTGATGTTGTTTTGCACAAGAGTCGTTTTGTTTACTTGGAACCTTATGAAGGAAATTTGCTAATCAGAAAGGTAAAAATAATTTTTATTGCCATATCTCTTTAATGTGTTTGAGAATGTTACTTACCGTCTTCGGACGTTTCATCGTCGTTTTCCTTATCAAAACTACGATGACTACTGCCTGGATCGTGTCGTGGATTTGGACGAACTGTTGTTGTGTGACATGGCACAAGCTTGCACAAATTAAGTTCAAACCTTTCTCCCACGCAGTCGGCTCCTCCATTCGCGGGTATTGGATTAGTACAGTATCTCTCTCTAGAACGAAGAGGTCGCTTCCCACAATCCGTAGGGCATTCCGACCACGTGGACCATTCGGTGAAGCCACCGTTAAGGACATCCTTATCTAAAGAATACGATGAAAGAAAGGAAAGGGTTAGTGAAAACTGATCTATACGATACAGTAAAACTTAGTGGATTAAGAACTTACAGGTTGAATTAGACATAGTTTGACGCTACTCTGGCTTTAAAATGTTTTTTGAACATAACTTTAAAAGTTACTGTCCATGACCCAACGTTTCGACATGCCAATCTAGTGTCTTCATCGGGGGTGATCACTGTAAAGTTAGGATCCCTGTTTATACCCTCATAGAACCGATGATGACGTTATCTATTAACAAGATGCAAATAAGCTTTTTTTGAATATGCAAATAAATTTTAAATAAATTTTAAATTATAAATTTTTTGAATATGCAAATAAGCTTCTTACGTTCAAAAAACTTTTTAAAGCCAGAGCGTCAAACTATCATAACTATGTCTCATTTATCACTTGGTTGCTTTGGGAAAGTGTTTGTTTACAGGTTGAAATTTGGCATTTAGACTCCCAATTTTTAAAGGAGAAGGTCACTCCATAATCCATGTTTTTTATCATCAATAAAAAGTAAACGGTACATGTAATCCGATTGAAATTCCTCTTCAAAATAGCCAGTATAAGCCGCCATTTTGAAGAGTGCTACGCAACCTGACACTGTACTTGTGACGTCAAAGAGTCCAATTTATTTACAAATGCAATATTAAAGTACCTATGCAATGAAAAATTCAGTTGTAAAATAACTCTTTTGTTTGAAAGAACTCTTGAAACTATAAAGACTAACCATTTACAACTTTTTCATATCTCACTTCACTCTTGAGATATTAAGATTTGATTTGTTTAATTTGTACATGACAATACTTATGACATCACAGTGCATAATAACTTATTGAAAAATTCTGCATATCTTTACCATTATCACATGGAATCGTTTGATGATTTGCATATTTGATGTACCTGCATTTCAAGTGATTTCATCACATAATATCAAGGATACATAAGCGTTTTCAATAAGTTATTATACAGTGTGATGTCATAAGTATGATCATTTACATATCAAACAAATCTTAATATCTCAAGAGTGAAGTGAGATATGAAAAAGTTGTAAATGGTTATAGTCTTTATGGTTTCAAGAGTTCATTCAAACAAAAGAGTTATTTTACAACTGAATTTTTCATTGCATATAGTACTTTAAATACAAATACATCGAGCCAGAATATATGTGCCTAATACCGATGGATTTACAGTGGTGATTTAAATACTAAGGATTTATGGTGAAGAAATGTTGAAATATATACATCGAGTGTTGAAATATATACATTTTAAGACCAAAGCGGGACCAGTTGCGCAAACTGCGATGCTAGTGCAGTGGAGCACTGGGTCGTTTTAGGAACCGGCTGAGAACAAGTATATGAGGTCCGGCTATCCTTTACAATAATAAAACATAATAACAATAAGATTTGACACACCTTGAGAATAAAGAAGAGTCGAACTTCCGTTGTGACGTACTAGATCAAGGTTGTAAGGAATTTGCTGCTTCGCAATCCCCGAAGCATCATGGGAAGTGTTCTTGGCTTTGTTTTCGGCATGGTTGGCTCGACGGCCTTCGTTAGTTGCCTTGAGGATAACTGGGCATCAAAAATATAAAAATATATATCAACCAAAACAAGAGCTTTAAATTACCATTCTCCATCATTTTAGAACTTTATTTAAACAAGATAAACTTAATTTTCATTTCATAAGCACTTTAATATTAAAGCAAAATAATAAAGGATGCAAACATAATTTGAGTTTCTAGTTTCATAAAGGGCGCAAACCATTAACTCTTTCCTGACCGGCCCAGTCAAAATGGGTCGTAGAAGACCCCCGAAGTCGTCAATCGAAAAACACGGCACACGGTAACGCAAGATTAAAAATTGAAATTCGACAAGCGCCAGGAACATGAGATCCACTCACCCGCCAAGTTTGATTTGATTTCATAAACAACTCTGCGATTGGTGGCATTTTGAGTTTTCAAGATACTACGCGGGCGTGCAAGATGGCCTTTTCTAGAAAAATGTAAATTTTTCAACCTGATTTATGATAATTAATGCTAATTGCAATTAACATAATGTGTTTTGTTCGGAAAATTTAAAACCACAAGTAAAAGCCAGTTTATTGGGCTTTCAGAAAATGTATAGCTTTCGCAACAGTTATGGTTATTTCAAGAGATATCAATAGAACAAAGAGGTGGTTCAATTTTGGATGTTTTTCAGCCTGTCAGGAAAGAGTTAATGGCGGCAATGAAAAACGGTCATAGAGAGAATAAGCTCAAAATTTCGCAACCTTAATTAAATTTATCATTTCAATTCAATGTCGTATTAAAAAATACGTCACCGAATTCAGCTAACAAAATCCCATCGAGGAAGAATATTGTTAAAAAGTAACGATTGTTTACCTACCACGTCTTAAGCGAGTTTCCTTGGCCATCTCCGAAACTTGCAGTGAGTGGATTCTTATTAGAAATATACACGAGGAGTAGATGAACAATAGAAGTTTGTTTTTCATTTTCTCGCCAATCAATCAATCTAGCAGCAAATAAGATTTAAAACCGTTAAGCTTCGTAGGTATAGTGTAGAAATACAAATCAAAAACTCTAAAAGGTTGGTGTGCTGCCGAAGTCTAATGAGCCTCATTTTCCATTCTTAGATCTGCCTTGTTATGTCTGGGAGGTTCCCGGCTGTGCACAGGCTATGCTATGTCTAAAAGGTTCACGAACACCAAGAAGGGTACATTGCAATATATAGACATTGATTTATATATTAGATATTTAAATAACCAAAATACGGTCATTTTAATCAAAATATTTGGTTATTTTAAGCATTCAGATTGGTATGAATTTGAGGTGAGACAGCCTATCAAATCGGTTGTTTCAACCAATCTGTTTTTACAGTGAACCTGTGGCCCTCTTAAAAGCTCATAAAAATGGTTTAACATTTATCTGATAAAAGATATATAGATATATCGAGATTGCTGATTTAGCAGTAACTGCAGTATACGTATTATGTTGTTGTACGTATTATGTTGTTGTACGTATGATGTTGTTGTACGTATGATGTTGTTGTACGTATGATGTTGTTGTACGTATGTTGTTGTACGTATGTTGTTGTACGTATGTTGTTGTACGTATGATGTCGTTGTACGTATGATGTTGTTGTACGTATGTTGTTGTACGTATGTTGTTGTACGTATGTTGTTGTACGTATGATGTTGTTGTACGTATGATGTTGTTGTACGTATGATGTTGTTGTACGTATGATGTTGTTGTACGTATGATGTTGTTGTACGTATGATGTTGTTGTACGTATGATGTTGTTGTACGTATAATGTAGTAGTACGCATGATTTTATAGTACATATGTCGCAACGTACAAACTAGTACATAGTTACGTATAGCCTTCGGCGTCGCTCAGCCAGTCTGAGATCAGACGAAGGTTGCGGGTTCGATTCCCGGTTGGGGCTCAGAAACAATTTTCTGAGTTTGCGTTAAAGCTCGAGTAGCACTCAATTTACTATATTGAAATAACCAAGCTGTAATTAAGTCACACACAAATATATATATATATATATATATAACAAATATATATATATATAACAAACATATAACAAATATATATATATATATATATATATATATATATATATATATATATATATATATATATATATATATATATATATAGGTAATATTTGGCATTTCACTCGATCAAACTACATGCATGTTGAAAGGATTTATGGTGAAGGAAAATTTCGAGTGTTGGAATACATACATTTTAAGACCAAACCGGGACCAGTTGCGAAAAATGCAACTTCAAGGCCTTCCGGCTGGAATTGAACCCGCGACCCTGCGATGCTAGTGCAGTGTATATATAATATATAACACAACAAACATGTATTATGGAAATTTCACTGACGCTTCGTTACCATGATAGTGAACGTACCATATGTGAACCATGAAATAATAATAAAGGTTTAAAGTAAACCTACACAAGTGAATAAGTATAATTAAGCTTTTAAAATAGTATGACGGTGTTAACAATCCTTCTCGTATCAACTAGCAACTTACCACAATTTACACCGCCATTACATACAGCAAAAAAACAACTTTGGAAACAAATCCATATTCGGAAAAGGCACACTTCAGTTCAGGGTAACATACTTTGACAAGGCACGATCATGAAGTTTAGGAAATGTGATCAAGCCATGTTTTAATGAGTCTATACTATCAGATATGGTCTAGAAGCGGTTCATTAAATCTCAAAAACACAACAACAGGTGGTGGTAAAGAAAAGGCAACGGTATTTGCTCTTTGTTAAACTAACCGGTCAGCTATAGAGAAAAACCTCAATAAAAATAGCTTCATTTTCACAAAAGTCTTAGCTTAATGTTTGAATGCCCTGGGCATGTTGGTTGTATGAAACGCTAAACTACGATTTAATGAATGTAAACTAGAGTGTTGTATATAGACAGTGTCGCTTAAAGTAGCACTACGATGAAAATTCACCCCCGTCTTTTAGATTTTCTTCAGCAATAGTATTTCAGGGTCGAAAGTGATCGATGTAAAAAAACCTAAAAAAATGGTATTTTGAAGTAAGTATTTTGAGCTCTGAAATCACTATCATTTAGGCCACCATTACTAAGAACGTGTTCCAAGTGAGCCCGCAATTTCAAAAGGTAATATTGTTTGTGACGTCAGATTCTCAATGCTACGCCAGAATTTCAGTCGAGCTTACTTGTTTTCTTCGAGAAGTAGATGAAATGTCCAGCCTTTCAGACGAACAACTTGAAAAAAGGACCTTGATCACTATGGATTTACTTGAAGAATTAGCCATGTGGAGTTTTCGCGTTGAGAGTCTGACGTCACTTCCTTACACTGGTCAGCAACGTGATCGATTAATGGCGGACATAACAACTCCAGATTCGGAGACAGAAAAATACTTGCCATCGTCGAATCGCAAAACGGTTTCGACCGAGTAATATTAGCAACTCTCCTTTATAAATACGTAAAAATATCGATAGGTAAAAATATGATCGTAGTACCACTTTAACAAAGTATCAACACCCAGGCGCTTGTTTTGCGTGAAGGCGCGCGGGAACCCGGTCGCATCCACGCGCGCGTCACGCGGCGGGTAGCAAAATAAGCGCCTGGGTACGAGTCTGGTGAACTGACAAAATATTAAAGGATTATCAACCGAGTGCGAAGTCAGCATTGGTGCAAATTATTGTGCACCGGAATAATTGTTTTTCTTGCCCTTTCAATTCATTACGACAGCGCGCATAAGACAGATGCCACTTATTTTTATAGAAATAATAGTTCTTATATAGCCAACCACCATATATCAGCGATTCTGCATTCTTAAGTTCTAGGACGGCGACGGCAGTGAAAGTAATATAAATTTTAGTATTTGAATGAAACCATGCTCGATTGACTAGCGTGTTTAACACTCAAAGTTTGTTTTATGATCTCCAAAAGGCTTCAATATTTCTAAAACGATTGTAGTGTCTGTGTTTAAGGTCACTCTTAAGGAACAGCTCTCATGTCTTCGCGAGTTACCCTCGTCCCGAACTGATGTGAAAATGCTCTCAGTGGTGTTGTAAACACAAGATTACTCTTGGGATAAAGATTCTTTTGTCCACGTCCAAGGTCCACGTCCAAGGTTGCCGTCGTAGATCTTAAGGGTGTTCCGACCGTTGCTAAACTACCGGTTGTTAAGGTCAGGTATACTTCGTGAGTGGACAATAAATTCAAGGTATAACCAAGATATTTTATGTGTGGAATATTTAGGCAAACATCATTCGTCTGGTGACGTGTTTGATGACGTCACAGTGACGTCATCGACAAACACAAAATCTCTATAATTTGCGTCATTTTTTACATTAGGCTCACCTTAAAAATTCGATATCCAGACTACTTTTTAAAAATTCTTAAAATCCATACGTACTTTTGTGAAGATAATCGTCCAGATTCAGGACGGTCAGGACACTAAGAGTCCCAACTACAACACACAACATATAACGACTACAAACTAATCACCAGTTCTCGTAGCATGAAACGCTGCTCGTCTGCACAAACTCAGTTCCGAGCACCTTGATTACTCAAAAGATGAGTCCGCAAATCATCAATCACAGTATCCAGCGGAACATAGTGTCCACCCTGCGAGTTAGACATTTCGCCTTCTTTGTTTGTATTTAACTGGTCATCGGGTATGATCCCGTGGTCTTCCCCCATGCGCGGTAAGCCGCCATCATGCAAGAAAATCTGTTCTGCGTCTGGCAAACCTAAGGTAGTTCCCCCCTTTTTAAGATCCTCAGATGCTCCAATTGAACCCCGTTGGATCCCCGGAGATTTTAAGCTGGATAATCCTTCATCGGGCGCGATCGAATCGTCTGCATGATGTAAAGCGCTTCGGATGTCGCTCAAGTCTTGTTTCATAATTTTGTTATACATGGCTGGTTGAAACAACGCATGCGCACTATCCCCAGTCCCATCGCTTGCCTGATGTGACTCGTCGTTTTTCAACACTTGGTCCACACTATGTAAACCGGACTTATTAGGAATAAATCGCACGTCACCTCCGTGCAAAGTGCGCGCGTCCTCTGACCCAACGGACGATATGCCTTCGGAAGATAAGCCCTCGGAGGATAAGCCCTCGGAGGATAAGCCCACGGGAGATAACCCCTCGGAAGTTGACGCGCTGGAGGATAATTCTTGACCATTCATCTTGTGGTGTAGATAATCCCCGGCACTTTGATCACCGTCTTCTTTCAGTGTATTTACTTTGTACACCTGCGGGCTTTCAACGTAGCTATCCAGGTGGATGGGTGGTTTTAGTTTTAGTTTCCAGTCTTCTGTAACACCAACCCCGTTGCCCCCCTGATTCTGATATTGTTCGGCGTTGAGCGAGGTCATGGTCAGTATGGGGTTCTTCCGCGGATTGTTAAATTCTTTGAGTTTGTTCGATGGGACGCGTGGTAAACTGAAATGGCCATTTTCAGCTTTGCCATGACTTGTATCACTGTCCTCGTTTTCATCTAGTTTCTCGTCAACGTCCGTCGTATCGTCGTCGTCGTCCGTCGTATAGTCGTCGTCCTTCTCATAGTCCTTATCGTCATGTTCGTTATGATGCTCGTCTAGTTCGTGGTACTAAAGAAAACATGTTTCGTTATGTCAGACGCTGACCAGAAATTTCCAAAAGCTAGATTTTGAACCAGGTTCGGTATTAGGAAGCTCTATCCTATTTTGATTAGGTCTAAAAGTATTTTGAAAATGAGACAGAATGGCTTTCTCGGTTTCTCAATACGTCATCTCGTTCCAGAGATATTCAGGTTTTTGAAACATGCAAATTAGATGCCCTATGATGTCATTTTCTCACATAGACAAAATAAAATTCACAAATCTCATATCCAATGGTGAAAGTACACACCACTGTGCATAATATGTTGTTGCCAGGGAGATCGCTTGGTGTCAGATCTCTTCCATTTTTAAACAAAAATTGTTTGGCAACAACATACTTCACACAATGGTTTGCACCATCATCATTGACATACATGTGCAAAGTTTCAAAACATTCCATTTGTTATTTGCAGAGATATTCCTCATTTTATGAATTCTATTTTGTCTCAAGGCATCTAATATGCATGTTTCAAAAACCTGAATATCTCTGGAACGAGACGAGGTATTGAGAAACCGAGAGAGCCATTCTTGTTTCATTTTCAAAATATTTTTAGATAAAATCAAAATTGGATAGGCGAATTTTTCATCTCAGTAACACTTTATAGTGCATATGAAACCTCCACAATTCTTAGCTTTCTGTATCGACAATGCCAACATAGTTGATAAGTTCTTTTATAGTTTTTGATTTGACCCAATTGTTTCCGATATATCTGTTTTTAAACCTGACCAGTTGTATAGGTTGTGTTCTGTTGCATACAGCTGCTGTGGTCTAGTGGTTACCACACATGTCTATGAGCTGGGAGACACAGGTTCATATCCTGGGTCGGACCTCCACTCAGGGTCTTAAAAATAATTGAGGAGAAAGTGCTGCCTTTGCAATAATACCAGCAAATGGTAAGACTTTCGGGTCTTCTCGGATAACGACCTTAAAAATCGTAGGCCCTCGGAACCCCTATCAATTGGGCTTCTAGCCTGTTGGGGTATTCCGTTCACCTAAAATAGTGATAAATCTAATAAACTATGGGTATACTCCAGTCAAAATACAATACACTGACTTTAGTTTATTCCCAAAGTTTCAGCATTCCTATCAATTTAGTTACGAAGGCATGGCTAGTTGAAGTTGAAAATTTGAGGATTTTGACGCCATATTTGTTTAGAAAATATGACGTCATTGAGTGCTTCTTCATCGACAGATAAACGGGTGTAAAATTTCATATAATGGGCCTGTTTCGATGAACTCTAAATGCCTCTAACGCTTGTTCTCACTTTCTGAAACACAGACAATTAGAGTTCAACTGAATTGTGAATGCGGTGAAAGGTGTTATATATATATATTTTAAAGTAATATTTGAACTTAAAGGTATATGGCAATATAAATTCACTTTGTCTCATTTGAAAGAACTCGTAAAATGGTATAAGAAGACCTTTTACAATTTTTCTGTGTCTTTCTTGGTTTTTGAAATATTTCAGATAATTATGACAAAAGACAGTCTACAATCCGCCATCTTGTTGTAATATTTGACCTAATTAACTAGGAAATTGGCGACGTCACAAGCAGGGTAAACCTGATGAAACTACTCCATAGGTGACCGAATTTCCGCGGAAGGCTTTTTAAAATGTTGTGGGCCAATTGAAAATGGAAATAGTGCAACATAATCGAGTTTCTGGCTCATAATGTCGTAAGGTTGGCAAGATAAAAATTTCACTTTATCCTACTTATGACGTCACATGCATATCGAAAATAATTCCAAGATGGCGGACAGCACGCTCTGTCTTTCGTCAAATTATTTCGAAAACCAAAAAAGATAAGGGAAAATTGTAAAAGGTCTTGTTATACCATTTCACGAGTTCTTTCAAATGAGACAAAGTTAATTTATATTGCCATATCCCTTTAAGTAAAAGGTAAATATATTTGCTTACGTGAGTATACTTCTTTCTTCCATGAATTTTCTTTATTTTGGCATGGGCATAATAGATCCCATTTTGTGGACTGTTCTTTATTATGTCAGCCAAAGCAGCCTTACTCAACCTCAACCAAGGTCTTTTGAATCTCTTTTTGTACGCCAACTTGGTTAACGAGGGGGTTTGAGAACGATCGTCGGCATTTTCCTGGCCATCTTCTGTATCTTTTTCTTTAACAAATACAAAAACAATAAATAGTGATAATAATAATAATGATAATAATAATAATAATAATAATAATAATAATAATAATAATAATAATAATTATGATAATGATGGCAATAATGATGATGATGATGGCGATAATGATGATGATAATGATGATGGCGATGATGATGGCAATAATGATGATTGCAGTCAAACATGAGAGATGGACCATCTTTTCAACAGCATTGTGTTACCCAACATCACCTATGGTATATCTGTCTATGGTGCGGCTGATTCAGAACTCACAACTGTTCAATGCTTTTTAGACCACTGCCATAAACGTAGATACGTTTCAAAGTATGTGGATATCCAGAACATTATGGAAAACCAAGATATGGTGATTTTCAAGAAAGTTTCAAAATTAAATAGTCATCCTCTCTACCACCTTATGCCGCAAGCTAAAACAATTAATTATAACTTAAGGAAAAAGTCAAGTCATCGTCCTAAACTAAACACTAACCGTTTTATGAACTCCTTTATTAATCGTGTAATTTATAGATATGATTTAACATTTTAGGTTATTGTAATTACTTCCAACTTGTAACATAAAATATATTCTCTTATCCTATGATTTATTAAAGACCATTGATTGATTGATTGATTGATTGATTGATGGCGATAATGATGGCGATGACGATAATAATAACGATGATACATACAATCTGCTTAATCACCATTGGTATTACTATTGTGATGAACGCGTATGTATTACTTTACCTTTACATTCCATAATTTCTTGCTTCGAGTTTAAATTCCAAAATGATGACTTGCATTGGAAATCAGTGAAGCATTTCGCCTGTGGATCAGTGGTACATGATTTACCAACACAAGGGTCGCTGATACAGTTTAATGTCACAGGTGTCTTGAGTACCCCTTTTCATGAGATTAAAAAAAACATAAAGCACGAGGTGAAGAGCAGTGCAGTGCGGTGCATTGCATTGCAGTGCGGTACGGTACGGTGCGGTGCGGTGCAGTGCGGTGCAATGACCTGTTGGTATGATGTGATGTGGTGACTGCAGGAATGGTAATCATACTGCTGGGCGCAAACTGAGGTGTTTCGTTTTGTCGAAAAGCAGTATACTTCTGGATATCCAAGTACTTACCAGTACAGCTCAGGACATTTCCAGTTTCGTCAAAATACACAGGATGACATAAGGCACTTGTCACACACTTCGCCATGAGCAGTAGCATACACATCGAGGTCTTACAAGGGTCTCTTTCGCACACTCGACCCGACGGCACGGTGAGAAATGTGTTTTCAACTGAAAAAAAAAACAAAGAACAGAAGTTGACGAAAAACTCACTTTAATGAAGACCAAAAACCCTATTTGGACTTTCTCGGAAAGCTCAATGGTCACTGGCAATCAGGTTTTATTCAGGTTTTATTCCTGTATGGGACTCGAAATATTTTCTGAGGATTCGAGCTTGACGATCATCCAAGTATATTTTCACATTTTGCGTATCCATTTCAAATGGGAAAATATAAATTTTAATAACAAACATGAATGCTGCTAAGTTCTCAAAAGAACTGGATATAATACGAAAAGAGAAATAAGAAAACTTCAATATATCGAAAAATACTAAAGAAAGACTGGAGTACTTAGGTAATTTCATATACGGACGACGTTTCGAACGTTGTGTCCTTCTTCAGAATATTCTTATTTAAAGGGGAACTGTAGTAAAAATAATAAGTTACTTTTAAATAAAAGGCATTTATTTAAAGTGCCCCTGTGATCAAATTTTTGGTATCCCGAATTTTTACATATTTGTAAAGAGCATGGTGTTCTTACTCAACTTGCCAAATTTCAAGGAATTGCTAGCATGGGAAGTCACATTTTCAGACTGTTTTTATACGAGATTATACGGCCGCCATTACTCGAAAATGTTCCGGAAGCTTAGGTTGCGATTACAGGAAGTGACGTCAAAGACTCAACACGTGGCTAGTTGTGTATGAATATAAAGCTACTTGGGGAAAACTTTCTGTTGTAACTTGTCGTATAATTTCCATAAAGCTTGTCATGTGTTGAGTCTTTGACGTCATAATCACATACTATGCTGTGAAATCGCGGGCTCGTCTGGAACAAGTTTTGAGCAATGGTGGACAAAATTTGGGCGACTTTCGAGGTTAAATTTCTTGTGATAGAATGTTTGTTGTTCATTTTTTTGGCAAATGCGAACATTTATTAACCTAAGATTATGTTCTGTAACAAAAAATGCCAGGAAACGTAATGTGATATTTCGTCGCAGGGGCACTTTAAGTATAATGTTTAGAAATGTTAATGTTTTACGGTATCTGCTCTTGTACATAAGAAATAACGTTTTCATTCTCGTATTTTATGCTTCTGGACGTCGTCATTTTAGGCATTTTAACTGTTTGCTCGACGGCTCAAACTCGATGCCCAGTGGTGGTTTCTTTTCAATTTTGACGTCATTGAGTGCAAGGAACAAAAGACAAGCACTCAATGACGTCAAAATTGAAAAGAAAACCACCGCTGTACATCGAGTCTGAGCCGTCCAGGAAACTCTAAAATGGCGGCGTCAATCCAGAGGCATAAAATACGAGAATGAAAACGTTATTTCTCGAGTACAAGAGGAGATACCTTCACACTATAAACATTTCTAAATATTATACTTAAAGGCCTTTTATTTAAAAGGAATTTATTTTTGGGTACAGTTTTCTTGAAGTATTTTTCGACATATTGAAGTTCTCTTATTTCACTTTTTCAAATTATATCCAAAATATAGATTTTGACAACCATGCAGGTATTACGCAACAAAATCCTTATGATAGTCATACCAGTGCAGTCGTGCTCTATATTTCCAGCATTGTCGTAGTAAACAGGATCACAGTCTTTGTTTGGGATACAATCTGCAAATGGATCCGACAAACATTTGGCAATTTTACACGGATTAAATCCACAAAGCTTGATTGGGTTCTCTTCGTTTTCGTCTTTCTCCCCTGAGCCGTCTGAGAAACCAAAAAGAAACGACTGAGCAAAGACAGCGAGTTTAACGAAAGTACTGCACTGTTTATGCACTGCAGTAAAGACATGGATTTTACCAAAGAGTAAAGCTGAAACGATCGGAGTAGTAACTATTGTACTGTGTACTGTAATGTTCTATCTCAAACTTCATTAATAATTCATGAGCCTAAAACAGATGAAATCAGTACCGAGACGGACAACTGGATACCTGGTCCTAGTTAGCATAGGATTTTGACAATTGCCACCTTAAAGTTCTCTTAAAATACTGATTCGTTCGAGATGTAATATCAAACAATCGAAAGAGTGTTCCATCCTCTATCCTATCGCCTCGTTTTTCAACCTACTTCTCGGGGACTGGATATCGGATGAAACACTCTTTCTCGTGTTTGAGCTATTACGTAATACACTGTTATGTACTGCACTGTTCTGTACTGCAGTACAGTGTACAGTGTATAAAGAAGATAAGATAAGATAATTTATTTCAACACGTTTCGTCCAAGAGCAAAAGCTCGTTCAAAATACGAACGTGCAATATATAATCATCTAACTATTTAACAAGTAGAAGTTAGCAGATTGTACAGTGTACAGTGTATATTGTACAGTATATACAGTGTACATTGTACATATTACAGTGTACAACGTACAACAGTGTACAACAGTGAACAATAGTGTACAACAGTGAACAACAGTGTACAGTCTATAGTGTACAGTTTACAGTTTGTTGTGTGTACAGACTGTTTACTGTAATAAACATGTATAGTACAGTAAACCGCAACAGCCGAAGCCAAATAAAGGAATCTTTCTGATTATTTAGCTTTAGAAGCATTGTAATACATACACTGTCATCAACACGAAGCGACAAACGTTTCTCAACACACAACACAAAAAAGCTGGATGGTGTATTACCCTCTTGATCCTTTAGATCCCCCACGCTTTGCCCCGTATCCTCTTTGTCCATTATTTTCTTATCCACACTGCCTGTACCATTGTTCCATATTTGGTCCCCAGTTAGACTGGACTTTTCTGGACCATCATGATCACTAACATTAATCTTTCTAACTTTTTTCATTTCGCCACTGCTTTCTTCACCACTCGAAGGTGGTCCACTTGTTTTGTGTACATCCACGGTCTTCCGAAGAGGCAGAGTGAGATCCGGCGCAAGTTTCTTCAAGTTCTCCATGAGTTTCTTCTTTAAGCCGGAGAAATCCCTGCTCCTTCCTTCCTTTTTCTCTGCTAATAGTTCTTCTTTTTCGTCAATAATTTCTTGCACCAATGTACTTTCCTTTTGTTCGTCTTTCTCAGGTTGCTCTTGCTTTATAGTGTCTTAAAAATACAACAAAAACGTTTACTTTCACTTAGGATTTATTCCAGGCTTCACAAACGTAGACATGTTTCAGGTCTCCCAAGGACCTTCGCTCGAAACAGACCTCGTATTCACAAATTCGTCGGTACACCAACCCTTTAACGTTTTTGATTCATATTTCAACGCTGTCCATGCAGCACACTCAAGCTTATAACCATACTTATAGCCAGCACAAATAAGAGAACTAATGTGTCGAAAAAAAAGTGCCCCTAACTTCAAAATTTTTTATTGTCTTATTTGGAAGAACTTTTAAAATGATAAAGTAACTTCTTTTGAATATTTTCGTTTCTTCGCTTTCTTTTTGAGATATATCAGTTTGTTTGATATGCAAATGTACGGAATTTACGTCACACATGCATAATGAGTTATCAGAGAATGTTATATATCTTTGCGTTCATCAAATAAAAACACTAAAGTGTGAATAACACGTGTGCGTGTTTCTCCCACAACACCAATCCTCTCAATTTTAAGGATTTCGTTCGAGAATGAAAGAGATTACGTAAGTACTCTTTATATACGTAAGTACTCTTATTTAAGTAGTTTTCGACACATTGAAGTTCTCTTATTTCTCCTTTTCATATTATATCCAGTTCTTTTGAGAACTTAGCAGCTTTCATATATTTACTCTTATTATAGCCAGCACATTCAGGCTCATAGCTAGGCTTATAGTCAGGATTTAAAAAAAGGACGTCCAATTTCAGTGGTACATTTCACATGCAGAGAAGAACAAGAAAACTCCAGCAAGTTCGAGTCTTCACTCGACTTGGACATTTTATTATTTATTGATATGCCTGTGTTGAGCTAAACTGTCAAATATATGACATGCTATTTCCCATAAATATTTATATTTTTAGAATAATTTCCTTTTTCCTCAAACTTTTGAGCGTCCAACGGTGTTCACTTTTTCATTGTAGGGCGTCCTTCATGGACGTTCGGATGCCTTCTGGTTATAAGAATGCTTATAGCCAGAAGGCGCACTAGGTGAAAACGTATGCGCCCGTGGCGCCCAAAAATGTGATAAGAAGGAAATGATTTGCCTAAAAATATAAATATATATGAGAAGAAATAGCTAATCAGAAATATCACTATCAACTTCACTATCATCATCACCATCACATCATCATTATCGGCACCATCACATCACCGTCATATCATCATCATCACATCATCATTATCATCATCATCATCATCATTATCATCATCATCATCATCATCACCACCATCATCATCATCACCATCACCATCATATCATTATCATCATCATTATCATCATCATCATATCATTATCATCATCATCACCATCACATCACCATCATCATCACCACCATCATCATCATCATCATTATCATCACCATCACATCATCATCATCATCATCATCACCATCGCATCACCATCACATCATCATCATTATCATAATCATTATCATCACATAATCATCATTATCATCACCATCACATCATCGCCATCACCATTACATCATCATTATCATCACCATCGCATCACCATCACATCATCATCATTATCATAATCATTATCATCGTCATCACATCATCATCACCACCATCACATCATCACCACCACCACCATCACATCATCATCACATCATTATCATTATCATCACCACCATCGTCATAATCATCATAATCATCACAGTCATAATTATGATCAGTCATAATCATGATCATCATCCTGATCAACGCTACCACCACTTTCATAATTTATTTTATTTTATCATTTTTCGTCATCATCACCAACACATCATAATCATCATCATTATCACCACCATCGTCATAATCATCAGAATCATCTCAGTCATAATTATATGATCATTATCCTTATCATCAACGCTACCTCACTTTCATAGAATTTTTCATTTGCATTATTAAAATATCCCCAGCGAAAATACACGTAAGAAATCAAAACAGGTGCCTAACCTTTGAGACATGATTTCTTTTCGCAGAACCTAATCTGAACAGTTTGTCCACTGCAGTTTTTCCCACCTCCAAATGGAGCAGGATTGTTACAGGACCGTTCTCTGGATTTCACAGTCGTCTGCCCACAAGTTTCACTACAACGACTCCACGATGTCCAATGGGTTAATCCACCATCAACTAAATAAGGCGTAATAGAAACCATGTAAGTGGTCGAACTGTACAAAAATTTAAAATTTTAAAAATTTAAAATTTATCATGTACAAAATTTATCATTCTTTTTTTTATCATTTATTATCCAGTTTATCATTCGTAAATGAGAGACCACCACTTTTCCAGGGACTACGGAGCGATGGTTTAAAGGGGAGCTGAAATCTGACCGAACTCGCGCGATTCTCGTATGTCATAACTACGCTATTGTTTTTCTCTCACCTGGACATGGTTCAGTGTGACAGTTCGACAGTTGCAAGCGATCCCCAGGACATGTTTTTCCTCCATTAGAAGGTGGTGGGTTGTTACAAAACCTGAACCTTGTCCTGAACGAGTTACGACCGCAGCTCTTCTGACACTTGCTCCACGAATGCCAATCGCTGAAGGCACCATCGACTAAAATGCATTCCAAATCATTTATAATTCGTAAACAGAAAAACAAATATAATCAACTGCGTAAAGGAGGGTTTTTTCATATCGATTTTATTTGAAAATACAGGTTCGTTTGAGAAGCTTCTGTGAGCGGAGCAACTCACTCTGGCCGCAGATCGACCACAATTCAACCGTAATCGTAATGTAAGGTAATGGGCGGAGAAGTATGCACAATGCAAATTTAGAGCAATATTAAAGGAACATTGGCAATAAAAAATAAGTCCCTTTTCGATCAAAGTACGTAACTTAAATAGCCGGAATATAGTAGTTTGAGGTTGTAAAAATGCTAGTAAAGCGTATTGGTTGAACTGTTAAAGTTGCTAACCCGAATCGTTGTCCGCCATCTTGGGATGTATTTTCGATATGCGTGCGATGCATCAGTGTATTACAACAAGATGGCGGATGACAGGATTGTCTTTGGTCAAAATTAGTGCTGTTGTTTTGTACAAGTGTAGTTTTGTTTACTTGGATTAGCTTCGTAAGCCTGTTTGTTAATCAGAAAGACGAAAATTTGAAATTGCGATTTATGTTGCCAATGTCTTTTAAGCTTTCATTTCGAGATGCCAATAAGATTATTATAGGTTTTGATCAAGGTCTTCGCGAATAGGGCTTTCTGTTATAGTCTGCCTGATTTCTGAAATGCAAATAGTGCGCACCTGGACATTCTGATAAATAACAAGCCAAATGTTCCGTGTTGTTTCCTTGGCAAAGTAAACCTCCATTGGAAGGAGCTGGGTTGCTGCACGTACGAGTGCGAACTTTAGAAGCATCTTCTCGACCACATGTACGAGAGCAATCAGTAAAGTTGGACCAGCGTGACCAACGGCCATTAACTGAAGGAAAACATATGGAAGGCGTGAGTGTGGAGTAGGAAGGAGGATGGGATGATAGGGAGCAATAATTGGAGGAAGCGAGTGAGGAAGGGATTGAGAAGGGAGGGAAGTGGGAAGGAATTATGAAAGGAAGGAAGGAGGAAGAAAGAAAGGAAGGAAGGAGGAAGAAAGGAAGTTGGGAATGAAGTGGGGGAGGAGGAAATAGGAAGAGGGAACAAAGGATAGGAAAGGGAGGCAGTGTGGAAAGGATCGAGGAAGCGAGGGAAGGGAGGAAATGGGGAGGTGGAGAAGGATGAAGTGAGAAATGAAGGAAGTGGGATGGAAGTGGGGAAGGGAGAAGGTGGGGAGGAAAAGTGGGGAAGGAGAAAGTGAGGAAGGAGAAAGTGAGGAAGGAGAAAGTGGGGAAGGAGGAAGTGAGTAAATGGGAAAGTGGTGAGGAAGTGGGAAAAGGAGGAATGATATAAGGAATGAATGAATGAAGCGAGTGGGGAAGGGAGTGGGGAAGGGAGGGAGTGGGAAAAGGTGAAGTTGGAAAGGAGAAAGTGGGGAAGGAGGAAGGGAGAAAGTGTGGAAAAGAAGAATTAAGGAGGTAGGGAATGGAGAAAGTGTGGAAGGGAGAAAGGGATTGGAAGCAAATGAAAGAAGCAAAGGAAGGAAACAAAGAGAAGAGGTATAATTACCAGCACATGGCAAAACGTCACATTTAAAATGTTCTTCTGCGTATCCTGCACAATTCGTGCCACCATAAAGAGGAGTTGGATTATTACACTTGCGTATGCGTACCCTCATAGAGTTGCCACAAGTCTGCGAACAAGGTGTCCAATCAGACCAGGAAGACCAAGAACCGTTCACTGAACGAGATATAAATGTACATCAGTAATGGTTATAAAATCACAGGTACATGATTTATTTCTTGATTGTCATTCACATGTATTCGTTTTACTGTTGAAAGTCTACAGAACGTATTGTAGACGAATGTTGTTGATGAAAAAAGTGTTGTGGTCTGTGCTAGTGAAAAGTCGTGATAATTAGAAAATTGAAAGAAGGATTATATGGCATAGACACTTTAAATGTTCTCGGCAATGGCTTCCGTAGTTCAATCGGCTACAGCGTTGGTCTATAGAGATCCTGAGTTCAAATCTCAGCCGCAAGGCCTTATAGTTGCATTTTCGAAACTGGTCCCGGTTGAGTGATAGAAACACTATACAAATGTCTTCCTTTTTCAATTGAACCACACCATTTTAAAAAGCATTCCGCGGAAACTCGGCTACCCACAGAGAGCGTGTGACGTCACCAACTTCCCAGTTAATTAGTCAAAGTATTACAACAAGATAGCGGATGACAAGATTGTCTTTGTTCAAAATTAGTGCTGTTGTTTTGTACAAGAGTAGTTTTGTTTACTTCGATTGCCTTCGTAAGACTGTTTGTAATCAGAAAGTCAAAAATTTGAAATTGTGATTTATGTTGCCAATGTCCTTTAAGCTTTCGTTTCGAGATGACAATAAGATTATTATAGGTTTTGATCAAGGTCTTCGCGAATAGGGCTTTCTGTTATAGCCTGATTTCTGCAATACAAATAGTGCGCACCTTGACATTCTGATAAATAACAAGCCAAATGTTCCGTGTTGTTTCCTTGGCAAGGTAAACCTCCATTGGAAGGAGCTGGGTTGCTGCAAGTACGAGTGCGAACTTTAGAAGTATCTCCACCACATGTACGAGAGCAATGAGTAAAGTTAGACCAGCGTGACCAATGGCCATTAACTGAAAATATATGGAAGGCGTGAGTGTGGAGTAGGAGGAAGGATGGGATGATAGGGAGCAATGGACGGAGGAAGCGAGTGAGGAAGGTAGGGATTGAGAAGGGAGGGAAGTGGGAAGGAATTATGAAAGGAAGGAAGGAGGAAGAAAGGAAGGAAGGAGGAAGAAAGGAGGAGGAAGGAAGGAAGTGGGGAAGGAAGTGGGGAAGGAAGTGGGGAAGGAGGAAATAGGAAGAGGGAACAAAGGAAGTAGGGAAGGGAGGCAGTGTGGAAAGGATCGAGGAAGTGAGGGAAGGGAGGAAATGGGGAGGTGGGGAAGGATGAAGTGAGAAATGAAGGAAGTGGGATGGAAGTGGGGAAGGGAGAAAGTGGGGAGGAAAAGTAGGGAAGGAGAAAGTGAGGAAGGAGAAAGTGGGGAAGGAGGAAGTGAGTAAATGGGAAAGTGGTGAGGAAGTGGGAAAAGGAGGAATGATATAAGGAATAAATGAAGGGCGTGGGGAAGGGAGGGAGTGGGAAAGGGATGAAGTTGGAAAGGAGAAAGTGGGGAAAGAGGAAGGGAGAAAGTGTGGAAAAGAAGAATGAAGGAGGTAGGGAATGGAGAAAGTGCGGAAGGGAGAAAGGGAATGAAAAGCAAATGAAAGCAAAGGAAAGAAACAAAGAGAAGAGGTATAATTACCAGCACATGGCAAAACGTCACATTTAAAATGTTCTTCTGCGTATCCTGCACAATTCGTACCACCATAAAGAGGAGTTGGACTATTACACTTGCGTATGCGTACCCTCATAGAGTTGCCACAAGTCTGCGAACAAGGTGTCCAATCAGACCAGGAAGACCAAGCACCGTTTACTGAACGAGATATAAATGGTTATAAAATCACAGGCACATGATTCATTTCTTGATTGTCATTCACATGTATTCGTTTTACTGTTGAAAGTCTATAGAACCTATTGTGGACTAATGTTGTTGATGAAAAAAGTGTTGTGGTCTGTGCTAGTGAAAAGTCGTGATAATTAGAAAATTGAAAGAAGGATTATATGGCATAGACACTTTAAATGTTCTCGGCAATGGCTTCCACAGTTCAGTCGGCTACAGCGTTGGTCTATAGAGATCCTGAGTTCAAATCCCAGCCGCAAGGCCCTATAGTTTCATTTTCGTAACTTGTCCCGAGGGTTGAGTGATAAGACACAGCTGTCTATTATATAATAAAGCCCGCTATTTTTGTTCTGATTGCGGGCGAATGGCCGTTAATTTTTGACGTCATTGAGTGATAGAAACAATATGAAAAGAAATCCTTCACAATAGTGTGAATAGAAATTCAGTACAAAATCACGTTATTGCCATGCTATTGTGAAGGGTTTCTTTGTATATAGTGTTTCTGGAAATATGAATGGTTGGATTCTCGTGTTGACCAGGATATCGAACGATTGCGCAGCGAACGAGTGAGATATCCTGGTAAACACTAGCCTGCGAAGCAGGCGTTCAGGCCGATTGGGGGAGGGGGCCAGGGACTGGGGTGAGTGCAGATGGAACGCCTGCACGAAAGACCCATGTTTTTGGATTTCTACGTCCACCAGAGGACGCTAAATTCTGATTGGCTAACTCAACTCATTAGTATTCAGGGTTTCCTGTCAGGAAATAAACATTTAAAAATGACGATTTTTAAATTTAAGATCTTTAACCGATAACGATAGATATAAAAGCTTTAACCGATCTTCAGTTCGTTGCTGGTCGTAGCTTTAAATTAAAACAGGAACAAAAAGTTGCTACGAGGGAGCTGCTGCCAGGAAAATATGTTTTGTTGTTATTACCAACGGGATTTGGCAAGAGTTTGATTATGGATTTGGTAGATTTACGTTCGTGCGAGCGCGTGATTATCAGTCGGCAGGGGAAGCAGCTATATTATTGTGATTTCTACCTTGTCCTTGTCTTCAGGTGTTTCAACAATGCTTTCTGGGCCTTCAGAGAATTCCTTCGACGTTTCAGAATAGAGCGACTTACGGCTAAATGTATATTAAGTGATGGTTTCTAGCTACGTTGTCTTGTATATGAAATTTCTTGGCCAAATCCCATTAGATCTGGAGTTACAGTGTTCGGCAGTCAGATGTCGCTTAATTCTATCTATTAATGTTATCGGTTGGTGGAACATTGCTGTCTCCTTTCGCATGTGTTAATACTGATTCCATAAAGTTATAAAGTTCAAAAGCATTTCTTATTTTTTCTGCCGCAAGACTTACAAACCCGCTCGGAGAAAGTTTCACTGCGTAGTAATGCAAGCCGATTGATTCACAAGCCTCAGTCAGAATCAAGTCTGTGCTTCCGGCCATGTCTACACGATTGCTTGAATACATTTTCAAAATAAATCTTGTTTTCACCAGATGCAGTCAAGCTTTTTACGGAGTTTCAGACATGGATATTTCACGATTCGGCCAGAAGTGAAATGTTTTAGTCATCGAGGAAAGCCCGCTAGTCGCTGATTGGTTGTTTTTGACAGTTTTTCATGTGGGCGGAAATCCAAAATCATGGGTCTTTCGTGCAGGCGTTCCCTCCTCCCTTCCTCATTTCGCCTTTCCGCTTCCCCCCTCCCTCTAACGCCGCCACGCAGGCTAGGTAAACACTCGAAATAAATTTCATATTCCCGATATATATTTTTATATATAAATTTCATATAAATTTCATATTCTATTTAATTTACCAAAAATACGATAAACATAACCAAATTTCTCAAAAACTAAAACGATTAGAAGAAAAATAACAACACTGGTTTTGGGGGTGGAGTGTCCCTTTAAAATTAAATATCTCGAGTGTGTTAAAGTACGACATTTTCGAGCGAGAGACTTCTCTAAGAAAAATGCATCGACAAGGAATTGGTCCTCGAATCCAAGATTCCGGACCTACGTATATTTCAGCAACCCAGTCTCTACGGTAATATGCAGCTGTGAATGTATTATGTCTACATTAACAAATAACCGCTAACCCCAAAACAACAAAGATCCTTACCCTAACCTCCCGCCTAACGAGTTCTCTAACCCCCACCCCCTCGACTCCTTCAATTGAAGTGTTAAATTAGTAGATTCATAAGAGAGACTAAGCATGTGGGATTAGTAATTGACTGTTAAACACATTTGCTATCTATGGCGCTTGTGTTAATGTAGACATCATACATTCACAGCTACATGTTACCAATGTAGACAGGTAACTGGAGACTCTATTTGCAGATTTCAAATAATCGACTTCCAAAAATAGCACAACTCACGCAAACAAAGCTGTTACCCACCTTGACAATGGGCAACAAAACACTTTTCGATGTTGTGCCGAGGTCCGATACAGTTAGGACTATGCTTTGTTCTGCATATCCTTGTTCTTGTGCGAGTACCACCTTCACCACATGTCAAGGAACATGTGCTCCAGGTAGACCACGGAAGAAAATCCGCATCTAGTTCTGGGTAGGAAACGTCGAAGAGAAAAACAAGCGATATGGTTAAATATCAGCAAGGATAAGACAACAAGAAACAGCGAGAAGTACGACAAGTAAAGTAGATAAACATAACTGTTTGATTAAGTGTTACGGTATTTAGATGGAACTGTATCAGATGTAATGTAAAAGATCAGGATATAATATAAAATATCTTCACTAAAAGTCATGAATATGTACAATTAAAGTGCCTTTCTCATGTTTTGGAATTTTACATATTCGTAATATTTGGGTCTTCTTGAGCAAAATCATAATATATCTTGTCAGCTGAAAATTTCATCTTCATGGACTTTTTTGCTGTTAAAGTTATCAGATGTGATGTCACAAGAGGCATTTTTGTGGCAAGTAACAAAAGAAAACTGGTTTGGAATGCCTCTTTGTGACATCACATCCGGTAACTTTGACAGCGAAAAACTCCATGAAGATGAAATTTTCGGCTGACAATATATATACTATGATTTTGCTCAGGAAGATCCAAATATTACGGATATATAAAATCCTCAAACGTGAGATAGGCATTAATAATCTAATTATTAAGTACGAATACGTTGGTTATAAAAAATCCCACCATATATTTCTGTAATTCAACATTATATCTACGTTCTCATTACCTTGTCTTATCAATCCAAGTATCTGTGTTTCATGTTTCGTCACGTGATCAGCAGGAAACTCTTCTGTAATTGTTCACCATAAATATCAATGAGTAATATAAAGTGCTGCGTTGGCAGAAATACAAATCGAATACCCAGATTGCTGTACTACAGAAATAGTAGACGTCGCAATAGGTTAATTAGGGTTTCTTAAAGTGTCTATGAAGTGAAAATTTCGCTAGCATTTTAACGCTTTAGCGGACAAAGTAGCATGGCAGGAGCGTACACTGAAAATTACAAGTGAATCTGCTGCATAGTCTTCGAGCTATCAACTCTCAAAGTTTGTCCATTGGCATAGTTTCACGTTACAAAATAGGGAAAGACTGGGATTGAATATATGTGGTATATGACGTATGCAGATGGAGTTCATTAATGTTCAAATCAATTGTTCTTATATGCATAGTCCACCTGCATACGTCGCAAGACAATGAACCGCGCGTTTCAGATTTCACCAAAAAACATTTAGCCATGCCAAACTTTGAGAGTTGATAACTCGAAGACTATGAGGCAGATTCACTTGAAATTTTCAGTGTACGCTCTTGCCGTGCTACTTTGTCCGTTAAAGCAAAAAAATGCTAGCGAATTTTTCACTTCATATACACTTTAACGTGTGGGTATTTCGGCCTACACCGGAAAAGAGCTTTCTCACTCCGCATTATCGAGCACTCATCCACGCGCGCGTCACGCGGCGGGTAGCAAAATAAGCGCCTGGGTACGAGGCTGACATCCTGATGTAATCCCAGATTAGATCTTAATTTTCCTTTAACACTTTTCTAATTTATTTCTTCATCGTGTTGTGTTTATCACTCTGTGTTGACACTTCCTTTGTTCTTCCGTCGCTTCGATATTTTAATTTCCTTTGTAACACTATGTCACTTTCTATTCATGTTACAGTTTAGCTATTTATGCCTCCTTCATTCATTGTAATTTGTCACTCTGATCATGACAGTGCTAGGTTGCTTAGCACTCTTCAAGATGGCAGCTTTTACTGTCGTTTTTTGTCTCTTTTGAAGAGGGAACTATATTTTCTTACCTTGCGAAACATTACCATTAACATAAACTGGGGATTTCTTCATTAGACCACCAAGTGGTCGCGTTTCTACAACGGTAAGAATTTGGTTAGATATAAGCATTTCGCTCCCACTATCCGAGTCTTGGTGAGGGTTTTGTTGAGACGGAAAATAACGTAGGTGTCGAATAGAACAGAATAAACTTTATTTAAAAAGGGTAACACTAATTACAATTAAAGTTGATTGGCAACACAAATTAAGTTTGTCTAATATGAAAGAACTCGTAAAATGATAGAGTTTTAACACCTTTTACAACGTTTCCGTATTTTACTTCGTTTTTGAAATATTTCAGTTTGTTTGATATGTAAATGAGATGGTCTCTGACGTCAGGTGCTGGGTAGAGCATTTCACACATTAGAATATTAGTTCAATCTTCAAGTTTGTTCCACAAATTTACTTGAAAATGTGCGTATAATAACTCCTCATGATAATGAACGTTGTAAACTTAGCAATCACTGAGATATAAGACTTTTTTTAATGAGTGAAAATTCTCTACCCAGCACATGACATGAGAGACCATCTCATTTACATATCAAACAAATTGGAGTATTTCAAAAACGAAGTAAAATACGGGAAAGTTGTAAAAGGTGTTACTCTATCATTTTACGAGTTCTTTCATATTAGACAAACTTAATTTTTGTTGCCAATGTCTTTAAGTATTCTCCCTTATTATTAAGGAGGAGTCCATCTTATAGAGTAAAGAGCCTGGGTACGATGATGCGGGTGGGGAAAGTTCTGCCTCTTCCACAGGCCCTCGCGATATCATGCGAAGGTTGTACTTATGAGAGGATGATCACTAGAAGGTATACTTTAAAATAACGTTTCCGCGGAAGGACTGAAAACTAGTTGTTCCAGGGTTAGTACTAGCCTCCTACGCAGGCAACTCTGTGGCTTCTTTTTTCAGAGTCAAATAGCTTCGAAGGCTGTACGAGTAATGTTTTGGCTGGGATTGCATGGAAGTATAGGGATTGTGAAGGGATTGATTGACGAAGAGGGGACAGCAACAGCCTTGGAAGCTATTTGACTCGGGAAAAAGAAGCCACAGAGTTGCCTGCGGAGGAGGCTAGGTTAGTAGGAAGGTTGGTACAAGGATTAATATTAGGATGACGGTTAGTATAAGGGTTTGATTTTGGTTTAGGGTTGTATTTCAAACCTTTATACTAAACCGTCACCCTAATATTAACCTTCATACTAACAACCGTCGTAATAAGCCTGGAACAACTTTCTAGCGATCACCCTTATGAGAGGGCCAGCCAGAAATTGTAGAAAACGTGGCACAGAATAAATTAGCACAATCTCATGAGTTTGAAGCCAGCTTTTCCATCTTTTTTACAGCTTTTCCATATTGCATTTAGTTCTTGAGATATTTAGATTTATGTGACATTCAAATAAGATGACCTATGACGTCACATTGTTTGCACAACATTTTAACATTTTGGAAAATCGTATATATTTTTAAGATTATTGAACGAAATTACTTGGAACTTTGAATGTGCATAGAAAATCGTTCTAATTTTATGGTCGCCATGGAAAATGATTAGATTCCAGTCCTCACGATTTCCAAAACAAAATTATTTGTTTTCTCTACGCTACGAATTGGTGCTGGTTGAGTAGATTTGTACTAACTTAAATAATTTGAAACGGAAGTTTGACGTTGGTGCAAAGCCTACTATATCAGAAAACGAAGATTTTCTTCAGAGACGTAGAGGTCTGGGAACTATATTATTACTATTGTAACATTAAAACTTAAACGATATTATTTCGTTTAGTGGTCTGTATCGACATGCAAAGTTTCAAGTGATTTGATTCAATACTCTCAAAGATATACACGATTATCCAAAATGTTAAAATGTTGTGCAAACAATGTGACGTCATAGGTCACCTCATTTGAATATCACATAAGTCTAAATATCTCAAGAACTAGATGAAATATCGAAAAGCTGTTAAATTGACATTCTTCGTTATTTGAAGAGTTCTTTCAAAAAAGATAAACTTAATTGTCGTGTCATATACTGTTATTTCGGCAGTACACCAACATTATTGGAAATAATATAGCAGGTTACCAGGACAAGATTGCAAAACACAGTGCTTTCTCTGAATTTTCCAATGCAAGCAATTGCTCTCGCTCATTGGTTGTAATTTAGAACAAATTCTTTTGTTTCTTGTCGTGTACCCGCGACCGCAGGTTCTTGAGCAAGCTGTCCACGGAGTCCAGTGTTTGGACTCGTCGTAGTTGACATTGCCTCCAGAAGACAAGTGTTTCGGCTTGACGGGTTTCTTGATATTGATATCATCTACACCAAAACAAAGTCATATCGATTAACTGGGTGAAGTTTCATATCAATCCCGAAATGACGTCACATAGCTGCTGTGGTCTAACCAGCTGCTGTAGTCTGATCAGCTGTTGCGATCTAGTGGTTATCACACATGTCTATGAGCTGGGAGATACAGGTTCAAATCCTGGGTCGGACCACCACTCAGGGTCTTAAAAATAATTGAGGAGAAAGTGCTGCCTTTGCAATAATACCAGCAAATTAAATGGTAAGACTTTCGGGTCTTCTCGGATAACGACCTTAAATCGTAGGCCCTCGGAACCCCTATCAATTGGGCGTCTCGGGTGTTGGGGTATTCCGTTCACCTAAGAGTGATAAATCTACTAAACTAAACTAAACTAAACTAAACTAAACTAACTAAACTAAACTAAACAAAACAAAACAAAACAAAACAAAACAAAACAAAACTAAACTAAACTAAACATAGACTATCGGTAGTAAAATTCGATTTGTGAAAGAAAGCATTATTTATTAAATTTGTGAAAGAAAGAATTATCGTAACAGTTAGAGTTAGTATTAGGTTTAGGTTTGTTTTTTTGTTATTTCTTTTATTTAGCTTCGCCTGATAAAACACACAATACAAACAAAATAATACATAAACAATAAACAAACACGAGACGGGGACACCACAACAGTTTACACCAAAGTTAGTAAGAAATTACAGAGAAAAAATTACATAAACTAGTAACAGCATGAAAAGTGTTGCACTTTGGGTTAAGGTTTGTGGTGGTTAGATGGTACACTCGCAGTTGAGGTGACCGTGAGGTACTACATGTAGGTCTGAGTTCTCTTCTGGACGATCCTTTTATTAGTATTAAGGTTATTATTAGAAAACCATTAGGCAGGGGTTAGAAAACCCATTAGGCGGGGGGTTAGGATCTAAGTTGTTTTGGGATTAGCAGTTCCATGATGTATTTCATCCAAATTCATCATACAGGCATGTCCGATCGGTAACAATCTCTCATTTCGTCCAACCTCTCGCGGATACTAGAAAAGATCGTCCAGAAGACGACTCAGACCTAGGACCTCACGACGACCTTTGGGGTTAGGACTATGTTTTGAATTCTGGATACTTATATGAAACGTCAGCCGATTATCTGGTGTCACGTGATGTGATCAATAAATTCTAGGTATTTTGGAACCCACCTTTGCGGCAATATTAATTGTAAATTCAGCAAAATATCAACATATAATCATCATCATGATCATTATCACCATCATAAAATTCTCAACATCATTTACCTTTGTTAGGTTTATTCTCAGCTTCATAATTTATTTTCCCCATGATGCTTGTCGCTGTCATAGTACTGTTTTCCTTCGAATCATTATCGGATTTTAACAACGCATGTTCCAATGACGTGATTGCATTATGATCACTGTTTTCGTCGTCAAGTTTGTCGACAGCTGGAGCTGATGTCGTGTCACTCAAATTCAGAGCATTTAGAGTGGGATTCTGTTTGTCAATTTCAAGGGAAGTCGCTGTTTTATCAAGCCCAGTCGCTGTTTTATCTCCTTTATCCACGTCTTCTTGGAGAATGGACTCTGTCGTTGACAGACTCTTGTTGGTGTTCTCTTTTCCACTGTTCAACAAGAGGGCTTGGGTATGTTTCTCGTGATATCCTTCCCCACTGTCCTTCTGCCTGTCTTGGAAGTTCGACATGTTCTCGTTTCCATTCGCACTTTGAATTTCAGAAACTTTTCCATTTTTGAGGTTCTTGGACAAAACGGAATAATCTAAGGTCTTCTCATTACTCAAACCACTATATTCTTTCTGATGTTTATCCACACGCGACGACAAGCTCGAGAGATCAGTGTTATTCAATATATGCAATGTATCATACGATTTATCTTTGCTTTCTGTAGAGGAAACGCTGGCTAAATTCTTAGTTATCGTTTCATTTGGTTGGTGTAGGTTCTGACCTGTGAGATGCTCGTTATGTCCAGCTTCATACATCGTATCAAACAGTTTTGAGGCTGCGCTGTTCGTCGGTTCGATTGCCTGGGTATCTTCCATATTCGTCACTTTGGCTTGAAGAATAGTTTTTAAATTTTCAAATAATTCGTCGTCAGTGTCGTCCTCGACCATTTTGCTGTTTTTAGTATTCTTTGATTTTTCAGAAGCATGTTTGTCGTTATCGCTTGGCAGGTTATCTAGAAAACATTGATGTGTTTGTGAGGAACACTTGATTTGATACAAACACTTTTTCTTTTGTCATTATCATGTAATAAGAGTAGGAGTATAGTCTAAGGATTGGATCTCTCTAGCCTCGTTACTAAAGGCTTCATCGACAATTTCTGTAAGTTCTAGACCTCTAAAGACAGTCGAGCGACGGGAAGATTTACAAAGTCTAATAACCTTGTTCCTGTACAACATTATCGTTACCATTACCATTACCATGACAACATAATGATAAATCACAATACTATTACCATTACCATCATGATCAATACTATGACCACCGCGATTATATTCAACAGTTACTAACATTACAAACGTCAGTCACTAAACCCTAGATTACATTCAACGTTTTAAATCTGTCTGTCTGTCTGTCTGTCTGTCTGTCTGTCTGTCTGTCTGTCTGTCTGTCTGTCTGTCTGTCTGTCTGTCTGCCTGCCTGCCTGCCTGCCTGCCTGCGTGACTGCCCGTCTGTCTGCCTGCCTGCCTGCCTGTACGCACGTCACGCTACTAAGCATGCACAGTAGGCAAAAGCAAACAAAGAAGATCTATCAACCCGTAAAACATCCAACAATGCATTGGTATTTCTTTGTCCCTCACCTCGACATGGGCTCGTTGTACAATATCGAATCTTAAACTTTGATCCTGCACAATCTATCCCGCCATACTGCGGCCGTGGGTTCATGCAAATACGCATGCGCATTTGCAATGAATTCTTGCCGCAGGTCTCCGAACAACTGGACCAAGATGTCCAATCAGTATAACCCCCGTCAACTATGAATATAAAGACAATGTAATAGAGTTTAAATATGCAGGTGTTCTATCACATGATCACCTCGGGGTGGTCCCTGCCTTGCATAGGCTACCTGGCTGATCGGAAATTACTGAGGGGATATGGATTGCTTGATCGAGTGAAGTACGGTGGGGACCTGGTGTGCCCGCAAAGGCCCAGAGCGTCTCAATGGCTCTAGAGCGTCTCACCGGCAATCAGAAGGTTACTGCTTCGATTTGATCATTAACAAAAACTGTGTCATGCAGAAACGATTACATACACCAAAATGGCAATCATCTGGGAAAATAAAGTGCTGGTCAAACGGTTTGGTTGCACCATTACCTGGACAATGGCGTACTCTACATCGTTGAGTTTCAAGGCTAGAACCAGGACAGCTACCGCTGTTCACAAACAAGGACGAGCGACATCTTTGTCGGCGCATTCTGACGCTATTTCCACACGTTCGGGAGCACGCTGACCAGGTCATCCACTGGCTCCAGTGGTCAATATCTGTTGGAATAGCTAGAAATTGAGAAGAAAAAGAAGCTAGTGCGTTTTCTATATAGAAGACGCAAAACTAGCTAATACGATCGTTTACACTTTTTGATTTTGTCCATTCGTTTCGGAGATATCTATCTTTAAAGTGCCTCTAACCTCAATAATAAACCTCTAATAAACAAGTAATCATATGATAGCGAGTGCAATTAAAGGATGAGTGTCCAGCTAATGCTTTGCGCGCTCACAAGCTTGCTCGCGGCCATTTTTTGGGCCACGAAATTGAAAAGGTAAACCAATCCTTCGATATCTGAGCAATCCTTGCCGTAAATTACTCAAATTGTGTTTTTCGTAAGAGCAGAGATAATGTAGTAAGTTATTATTGTCATATTTTTTATAGTATTTGATTATACTCGGTGCGCCGTGGAATTGTGTTTCGTTTCACGCCGTTTGATGCGTGAATTTCAAAGTTTCCTTCAAGACCGCAGTTTCCTGGCAAAGCCAATTGTATAAGATCCTTATATTCCATATATATAATCATTTATTGGACAAGGCCGTTGTAATCGAAGCCGTTGAGAATAGAACACGCTGACAGACGACGGCACGAAGAGTGCGGTTCACAATATTCGACAAACTCTGAGTCAGACATCACTACAAACTGATTTGAAACGACTTTTGAAAATTTACCAAATTGCCAAAATTTGCCAATTTTGGCAAATTTTCAAATATCACTCGTAGTGCAAATCCCACCTGTACAAATTACGTGTAATTAGTGTGTATAGGGGGGACCTCATGAACATACCCAAGCTTACCAGTGTGTTTAGAGTTGTTACTCTCTAAGGCGACCAGTACTTTCACTGTTTCCTTTATTTTATCAAACTGTTCGTCAGTAATAACATCGTCAGTGTCGCGACCGTTCAGCTTTTGGACGTTTGAGTTCATGTTATTACTGCTGTTGTGATAGTGGCGGTGCTTGTCGTAACTCTTGTTTCTGTCGTTGTTGTCGTTGATGTTGTTACTGATGTTGTTGTTGCTGTTGTTGTCGTTGTTGTTGTTGATATTGTTGTTTTTACTGATGTCGTTACTGATGTTGTTACTGATGTTGTTATTTCTGTTGTTGTTGTTGTTGTTGTTATTGTTATTGTTTTTATTATCATTATTATAATTATTAATGTTGTTGTTGTTATTGTTGATGTTGTTGTTAGTATTGTCTCTGTTGTTGTGGTTAACATCGTCGTTGGTGATGCCTTTTCCGTTGTTGCTGATGTTGTTGTCGTCGTTACCGGTATTGTTGCTGTAATTGCTTTTTCTGATGACGCTGTTGTTCTGGTTGTCGTTGTTGCTGCTAACGCTGCTGCTGCTGCTGGTGTTGCTGCTGCTTCTGTTGCTATTGTTGTTGTTGCTGTACATGCCGTTATAGTTGATATAACGGTTTCCGACGGTTTCCTTCGCCCGACGATTATCCACATTCCTTGTGTCGCCACCCTGGCCACTCTTATTCCTCTCAATAACGTTCAACCAACCGGCATTCGAGGCCTCAACTTTAACATCGTCAAAATCATAGTCCTTATCATCCTCCTCCACGTAATCATCATAAACTTCAGTAAGAGTCTGTACCGTATCATGAGTTGTGTCATTGATCGCCTTCGCACCACTGCTCCTCACTTTTGAATCACTTTCTGGTCGTTTTATTTCATCGCGCTTCCGTACATCATCACCTTCACTATCATCGATAACTTCAACAACTGTCCCACTGCTCGCGGGAACATTTCCTTGGAGCGAGTGACGAGGAAGAAAATGGACACCTCGTACATCCGATCCCACGCGTCTTAAAGGCTTCGAGTCTCCGTCGTCGGCGTGCCGAGCCAACACCGTCGTGCTCCGACCAAACAGACCCTTGTTCACAACTTTCTTAAACTGGTTTTCAATCGTGGTCAGGAATTTGTGCGATGGATTCAGGATATGTTTTAATAACGTTTTTTCGCGTTCTTTGTGAATAGCTCTTGTTTCCCTTGGGTGTACTGCAAAAAGAAATAAGTTATCCGGGTAAAAACCTCAGGCAAACAATCGGTAAACGATGTTTTAATTATGTAAAGTTGTGCTACAGTGCAGTACGCAGCCATTAATAATAACAATAAATGAGAAAGGTGCAAAGTTCTCAAACGAATTGGATTAATTTGAGATGCAGATGTATAACTCGCTAACAATATTTAAAAATGAGGCTGAAAAACACCAATTTAATTAGTTTCATGTGTTTCACAATAAGTGCATGTGAGACCATATTGCACAATTTATAATAGTAGTGATGTGATGTAATTATTACGTAACTTAATGAATATACTGTACTGTACTGTACTGTACTGTACTGTACTGTACTGTACTGTACTGTACTGTACTGTACTGTACTGTGCTGTGCTGTGCTGTGCTGTGCTGTGCTGTGCTGTGCTGTGCTGTGCTGTATCTGTGCTGTGCTGTGCTGTGCTGTGCTGTGCTGCACTGTACTGTACTGTACTGTACTGCACTGTAGCGTACTGTACTGTACTGTACTGTACTGTACTGTACTGTACTGTACTGTACTGTACTGTACTGTACTGTACTGTACTGTACTGTACTGTACTGTACTGTACTGTACTGTAGCGTACTGTACTATACTGTACTATACTGTACTGTACTGTACTGTACTGTACTGTACTGTACTGTACTGTACTGTACTGTACTGTACTGTACTGTACTGTACTGTACTGTACTGTACTGTACTGTACTGTACTGTACTGTAGCGTAATGTAGCGTAATATAGCGTAATGTAGCGTAATGTAGCGTAATTATGTAGCGTAATTACGCGCATGCGCAGATGCCACAGTGAGTTTTTAATCAATTTACGTAAACAATCACTGTCTAGAAGTTGAGCCAAGAAAATTGAAAACTGCGTTGCAGGTTAGTAAGTAAAGCATAAATATATTATTTGAAATTTATTAACTTCGACTAGGGACGATCGTGTCCGTAATTTCGTCCGAGAGTGTCCCACAAAGTTGTGCTTTAAAATCTTCGGAGTAAACCTCGTTTGGAATACACCCCAGGTATAGTTAATGAATTTTGCAGTTTACCGTACAACCCCACGATGTATTTCCCCCACTTTAAAACTCGCTGCGCGGGCCCTGTACACAAGAAGCCATAAATAAAATTTGGTGGAATGAGACTGCGGAACAGATGGTCAATTTCAGACTGGTTGTATCCTTCTTTGCGAAGTGTTCTTAAGACGTAGAGGCATTTGTTAGCCTTAACGAGCTTACTTCGAATATGTGTAACATGCCTACACAATCATTTTAAAATGTAATGCAATGCAATGCGATGCGATGCGATGCGATGTGATGTAATACAATGGAGCGTAATGTAATGTAGCGTAATGTATTAAAATTAAAATGCAGATATAAATGTCGGCATTTTGATATATCGAATATTTAATTCACACAAATTCTACCGCACAATATTCTACCGCAAATAAATTCTCACAATATAAGTTTGGGCTCAATTACAATACTCAATTCGATGATAACATAATGATCTATACTGTTCCAGTAAACACAAAAATGAATCTGCGAGGGTTTACGCGCGTGCGCAGATGCCACCAGTGAGTTTTTAATCAATTTACGTAAACAATCACTGTCTAGAAGTTGAGCCAAGAAAATTGAAAACTGCGTTCCAGGTTAGTAAGTAAAGCATAAATATATTATTTGAAATTTGTTAACTTGGACTAGGGACGATCGTGTCCGTAATTTCGTCCGAGAGTGGTAAACCTCGTTTGGAATACACCCCAGGTATAGTTAATGAATTTTGCAGTTTACCGTACAACCCCACGATGTATTTCCCCCACTTTAAAACTCGCTGCGCGGGCCCTGTACACAAGAAGCCATAAATAAAATTTGGTGGAATGAGACTGCGGAACAGATGGTCAATTGCAGACTGGTTGTATCCTTCTTTGCGAAGTGTTCTTAAGACGTAGAGGTATTTGTTAGCCTTAACGAGCTTACTTCGAATACGTGTAACATGCCTACACAATCATTTTAAAATGTAATGCAATGCAATGCGATGCGATGCGATGTAATATAATGGAGCGTAATGTAATGTAGCGTAATGTATTAAAATTAAAATGCAGATATAAATGTCGGCATTTTGATATATCGAATATTTAATTCACACAAATTCTACCGCACAATATTCTACCGCAAATAAATTCTCACAATATAAGTTTGGGCTCAATTACAATACTCAATTCGATGATAACATAATGATCTATACTGTTCCAGTAAACACAAAACTGAATCTAATAGGAAATAAACAGTGAGGGTTTACGCGCGTGCGCAGATGCCACCAGTGAGTTTTTAATCAATTAGTTACGTAAACAATCACTGTCTAGAAGTTGAGCCAAGAAAATTGAAAACTGCGTTCCAGGTTAGTAAGTAAAGCATAAATATATTATTTGAAATTTGTTAACTTGGACTAGGGACGATCGTGTCCGTAATTTCGTCCGAGAGTGTCGCACAAAGTTGTGCTTAATCGTTTGGAATACACTCCAGGTGCTTTACCGTACAACCCCTCGATGTATTTCCCCCACTTTAAAACTCGCTGCGCGGGCCCTGTACACAAGAAGCCATAAATAAAATTTGGTAGAATGAGACTGCGGAACAAATGGTCAATTTCAGACTGGTTTAGCCTTAACGAGCTTACTTCGAATATGTGTAACATGCCTACACAATCATTATGGGAGGGTAACCGTTTGTGTGATTTGTATTTATTTTGTATATCTTTATTTTGTGTGCGTTAAACAGCGTTCTTCGTGAGTAGTCAAGATAGGTTTCCCTTTCTTCATTTCAGAAGTAAATCATGTTAATACGGATTTTCATATGGCCTATCATTGCCGTCATCATCCAGCCAGCCTCGAGTACAACAAGTGGCCTTAAAGACACCTATGTTATAAGACCTGTAGAGGGGAAGGATACATGTATCAACAGTACAGCTCCGATGGCAGATTGGCCAGAGTGTCCAGTTGCTCCGTATAAAGTATACAAGAAGAGCTATGAAACTTCGCAGGATAAAATGCATCTTCTCGCGAACTTAAAAGTGATGGTTTCCAGCGAGTGTCAAACCATAGTCTTGAGAGTGGTGTGCGTTATGATCGCGGATGCGTGCACAGACGACGAGAAATATATCGTGGGGTTGTACAATAAAGAAGAATGCATTAACTACTTGGAGTGTATTCCAAATGCGGTTTACTCGGAAGATTTTAAAGCACAACTTTGTGGGACACTCGCGGACGAACTTACAGACACGATCGTCCCTGGTCCACATTTTGACATCGTACCAAAAACATCGATCAGCGGTGGCGCTTTTCTTTCGCCGGGCCATATTGTTCCCTGGCTCGCTACATGGAGTCTCTTGTTAACCGCCGTTTCGATGTTGCGCAACTAATCCGACAGACAATACACAAAGGATAAATCATGAATATAGCTATATATTACCCAACTGTATGCACCAATAATACTTCAGTATTTGAACAGTATCACCAAGTATTGTTGTTGTTTGAAACTTGAAAGTAACTAAATATTCCCACATATGCTACTGCATATAATAATCATGTTCACAATACAAGATATCACTAGTAATGACGATATACGAATGGAATTCTCAGTATACAGCTCAACCACCAAAGTAAATCGCAATTATGTAATCATGTTTCAGCAATAAAATATTGAAAAATTATTTATTTATTTATTTTGATTCGCCATTGGTAATTAGCATATAAAATATAAGTTTGCCAGGGATACCACTACAGCTTACGCCAATTACTGTGGCCCCGTGTACAATTAAAGGGGTAGTAATTAGACCGAAAATCGTCTATCCAATTTTTATTTTATCTATTAGCACTAAAAAAAATGAGGAAGAATAGCGTTCTTACTTATTGTCAATATCTTATGTTGTGCCAGAGAAATTGACGTTTTTGAAAGATGCAAATGAACTTATGACGTCATCTACTCCAAAATTTAAACTAAAGCAAATCTCTAAAATGAAAAATGTATAAAGCATTAACTATACACAGTGCAGTGTATCATTTTTAGTAGCATACATCTGGAACGTTTCAGCACAATCTAGCCGCTATCTCCAAAGATATTCCTCATTTCTAGAATTTGAGTGGAGTAGATGATGTCATCAGGTATCTCATTTACAGCTTTTAAAAACTGAAATATCTCTGGAACAAGATAAGACATTGACAAACTTGCTTATTTCGAATACACTTCTAGATAAAGCCCAAATTGGGATAAATGATTTTTGCGTCTTATTGCCCCTTTAAAAAAAATATTTAAAAATTGAGGTTATATTTACATAAATAAGCACATTAACTAAGGTGAAAGGAAAAGTCTGTAGCAAAAATCAACAACAACAAGTGAGGGATTTCTCGAGGCGACGTGCCAAGTTAGATTTCCACGTACGTGGGTCGTCCTGGTTATAGATGGAGTAAAGAGCGTCATAGTAGTATTCAAGTAGGGTTTTCTTAAACTGATGAACTAAATTTGAGTGTTTTTAATTTTAAAAAGTCCGGTAATGCGTTCCAAGTTCTAGTTACTCTGACAATGAAGGATCGTTGATAAATTACTGTTCTACATTGATGAGGAACAAAACTTATTACACTTGGGTTGCTGGCTGCTCTAGTTTGCCGTACAGGTAATTTTACTGCTGGTAACGTTTCTTGTCTGCGATAAACAAGACCATTAAAAGCCTTAAAAAATAACAACAGGTCAAGGTATTCGTGCCAATACGATACTGGAAGGAGTCCTGTTAGCTTGAGTCTATCTGTGTACGAAGTTTCAGATCGAAAGGGTAGGTTGAGAATGACTTTAGATGCGCGCCTCTGGACTCTCTCTACATGTTTTAACAACTCTATTGATTGTGCATGGTGCCCAAATCTGAGTAGCGTAACCCAGGTGCGGTCTGACGAGAGCCAGGTACAGCGTACGGCGCGTCCCAGTGTTCTTAATTTCGGTGGAAGATCTGCGCACGAAGCCAAGAAGCTTGTTTGCCTTGTTACATTGTTCATGCACTTGTTTCGTCCAGCTGCCAAACACCGAGGTCTTTTTCCTCAACACACGAATTCACAAAATCGTCCTTGATGGAGTAAGAGAATTCTACAGGCTTCTTCTTTCGTGTAATCCGCTGGCTCTTATATCATGCGAATGAAAATTCTCACACTCGACCATTTACGACGCAGTCCTATATTATTAAACCTTCGCTCTATTATCTAAGTCCCTATGTAGCTCAATGGCAAGAGAGCATCTCACACAGGCCTATACCAACCTTAATAAACACAAGGGATGGTTTATGTGATAAATTATTTTGCTCGATTGTAAACAGCAATCAACATAAGCTTGCTGATTTACTACCTTCGTTCGAATAATTATAATCTGAGATCTTTATCTAAATATAAATAACCATCAATGAAGACGAATAGATTTAGGGATTCTTTTGTTATTCTTTGTAGAGAATTTATTTATTTATTGAACTATATTTAAACACGGTAGCCTATCAACTTGAGTAAATTATAAATACAATAAAATTTAAGAGTAAAAAGAAACTATAAAACGTTGATTTTCATAGGGCCGTGTAGAACTAACTATTACAAAAACTAATACAAACAGTTTACTTAATTACGACTAAGATTATCTAAATAATATAAAAGACTATTTACATTCCAACTTTGTTAAAATTATTAAAAATTGTTAAAATTGTTAAAATGGAAGGGAAAAAATCGTTTCTAGTACTTCAAGTTATTTAAAATAGTACAGTTTACATCTTCGAAAACCTCCCTAAGTTTAGTTTTAAACTCAGTCATGGTAAGGGAAGTGTTCTTAAGATGTAATGGCAGAGTATTCCAGATATTGGCAGCTTCATAACTAAAGCTGCGTTTCATTGCATTTGACCTGGGTTTTGACAACATTAGCATATTGTTATTACTTCGAAGATTGTAAACCTGGTTTTCTGAAATTTGATACAACTCCATAATAGCTTTAGGTGCATCATTGTTGAGTATTTTGTGCATTAACACCTGCAACAACTGCTCAAGTCGGTAATAATTTAGTGGATACCAATTCAATTTTTTTTAAATATCTGTCGAACGGATTTCATAATTTTCTCCACTTATTACTCTGGCTGCTCGATTTTGTAATTTCTGTAATTTTAATTGCAGCGACACATTGCAATTACGGTAGATGGTAGCCAATTGCAAGGGGCCCCCAATTATATATTTGGTCCCGGGCCCACTTTAGTCTCTGTGCGGGCCTGGCTCAAAGGTTAGAGTATATCTCACTTATGCTAACCTTCGCTCTACCATCTGAGTCCCTATATAGCTCAATGGATAGAGCATCTCACTTTAGTAGCGGATCATCTATGGGGCAAAGGGGGCATTTGCCCCCGGCCCCAGATTTTAACCGGCCCAAAAAAATATGAGTGAATAAAAAAATTATTCAGTTTCTCTTTTTTACAGACGAATGGTGAATACTTCAGTATATAAATGAATACTCTTAGCATGCAATGGAGGACCTGTGCAAAGTATATTGAACGTTCTTATCTATTGCCGTAGAATACCGAAAATAGCGGCTCCTCAAAGTACCGGCCCCCGAAATAATAACGGCCGCTCGAAAGTAGCGGCTGCCCAAAAGTAATGGCCCTTTCGAAAATATAGCTCGCTTCTGCGTGACACATGCAGTGAACTTCTGTTATTATATATTGTAGTTACTACGTGCATTTTGATTGGCTAAGAGCTTACGGTTAAATATCGCAATCACGCAAGAATCACGCAACCAACAGATAACTCTGTTATCTGCTAGCAGATAACTAAGTTATGTGCAAGTTGCGCCCGCGATGAGTAATATTACAGCGAGCGAAGCAATTTCAAGTCTCCACTTCTTACCCAATCGCAAGAGGAGCATCTTCTGAGAGATTTAAACTTGACTTCGAATTCGCAAGTCTCAAAACAATACACTTTTCAAAACTGTAATGTTTTCTTTAATTGATTGTTGAACAATTGTTGAACAAAACTTTCGAGCTTATGATACATGTTATTGTTGTGACGCTTGTTGTTGTAATATTTCGAGGTTCAAAAATAAAGTTTTTCATACATGAGTACTATATTTTTTCTCCTAAAATATATAATAAAACAATTATTGAATTCGGTTTTCGTGATATCCTGATTTATCAAGGTCTCGGTAAGTGTTATCAGTCTCAGCCTTCGGCTTCGACTGATAACACTTACCTCGACCTTGATAAATCCGGATATCACGAAAACCTCATCCAATAATTGTTAATTATACTACGGGCTACTGCACAGAAATCAAATGATGTTATTTGCAGTTACGTCTCAAGACATCGAAAACCAAGATCAAATTTCGCCATTTTAGCAGCGATGTTATTTTTGGTTTAAAATGGGACCGTGATCGTGTGAACGGTCAAACGTGAGTGCTTAAGCCTTAAACCAATTGTGGTATTATGAGAAAACAGAAAACTGCACTGCAGTTTGGCGCGCAGTCACTTATCGTATAATCTTCGCTCTACCGTCCGAGTCCATCATGTAGGTCGATGGTAAGGCGGACTCAATTCCGCGAGAGGCTCAGTAAGTATCCACTGCGGCCAAAGTAAAACGGTACGTTTATGGTTTACACACTATTTGTCACAAGCAAGGAGAAATAGGAAGAACAGTAAGGATTATGAGCCCACAATCATTCCGCTGACAGTTAGTCGTCCTTAACATGCATCCAAACCCGAATCGGGCGGGCAAGTATACAAACTAAATTCACAGGATAACTACCAAGATATTGTATATCAAGATCCTAAAACGTCTTTATTATTATATTAGTTCTCCCATGTTCTTAGTAATCTTCACTGATTGCCAGTAAGATTATTTTCAAGAGAGTCGCAGCTAATTACGCGCATGCACGCGCAACCTGGAAAGTCGCAGCTAACTACGCACGTGAAAAGTCGCAGCTAATTACGCACGCGCAACCCGAAAATCGCAGCTAATTCCGCACGCGCAACCTGAAAAGTCGCAACTAATTAGTACGCTCGCGCAAGTTAATTCCGCTCGCGCAACCTGGAAAGTCGCAGCTAATTACGCACGCGCAACCCAGAAAGTCGCAGCTAATTACGCACGCGCAACCTGGAAAGTCATAGTCAGGGGGTTAATTACGCTCGCGCAACCTGGAAAGTCGCAGCTAATTACACACGCGCAACCCAGAAAGTCGCAGCTAATTACGCACGCGCAACCTGGAAAGTCGCAGCTAATTTGGAAAGTCATAGCTAATTACGCACGCGCAACCTGGAAAGTCGCAGTTAATTACGCACGCGCAACTCAGAAGCCAGGTCTGGTATAATAAACTTACGTCATGAATTACTAATTACTTAACGATTACGATAGCTAGAAAGTGGAGTCACGAATTAGCGAGCAGAAAAATTTGTCGAAAGATCTTCGCTTTTTATCGCAGAAGTAAAGCATGTCGTTGCGTTTTTGCCTACTCTGCCTCGTCGCTTCCAGCGGCCTGGTTTTCAACACAGCCAATGGTCTGCAAGATACGTACGTTGTCAAGACCCTCTCTGGAAACGAGACGTGCGTGAATGCCACAAGACCGATGGGCGCTTCGCAAATGTGCCCCATTCCATCGTTTAAGGTGTTGAACACGAACGACATTCCCAGTGCGGATTCGTCGCTGTCCATGTTCGCCAATTTGAAGGATGAGTTCGCGCCGGAGTGTTTTGCTACCGTGGTTAGACTTCTGTGTATCATGCACGAGGTAGCCTGCAGTACTGATGAGAAATACCAAGTGATGTTGGTGGACAAAGCAGATTGTCTCTTCTATTTGAATTGCATCAATGGCCCGAAATTCTCGAAAGGAGTCACAGAGGGCATGTGTGTCTCGCTTCCAGACAAGACCACAGCCACGATCGTCCAAGGCCCAAGTTTCGATATTTCATCGACGGGGGAAAAGACCAAGGATGGAAACGCCTCTCCTAGTCTGAAATCCGTTTCAAAACTCATCGGAGCTCTCGTGTTGCTAGTCATTGCCGTCTGAGTTAACAACAGGCCGTACATCGGTGTTTTGACAGTATATGCAGTATAACTGAAGTGTCTATCATTAACTCTTAAGTGCTGAATTGTACGATTCATTACTATATAGTCTACTGTACTTCGCCGTTTCTTCATGTAAACATTATTGTATCAACTAAGTCTAAATATTCTTTATCCACTGTAACGCAAATTACTTCAAGTTCACAATAAAGCATACTAAAAGAAACCTCTCTTGCGTGTTTTAAATAGTACTCAATCAAACTCATTAAAGTGCCCCTAACCTCAACATTTTTTATTGTCTTATTTGGAAGAACTTTTAAAATGATAAAGTAACTTCTTTTGAAGATTTTCACTTCTTCGCTTTCTTTTTGAGATATATCAGTTTGTTTGATATGCAAATGTATGGAATTTCGTCACATGCACATGCATAATGAGTTATCAGAGAATGTTATATATCTTTGCGTTCATGAAATAAAAACACTAAAGTGTGAATAACACGTGTCATGCGTTTCTCCCACAACACCAAACTTCTTGATTTTAACTAAGGATTTCGTTCGAGAATGAAAGAGATATACACATTTCTCCAATAAGTCATTATGCATGTGTGACGAAATTCCAGACATTTGCATATCAAACAAACTGATATATCTCAAAAAGAAAGCAAAGAAACGAAAATCTTCAAAATAAGTTACTTTATCATTTTAAAAGTTCTTCCAAACAAGACAATAAAACATTTTAAGGTTATGGGCACTTTAATAACTCAAACAAAAACAGGAGGAAGATTTTACATAAATTTCGCCAACTTTCATATCGAATTTCTCTTAAAACACATGAGGTTTGTTTGAGAAGCAAGTACAGACACTCGTATAAAGAGTTCTTCCTCTGATTTTAAAACACCTCGAAGATCGTTATAGTGCCTATGCAATGAAAAATTCAGTTGTAAAATAACTCTTTTGTTTGGAAGAACTCTTGAAACTATAAAGACTAACCATTTACAACTTTTTCATATCTTTACTTTAAACATTTTCAAGTTTACTCTTGAGATATTAAGATTTGTTTAATATGTAAATGATCATACTTATGACATCACAATGCATAATGACTTATTATTCTGCATATCTTTACCATTATATCACATGGAATCGTTTGATGATTTGCATATTTGATGTCATTGGATACATCCACGCACATGCACCTGCATTTCAAGTGATTTCATTACATAATGTCAAGGATATATAAGCGTTTTCAATAAGTTATTATGCAGTGTGATGTCATAAGTATGATCATTTACATATTAAACAAATCTTAATATCTCAAGAGTGAAGTGAGATATGAAAAAGTTGTAAATGGTTAGTCTTTATAGTTTCAAGAGTTCTTTCAAACAAAATAGTTATTTTACAACTGAATTTTTCATTGCATAGGCAGGTTTACGCTAAAAGGGATGTCTCAAAAGGACTGTTTTCTGTTTTTGTTTGGTCTTTATTTTTGGTTAGGTTAGGGTTAGGGCTAGGATCAAGGTTGGGTTAGGTTTATTATTGGGATTATAAGTTACTATCGCAAGGAAAGTGCTGCCTCAAAATTCAAGGCAGTTGTGATATTGTGCAAAATAGCACAAAGTGGCGGGCTTATTGAAGTCAACACATGTAAGTCAATAGAATCAGATGTAAGTTGAACAGTTAATATTGAAGTCAACAGATGTAAGTTCAACAGTTGCATATAAATGCAGTTGAACATAAAGATAAAATAGTTGTATAACATAGTTCTCTTTACAAGGCTTGCATAAAAAAATTCAGTTAAATATGAACACAAAAAGTTGACATTATAGCAGTCGATAAACTAACAACTGCCAGAAGTTCAGCACTAAAGCAGAACACGTTATATGACGATTGACGAACGAGGCTCTTCACAAAATATCGTGGCCCTATAGTAGCTAAAGAGATTTTATTTGGTTTACATGCAGGCCGTTTGAGAGTTATATGCGAACATTTGATTCAGATAGTTTCCGCATCCGGCGATTAATATACGAACATCTACGAGTTACGTCATAAAACGTCATAAATCTGTGGACATCCATGAAAAATCGAGCGTGATTTTAATGTAGATCGACCATACATAGTTCCGCGAAGAGGTCTGGGTACGAGGCACAGCAACCCAAGTCAAGATTAGTGTGCTGCCTACGGCAGCAATTATGGTTAGACTAGTTCTTGAAAACGAGAAGGTGCTTTTGAATCATCCCTTTTAGCCTTCACCGCATAGGCACTTTAAAAAAGGCTTCGCCTCGTTTTTCAACTTGCTTCTCGGTGTTTTGAACTTATACAGTTACACGTTCATGCCATATCGGCTACACGTACAACCTACCCCTAGTAAGTAAGTATTCTTGTTCAAAACGGAGTTAATAATAGGTCTTAGTGGGAGGAGTGTATTCACTCCGATATTACATAAGGAAAAGCAGTTTTAGAACAGGATTAAGATGAAAAAATTCTCGAATGTATCGAGAAAACATTTCTTTTTTTAAGAAATAATTTCTTATTTCTTGTTTTGAGAAAAGATTTGTAATATATACTTCAATGATTATTTTAATCGAGAATATGGCTTAATCGAAAACGTATACCCAAGGAAAGAATCTATTTAACAAATAGATTCCATTTCGCCGTTGTCTGTTCAGTTGTAGATGCACAAATGACGTCAGAACATGGTAAGTACAATTCCCGTACGGTTTGTTTGATTTGAAATATGACCGCTCCACCGCCAGATAAGTCGTTCAATTCAGCAAATATTACAAACGTGAAGTTCGATTTGGCAAAAAGTGTCGCTTGAATGGAAATTTATAACTTCGCGAGGCTTGCTCGTTCAGAGCATAGTCAATCGAGATATGGTCTGGAAACTCAGCTAAAGTCTTTGTTCTATCTTTTTGTTCGCCTTTATGCAATTTTGTGCACGGTCACTGAACCTATTGTATTTTAGTATAATGAAGCAAACATCCGATAGAATCGTTTGGGTTTAATCGCTCAACCGTGTTGTTTAAATATTGTGTAAGGTACGGTTCAACATCAAAATACGTTTTAATAATGCTCATTATAGTTGCATTGAAGTTTGCCGAGTTTCCAGACCATATCTCGATTGACTATGTTCAGAGTAAATGTTGTTCGAATTATATGTATGGCGTTGAAATGGTCATATTGAATTTTGACATTATAAATACGTCATATGTAATTACCGTATGTTATTTTACATTCTATTTATTTTATCCTCATGCTATAAACATTTTCTAGCAGTATTCTGTTGGCATGCCTGATCCTGAACACTGCATTCCAACCTCGTACCCACTGCTCCGGTGTCAGTCCCGAGGCAGCATATCACTTCTGATAAGAACTCTTAGCTAGTTAGTTATAACATATTTCCCCTACCATTTCCACAAGGAGTTTTGCATTGTACAAGTTCTCCAATCAGTACTGCTCCAATCAACAGCCAATGGATAAACCATTTTCTTTCAACCATTTTACATCAGGCATTGATCAATAGTACAGGACAGTGAGATGCTCATTCATATTGCGCCAAAAGACAGATTGGAAAATCCTACAATGAAAAAGAGTATCCTATCAATTTATTACATCTCTTTACTACATATCCTATCTTAAGGTACGTTTACACACAACGATTAATCGGGCCGATTTCTGGTTTAGCTGGATGTTAAGTGGAGAAACAGTCAACGGAGTGTCCCGTGGGCTCATTTATCTTGGCGTCTTCCTGTCTCTCATTACTTAACATGCATTTAAACCAGAAATCGGGCCGATTAATCGCAGTGTGTAAACGTACCTTTAAGGTACGTTTACACACAACGATTAATCGGCCCGATTTCTGGTTTAGCTGGATGTTAAGTAACGAGAGACAGGAATACGACCAAAGGTAAATGAGCCCACGGGACACTCCGCTGACTGTTTCTCCACTTAACATCCAGCTAAACCAGAAATCGGGCCGATTAATCGTAGTGTGTAAACGTACCTTTAGCCAATCTCGTACCCAGAGCCTGCGTTCCTTTTGGCCTTCACCAAGAAACGGAGACTCTGGGGAACTCCGATGAAACTCGTCATTTGATTGGTAGATGCTCAGTTCTCGCACCCAGTTTCTTTAGGAGCTATTGCTCGCGCAAATGCTCGCGAAGTTTGAAATGCATTCAGAGGTGAAACGACGATGATCGTGGATGAATAATCTTTATTGGGGATGGAAGGGTCGAGAGAAGACATGAAATCAAACACAGCTGGTAAAATGTCGGCAAAATGACAAGGCAGTCCCTATTGTCAACAACAATAGCCTTCAGCGCTTCGTGCTTAATTTTATCCATCATCGAAATAGCTTTATTATATAAACTTGCTTTATTTAGCGTTTCGGAAGTTAGGCGGCCTGGGACGAGGTTGTGAGGGCTCTGGGAACGAAAGACCCAATTTTGGGCAGTTCCCAGAGACGATTTTTCGGTCGTATATTTTGAACGTTTTCTCGATCAATATTTAACCTATTTCAATTCTGAAAACAGATTTGGAACTACCGAGCCTAAATACATACGTGCCTATTATATTACGCGAAATATATATATATATATATAGTTTGTTATATCGCGTAAGCGTGAAACACGGAGTAACAGCAAAGTGAGGTCTTGTCTCTACAATTTATCTACAATTTATTACGCTCTGCAAATTAATGCATTGAGCACTCTACCGACAGTATAAACTCAATTCACCAGATTTATATATATATATATATATATATATATGAATTGAAGAGAATGACAAAGAGCAAGAAAACTTCTCACCAGTCCAGATAAATTTTTAAAATATTTCGAACATTCGTTCTTCTTATAACATTTTTTTTATATTTTAACTGAAGAAGAACGAATGTTCGAAATATTTTAAAAAATTATCTGGACTGGTGAGAAGTTTTCTTGCTCTTTGTCATTCTCTTCAATTCATATATAATATCATCCAAGAGCATAACCTGTATCCATGTTTGTGGATCCTTCTGCTAGGAGCATCATTGTTTTGGTCTGCCTGTTCTTTTTTAAATTCAACATATATATATATATATATATATATATATATATATATATATATATATATATATATATATATATATATATATATATATATATATATATATATTCTCTAGTTCACCCCCACCCCTCCCTCACGAACAATTTAGCTACAGGTATACACAGCCGGCATATTACATTTATTTGTTATATTATTTTCCGTATTAAACATAAAATAAATAGAATTTCTAAACACTCTAACCCCCGTCGACGCCAACACATTTACAAATACTTGACCATAATTACTAAGACAAATTAAACAAGTGCGACAGGCATACAATTCTGCCACCTAAACTCCTGTTTTCTAGTAACGCAAGTACTCAACTACGCCACACACCTTTACGATTCTCAGATAACGTTTTCCATCAAAGTACAACCACAGCGGTGAGAAACGGTATTCGATGAGTTAAGAAAATTATTATTTTTCATTCGAAGTGAAATACTCCTTATCTGTCTATAAAAGAATAGCACTGCAGCAGGTACTGTTGTTTATATCATTATTTATAAATAATAATCACCGATCGTGCATGACACGCGCGCGTGATTGTTAGCACTTCGTACCGCTGACTGAAAATACAGGTGGCTTCCTAGACTTTGATCAAATCCGTGGGGGGATTCGGGAGCGCCTGAGAGATTGGGGAAGAGCGGGAGCAGAGGAGAGACGGACTTGGTTCACCTGCAGTGTTTTGAATGTAATTATAATAATTTACACAATTTTGCCATCAAATGTCAACTGCATAACTAACTTCGCAAGCAACTTCGCAAGCAACTTGCCGGAACTTTTTTCGTTGCAAAGAGTGTTCACAATATCGTTTTAATATTCGTCACTAATACGAGATATCTAGTGACAGCCGCGTATAGGCAGTACATATATCAATCAAACCAGTACACCTTCGCTCTCCATCTGATTCTCGGTAGCTCAATGGTTAGAGCGCCTTACCGGCAATCAGAAGATTACTGGTTCGATTCCTGTCCGGGACTCAGAATTATTTTTCTGAGGATATGAGCTTGACGATCGTCCACATTCAACACATATTTAATTAAGTGCAATATGAGAGCTGTTCTCAATTTCCAAATCATTAATAAACAGATTAAAAAGGTAAAAAATATATATTAAAATTCATTCACTACAGCTGGGGCAGGCTGGGTGCCTGTTATGGGATGCAATTTACCTGAAAATAATAATTTACACTTCACTGTATTCTTCAAATCAGACGTGACTGCGTCTTCTTAGCACTGTAGGTGACATCCGGCCGCAAGATCTAAGGAAATTGTTCGCGAGACTATTAAGAACCAGACGCCCGCTAGGCGTTAACTCGGGCTACTTTATTCCTTCTGAATCTTATCACAAATTTACTATATTTCTTTGGATAGTTTGAGCGAACACTCTCGAGCAATAGCAACCAAAGAAGTTGGCGCGTGAAGATGAGCACACCGCGTAGTTTCGCAAAGCCTATCGGAATGATGCAATAATTGCAATTTGTCTACCCGAAAAATAATACAGGAAGCAACCGAAACCAAGACTCGCGCCTACCACCACAGCTCGCGCCTACCACCACAGGTAGCCCGAGTAAAAACAACAGAAAACGAGCAAGACGTACATGTGGATTTTCCTCAACACATGAAAGGATTTCCAGCAGTGTTTTGTCGCAGTCTCATCGGACGTGCGAACTGTCTGCCAGGCCAGGCGGTAACACAGAGTAGTATACGTCTGCCAGACTTGGAAAAAAAGTGGGATCTCGGGATCCTTGATCCTGAGAAACATTTGTTTTAGCAACAATATTGAGGAACATTTTGAATTTTTCACGCAATACTTTAAGGGAGAATTTTAAGGAATTAGATAGATTGATAGATCGTTTAATAAAAATGATACATTATATGCAGTCATAGACTGAATTGCATGATCATGTACAATATTTACAGTAAAACATTTTAAAACACTTATTATTCATGGCTATATATATAAATAAATCTTAAAATATTATGGATATTACACACTATAGTCACAACAGTATTTGTGAATAAACGAGTTCCTCGCACGGTTAGTTCTCATGGTTAGGCGTTTCGAAAAGTCTCTGTTTTCTTAAATGTCTGGTATACGAGTTATAGCTATATAGGTGGTAAAATGTCTGTCAATTTATGCAGTGGATCGTTGACTATATTTGAAAATAGCCTTCTGGCACATCTCTCTCCGGGAAACGAGCTGGTAGATAGATTCGCGGCAATCAAGGTATTCTTGTAAGATAACTCAGGATAGATTATCAACATGGCACGTTTTTGAATGCGTTCTATCTCATCTGATAAATATTGAGGTAGACCACTGTGAAACACTGCTGGCACGCATATTCTAGTATCGAGCGGATACAGGAACATTAGAAACACACTAAATCTTTAGGATCAATACCTGAACGCTTTAACTGGCGAAGAAGATATAAACACTTATTATATTTAGTTATCTGTCATTTGAGATTTTGAATTACCATTCTTCATATCCTGTTCATAGAATTTGAAGATTATTTTGTTTCCTCGATAATTTTCCAACCAATATAAATAACATGCAGTCGTACAGAGCCTATGCTGTGAGGAACATATTTAGTGTGGTCTGGAACCTGCTCATGTTGTGCATGAAGAACCTTAATTGTGCAGTCACGAACATGGAAATGCATCGTGGAAGTTCACTTTTGTTGTTAGAAAAGTGTTTATGCATTCTGAGGATTGAGGAACGTTTATAAACATCCATGTTTGTAGTCTAATAAATATAAAACAAATATAGTCAAATAAACGTTAGCTTATTGTTCCGCGATTAAAAAAATTCAAATTTCCCATTGTTTTTACACACTTTTGAGGAACATTTGAACACTTTTTCAGGATCTGAGGAACATTGAATACTTTCCAGGTCTGACGTCTACAGAAAACTATTGAGACAGATCTGAATCCTAATTACATGTTTAGCTTTTCCATTTTTTAAACACAAAGAAAATCCGGCTGAAGGAAATGATCTACACCCACAACACAGCGGTTGCGCGCCATTGATGACGACGGTTGCGCGCCATTGATGACGACGGTTGCGCGCCATTGATGACGACGTTCGCGCGCTTACATTTCTATATAGGAGCCCGAGTGGCAGCAAGTTACCTACCTGGAACATTTCCACGGTGAGTTGAAGTTTAGTCGGGTTGTTCGCAAATTATCAAAGCTCAATCACTTCTCTAGGTGCATGGATGGTCATAGAATCTTAGATAAGAGGTATTTTATAGGTTATTGAGCATCACGACATGGGGGGTACTACTAGCTGTTGCGCCATTTAGGTGATTTCCTTTTCCTGTTCATTGATTCAAAGGAGTAAAGAAAACTTCTTATCATAAGTAGCAAAGAAAACTTACAAAAAGTACTCCGATTGAAAAAGAGAGCAGATAAAATAATTTTGGACGCTGCGCCACGAGCCTCGTTGGTCGATCTTTTTAATAGGTTACTTTGGATACCATTTTATGAAGAGGAAAATTCACTTAATGTGCCGTACTGGTGTTTAAGCGTGTGCCTAATCTTGTTGTTTACAATTCAAAGCGACCTACATCGACCCACAAACACACTTCCCGCAGCTTGCACCACGCGAAAGGAATGTTTAACATTGATATTCATATTTTGCCACACGACTGGATCATGCAGTCAGATCTCAAAGACTCGGCGTCAAAATATCTCAACGTAAACTTGACGCCTAATTTGATTTGAAGCCTTTATTTCAGGAAGAAGGTAACACAAAATATAGTACAACGTCCTAGCAAACCTGTGGCCCTCGATACCTTAACAGTACATACAGGTAATTAATTATATTATAAGAATAATTATAATAAAAAATACAGGCTAAAATCTATAAAAATAACAAATATTAAAACTAATGACGGTGCAATCAAGAAACAAAGTATTTATATTTATATTTATAAGTATTTAAACTGCCCTTAGGAATGCCCAGTGATGTACATGTAAGATCTACACGCTATTCCAGGTTTAATATGTCCGAATTATAAGTGCAAATCCGAAGATGGCAGGACGTTTAATGTGTTGGCAAGACAAATTTGGAACAATCTTGACATATAAACATCCAAATATTAAGACCTTTATAAAGACATTAAAAAGCTGCAGCAACTGCTAAGTCATGAATTAAATTAAATTTACTGTACGATGGTAGAAGACTAGGTACGGCATATTAAAGGACATTGGCAACAAAAATTGTTTGTCTAATATGAAAGAACTCGTAAAATGATGAGTAACACCTTTTACAACGTTTCCGTATTTTACTTCGTTTTTGAAATATTTCAGTTTGTTTGATATGTAAATGAGATGGTCTCTGACGTCGTCAAGTGCTGGGTAGAGAATTTTCACTCATTAAAATATTAGTTACATCTTCAAGTTTATTCCACAAATTTACTTGAAAATGTGCGTATAATAACTCCTCACGATAATGAACGTTGTAAACTTAACAATCACTGAGATACAAGACATTTATTAATGAGTGAAAATTCTCTACCCTGTACATGACGTCAGAGACCATCTTATTTACATATCAAACAAACTGAAATATTTCAAAAACGAAGTAAAATACGGAAAAGTTGTAAAAGAGTTACTCTATCATTTTACGAGTTCTTTCATATTAGACAACTTAATTTTTGTTGCCAATGTCCTTGAAGTGAATTTTTCCTCTTCATAAAACGGTATCCAAACTAGCCTATTAAAAATATCGACCAACGAGGCTTGTCTTGTGGCTCAGCGTCTAAAATTATTTTTCTGCTCTCTTTTCCAATCGGAGTACTTTTTGTAAGTTTTCTTTACTCCTTTGAATCAATGAACAGGAAATCACCTAAATGGCGCGACAGCTAGTGTACCCCCCATGTCGTGATGCTCAATAAAGCTATAAAATAGCTCTTATCTAAGGTTCTATGACCATCTATGCACCTAGAGAAGTGATTGAGCTTTGATCATTTGCGCGCAACCCGCCTAAACTTCAACTCACCGCGAAAATTTTCCAGGTAGGTAACTTGGTCGCAAACTTATCTTTTTAGAAAAACAAAGATATAACAGTAAAAATCCGCATAAAAGAACCACTATTTTTGACGTCAGGCTGAAGTGGTTCTTATATAATGGGTACTTAGTGAGAAATCAGGCCGAGTCTGGTTCTTATTTCTAGTCAAGAACAATTGTTCCTGGTTTAAATGATTTGTTTCCAAGATCACAATTTTTAAATACCATGTTTGTAGATAGCTTTTTGCAAAAAATCAAAGAATCTTTTTTGTTGCTTCAATGCAGGATGATGACAATGAAGACATTTTATTTATTGTTCTCCATACTGATACTGGCAGTACTTTGTGATGCAATTTTTGGCGAACCTTTGGAGGCTAAGATGCGACAACGACGAAAGGTATATTCTAACTTAGTTTTCTATAGCTGATTTCTACAATAATCTGGAGGAACAAATGCAAACAAGAAATCATCCAGTGCTGGATAGTTTAGTTTATATAGTTTATTAGATTCATCACTCTTTAGGTGAACGGAATACCCCAACAGGCTAGAAGTCCAATTACAGGTGTTCCGAGGGCCTACGATTTAAGGTCGTTATCCGAGAAGACCAGAAACTCTTACCATTTGCTGATATTATTGCAAAGGCAGCACTTTCTCCTCGATTATTTTTAAGACCCTGAGTGGAGGTCCGACCCAGGATTTGAACCTGTGTCTCCCAGCTCATAGACATGTGTGGTAACCACTATATTTTCTGGGGATCACCAGCTACATTACACTTCAATAGGTAGATAGATAGATTTATTAGAGATAACATCGTAACCTTTAAGGTTGAAATACGTTAAAAATATGTTTACAAAAAAATGGTAAGATACAAATCTATACAATAAAATAGAATAGTCAAAGAATCAAACTAACTACAAGGTAAATTTACTACAACTACCTATAACGTGTTCTGTAAAGTTTTGCGTGACGTTTTTTTTTCAATTAATTTAATTTTAAAAAAATATAAAATATTTTAAAAATAAGCACACATTGCCGCGATAAACGATTTCTTAGTTCTGTCGGTTCGCATATGTTGAATATTAAAACAGTGATTTTGTCGAAGGTTATACTATGACTCATGTTTAGATGGTACGAAACAATAAGCCAGTTCGTAATGTGACTGTGCATCAAAATGACGTGTTCTGCGTCAGGATAAAACTTATTTCAATTCATAACATCAGGTTAAAACCACAATATACATTTGCATTTCTAGTTACACTTGCAAATTCGTTATACTGAATTCCCCAGCCTGATGCTATGAATTGAAATAAGTTTTATCCCGACGCAGAACGCGTCGTCTTGATGCGCAGTCGACATTACGAACTAGATTATTGAGTTTATGTGAAGGATCTAACTTTAAATCTTTAAATAATTTAAAGCACAAATTCTTGTGATGTTGGATGATTGGTTCAATATTCAATCTAACCAGGGCTACAGCTTGATAGTCGGAATCTGGTTGGATAATTGTCATTGCTCTCTTTACAATACGGACAAGTTCATTTGTTAGATATTTAGGCAATGAGTGATGGAAAACAGGAGTGGCGTAATCCATTATATAAATATTTTATATTCGATATAAAGAGTAGTTATTTTTTGTTGCTAATGTCATTTAAAGTGGTTCTCCGATGAAAATTTTTTGCTAATTTTTTTACGTAATCTCTAAGATATAATGGTAATTAGTAATCGTGCAAAGTTTCACTTCAAAATTCGTTGAAAGAAAGCTTATACTTTACGTGTGAAGTTTGTATTTTGGAGCGCCGCCATTAAAGTGGCCGAGTGCAAGAAGAATGAGTCGAGGAGAGCTTATGACGTCATAGCCTCAACAACAACAATGACCCTTTTGTTGAAAATAACAATGACTCTTTTGTAGTTGTTGAGTCTATGGCGTCATAAGCTCTCTTCGACTCATTCTTCTCGCACTCGGCCACTTTAATGGCGGCGCTCCAAAATACAAACTTCACACGTAAAGTATAACCTTTCTTTCAATGAATTTTGAAGTGAAACTCTGCACGATTACTAATCACCATTATATATCTTTGAGATTATGTAAAAAACTTAGCAGAAATGTTTTCATCGAAGGAGAACCACTTTAACATAATATATTTCTTTCCTCATTTTTATCTAGTCAGCGTGCGTGAGTAATGTTTTTGATTATTGCATCAATGACACAGACTGTGTGACGTGCACGCCGACCAAACCGATGATTTGTCGAAAGGTCAAACATGGGGCAAAAAAAAGATGCTTCTTTGACGTAAGCGGTAAACCGTTTAGTGGCGGAGCTGTTTAGAAGTGGAACCGATCAGATGCCGTCGGTGCAATGTATGCTACAGCAGTTCTGTAACTGAGGTAGTTATACCCTGATTAAATATGGATAAACAAATATACTTTAGACTTTTTATAAAGGAGTATTTCGCGAAGGGTTTTTCAACACACCATCACAATGTAATTATGTAAGAATTAAAGGGATATGGCAATATAAATTAACTTTGTCTCATTTGAAAGAATTCGTGAAATGGTATAACAAGACCTTTTACAATTTTCCCTTATCTTTTTTGGTTTTCGAAATAATTTGACTAAAGACAGCGTGCTGTCCGCCATCTTGGAATTATTTTCGATATGCATGTGACGTCATAAGTAGGGTAAAGTGAAATTTTTATCTTGCCAACCTTACGACATTATGAGGCAGAAACTCGATTATGTTGCACTATTTCCATTTTCAATTGGCCCACAACATTTTAAAAAGCCTTCCGCGGAAATTCGGTCATCTATGGAGTAGTTCTGCCTGTGACGTCACCAATTTCCTAGTTAATTAGGTCAAATATTACAACAAGATGGCGGATTTGTCATAATTATCTGAAATATTTCAAAAACCAAGAAAGATACAGAAAAATTGTAAAAGGTCTTCTTATACCATTTTACGAGTTCTTTCAAATGAGACAAAGTTAATTTATATTGCCATATCCCTTTAATTACCGAGAACGAGAGATGTATGCTATATACTGCCCGCGGTACAGCAAAGAAAACCGATTCGATCATGAAATAATATCGTTTATAGACCCGGAGCGAGGGGAATTCGACGAAATATTACCCCGAGGAATATATTATCATCCCGAGGGGTAATATTTCGACGAATTCCCTGAGCGGAGGGTCTATAAATGATATATTATACCAAAACAATCTTGAATGCTTCAAACGTCTTGTTGTTCCTCCATTAGTGTTTGTGATCAGCGGGTGTATTCGTGATCAACGGGTGATTCGAACTCGAATCACCTGGTGTATTCGTTCGAAGTCAAATATCATGCACGGAGAAATAGCGGGGAATTCGAGTTTAAATTGACTGGTCACGTGGTACAAATCTAGCTCTTTGATTGGACAATTTATAGTTGAGGTATAATATAGTATATTATTATATGGCTGAGCTCGCTTTCAGGTCTGCACGCCAAATAACGCACGCTGATTGGTTACTGAGAGATGCGATTGGTTATTGGCGGGAACATTTTTGAGTTGATTTGAATGCAAATAAAAGAGAGTTATAGGTGTCTTCATTGAAGGATACCAAGCAATAAAATGTACTGGAACATCAATATTGCTTTTCTTTAAAGGACATTGGCAACAAAAATTAAGTTTGTCTAATATGAAAGAACTCGTAAAATGATAGAGTAACACCTTTTACAACTTTTCCGTATTTTACTTCGTTTTTGAAATATTTCCGTTTGTTTGATATGTAAATGAGATGGTCTCTGACGTCAGGTACTGGGTAGAGAATTTTCACTCCTTAAAAAAATGTCTTATATCTCAGTGCATTGATTGCTAAGTTTATAACGTTCATTATCATGAGGAGTTATTATACGCACATTTTCTAATGTGTGAAAATTCTCTACCCTGCACCTGACGTCAGAGACCATTTCATTTACATATCAAACAAACTGAAATATCTCAAAAACGAAGTAAAATACGGAAAAGTTGTAAAAGGTTTTACTCTATCATTTTACGAGTTCTTTCATATTAGACAAACTTAATTTTTGTTGCCAATGTCCTTTAAAGTCTTTCAGCTAAAAGCATGGCAAATAAATACTGACCTGGTGTGAACATGAAGCGAAGCGTATACTAGCGAAGAGGTAAGGTAAACGGCAACATCTTAAAACCAAAAAAAAACACGTTAAAAACAGAGGCGAAAACGAGTCAAATGCCATATAATAACTTCTTTATTAATCTCGTTTGCTCGGTCTGTACGGGAAAGTATTTGCCTGTACGGGAAAGTATTTGCACAAACCTCGCTCCTTCGTCGTCTGTATGAAACTACCTCAGACAAATATTTTCTATAATATAGTCTATACAGACTTCACACTTAGTAATAAGTATTTAAAGTGCCACTACCACCAACTTTTCGGTTTCCGTTTTATTTATTTGTTGAAATATTCCAACTTTTACGAGTAATTTGTTGTGGTTGAATTTTTTGTCTGAAATTAGATACTTCATGTAAAATTCAACGCCGCCATTTGTTTTCGTTTGTGACGTCATAAGTATGACACATGACACAGTTGAGACAGAAAATTCCGTAAATTGGCTGTTAGTACAACAAGCAAAGTGAAAAGATGGTAAACTGCCAAGATTTTTAGTGACGAAATACTGACGTTTCGAGCGGAGCCCTTCATCAGAGTATTTCACGAAAAATCTTGGCAATTTACCACCTTTTCACTTTGCTATATATCCAAAACACTGTCTACGCAGCACTCTACTTTGTTAGTACAACTAGTTTGCCCAGAACGGCCGCAACACAATATTTTCCTTTATGACGACGAAACGAACCAGTTAATGATGTAGCCATTTTCTCTGTGTTTGCCATGTGTGTCATACTTATGACGTCACAGACTCACAGCGCCCAATAAAGCGACCATCCAGCGACGCATCCGAAGTGGCATATTTCGCTATTTCAACCGTTGATAAAATCACTTCTGTTCAATCAAATTTCGTTCTGATAGATTTCAAAATCGGAACGTGCAAATTTTCATTTCGGAAATAAAATTAAATACAAAATTTGGTAGCAGTGCACTTTAATTAAAATTAATACAAATTCTAATAAAATATAAAAGATGATGTAAAATGTGCTAAAATATAGTTTCAAAAATTATATGGAATAAAATACTAATATTGGTTTTTAAGTGTAATGTGATATTGGTTCAACTTTTTTTTAAATGTATATATCTGCATGTAAGCTGGTTAATATGGTTATATTATTATTTATTATATAGCTACTAGTAGGATATGAGCTATCTCGCAATTTGATTGGCTTCTCTACTACTAGGCTATCACCTCATATCGCAGCAGTAGAGAAAAAACAAGATGGCGGCATCAAAAAGATGAAACCGATGGGGTTTTATAAAGAAACCCCGAACTGACGAAGTGTTTGGCTATATAATAAAACAATTATACCATTCGCTCTCGTCGTATATAAACTAATATAACGATAGCGTAACGTATCCGTCATATTTGGGTCTTTCAGAGCAAAATCGTAATACATATTGTCAGCCGAAAATTTTAACTTCAATGTATACGTCACCCAGTAATTAAAGAGTGAGTGTCAACCGTGACGCATTGCACACTCGGTCATATCTATATCTATATCATAATATATCTTGTCAGCAGAAAATTTCATCTTCATGGACTTTTTTGCTGTTAAAGTTATCGGATGTGATCTCACATCACATGAAGAGGCATTTTTGTGGCAATTAACAAAAGAAAACTGATTTGGAATACCTTTGTGATATCTTGATCGGCGAACAGAAGCGGTTTCAGACAACCTCGTACCCAGGGTATTTTGCATACACGGTGCAAGGTCGGCGAAAGTAGCTCTGCGATCGACCGGTCACATGACACCCAGAATCTTTATATAATTATGTAGTCTTTGTTTACGTTGTTGACGCGAATAATGAATGAATGTATTCAACGCTTTGCAAGGTCCTCATTTCATTCTGTATAATGTTATATGTGAACCATATGTTAAAGTGCCTATCCGCGGGGTTTGGGGATTTTACATATTTGTAATCTTTGTAATCTCTTGAGAAGAATTGTAAAATATCTTGTCGTGCGAAAATTTCATCTTCATGTCTTTTTTCTCTGCTAAAGTTGATTTACTATTCACAGGAAATGACGTCAAAGCAGGGACACTCAAAAACACTGCACATTAATTAAGCAGTGAAATGCAATGAAAGTTTGGGAATTGAGCGAATTTTGTCTACGCAGGTGTGTTTAAAGTTCAGAATCAAACTTTCTTTGTATTTCACTGTTGAGTTAGTGTTCAATGACTTCGCGTGTCCCTGCTTTGACGTCATTTCCTGTGAATAGTAAATCAACTTTAGCAGAGAAAAAAGATATGAAGATGAAATTTTCGAACGACAAGATATATTACATTTCTTCTGGTAGAACCCAAATATTACGAATATGTAAAATCCCCAAACCCCGAATATGCACTTTAAGAAGCCTTATCTGGCCCTACTTGCCATGCGCCGTGAATGCTACCGCCTAATCTTTATGTAGCCAATTTATTCCGGGCGTGCTGTGCCCCTCTCCCGCAAGCAATCCTCTTCTGGACGATCTTTTTATTAGTATTAAGGTTAGTATTAGCAAACTATTAGGCAGGGGGGTTAGAAAACCATTAGGTGGGGTTAGAGTTAGGATATAAGTTGTTTTGGGGTTAGCAGTTCTACGATTATTCCGATCGTATGATAGCAGTACAATCTCTCATCAATTACCTAATCTTTATGTGACACAAAGCTTCTTTTGGACTCAATGCCGTTGATATAACTCAATATGTCACCCCTCTAATTAATTAGTGGTATCACGCGGCGCAATCACGACTTATATATACAACCACCTATTCGCGCATACTGACGTCTTCGGATGTTCTGTTTTGCATGCACTACTGGTGGAATAGCTTCCCTCGATACATAGCTAACTCTCAGAATACCGATACATTTAGTAGCAAAGTTAAGTCCTTTTTATCTGACACCTCTTTACCATAATAGTAATTATAGTAATATTATCATATTATTATTATTTTAATAGTGTATAATTGCGATTGTAAATATTATTTTTTCATCGGTTGTATGCAAGATTAGAAGAAGCTTTACCGATTATAATTAAACAGAAATAACACGTCGTCTTCGTGCAACGTTATGACTTGGCTGCACGAAGTTATATCCTGACTCTCGTGCCATGAAGAAATCTAATGACTGTGCAGTTGAAACAATTAAATAAAATGCCTATGAAATGAAATTATGTTTGTCTTATTTAAATGAACTTCGGAAATGAATAGGAATGGTAATTTAGAGCTCTTTCGTATCTCGCGTAGTTCTTGAGATATTTAGACTTATGTGATATGCAAATGAGATAACCTATGACGTCAAGATGTTTCTATATTTTTAGAAAATCAAGTATATCTTTGAGATTATTCAACGAAATCACTTGAAACTTTGCACAGTACGACACTTCGTGATACCTAACATCATTACATCTGAATAGCGATCCCAAATTAATTTTTATTTCTAATTTCTTGATTTTCTAAAAATGTCGTCATAGGCTACATTTGCATATCACACAAGTCTAAATATATCAAGAACGACGTGAGATATGAAAGCGATCTAAATTATCATTCCATAAGAACTCTACGATTGGAAAGCATTTTCGCGAAATACATGGAATTTTTGACCAGTTTGATTGTCTCATTTACGAGATGATGCTTTACATAAAAGAACTTAGACCAACTTTGAATATTCAATCAGGCTCCGTGCTAAACTCTTTGTTTGACTTTTATCTTTTGTTTTTATGTCATTTTACTTTTGTTCTATTGATATCCTATTGTTTTAACTTCTTATATAGTTTTAGAAATTTGTTGTACTTCTTGACTTGATAATGACGTTGTGTTAACGTCGAAACGTCGTCGTTTTTAACTATGTTTAGTAATCTTTTATCGCAGCTTTTTATAATTAAAATATTTTTAGAAGTTCATTTAAATAAAACAAACTTAATTTTCATTTCATAAGCACTTTAATTGACTTATTGTTTATGATGTAATTAGCCCAAGATCGTAAAACAACATTTTTTGTTTGGATTCGGATTGATATCAAATATAGTTTAGATTTCGCTATAGGGTTCCAGATTATCTTGCGATGACCACACATGAGATAGCCACTATAGTATCAATATTTGTAATCCCTGCATGCAAACTTTAATATTCTACCCGTAATAAATCATTGGTTGTGACGTTGCCAACGGTTGCATGTGGATAAAGCATGAACAATAGTGAGGACCAGTCCAAGTATCGGCCAACTCACATAACTGCATGTAATGATACTAAATCAATCAAAAAACTTTTCACCATATGTATAATTATTAAAGGGATATGGCAATATAAATTAACTTTGTCTCATTTGAAAGAACTCGTAAAATGGTATAAGAAGACCTTTTACAATTTTTCTGTATCTTTCTTGGTTTTTGAAATATTTCAGATAATTATGACAAAAGACAGTCTACAATCCGCCATCTTGTTGTAATATTTGACCTAATTAACTAGGAAATTGGTGACGTCACAAGCAGGGTAAACCTGATGAAACTACTCCATAGGGGGAGTGACCGCGAATTACCGCGGAAGGCTTTTTAAAATGTTGTGGGCCAATTGAAAATGGAAATAGTGCAACATAATCGAGTTTCTGGCTCATAATGTCGTAAGGTTGGCAAGATAAAAATTTCACTTTACCCTACATGCATATCGAAAATAATTCCAAGATGGCGGACAGCACGCTGTCTTTCGTCAAATTATTTCGAAAACCAAAAAAGATAAGGGAAAATTGTAAAAGATGTTGTTATACCATTTCACGAGTTCTTTCAAATGAGACAAAGTTAATTTATATTGCCATATCCCTTTAAATCTGAGCTTTCGTCCCGTGTACCCGGGTCGCTTTCTCCATAATTAAACATGGTGATAACCACAAAGCTTTTTGATTGATTTAATAACAACGCCATGCAAAACTTTAAGGACTCGTATTTGTCATGATACTACTGAACCCGCGACATGAGTCGAAGGATACTGAGGACAGATTATAACAAACATATACAGCACCTCTTTGGGAAAAGCTAATAATAATAATAATAATAATAATAATAATAATAATAATAATAATTATAATTATAATAATAATAAAGTTAAACCATTTAATTGCTATTTTTTTCAGTTAATCGGAAAACAGATTGAGATGCGAAAAGTTAAATCATTTGCTTTTTTAAACAGGGCGATCAGTCAGAACTTTAGTGCTTAAAATAATAGTAAATAATAATAATAATAATAATAATAATAATAATAATAATCATAATAATAATAATAATAATAATAATAATAATAATAATAATAATAATAATAATAATAATAGTAAATCACAATAATAATAATAATAATAATAATAATAATAATAATAATAATAATAATAATAATAATCATAATAATAATAATAACTTTATTCAATAAAATCTCAATTACATCTGAAACCAATTAAAAAAATTAGATAATACTATATTTACAAATTAATGATAATTTATTACATAGAAATCTAACAATCGTCTTTTAAAATCCTCCAATTTGAAATAAATATAATAAAAAAAATTAAACATTAAAAATTAAAATAAATTAAAATTAAAAAAAATATTAAAAAACTCCTAAACGGCTTTCTCTATAGCCCAGTTCAATGTTTGCGTGTGGATCCCGATTCGTAGAAGAACGGCTCCCTCTTATTGCCATAACTGCCGACCGTATCAAGGCGAAAGATAATGTGCATCGCATCCACGCAAGTGTGATGCTGTAATCTGACTTTCGCTTCTGTGCTAACAATTCTGCTAGGCGTTTATAAGCAACGGTTGTCTCTTTTCCAAGTCCCCCACTTGTTGAAAACACAAGAGGTGTAAATGCAGCATATTCAACTTCCCTAATTCTGTCTCCGTACTCCCTCTTCTTAGCCATCTCATGTTGTCTGTAGAGTGCAGGTATATTGGTATTTCGGTAGCTCGATGCGTTTGGGTGAAAAACCCTAACATCAAAAAATGCAACTTGCTGCCTACTCCAAAAACCCTTTGCTCTAATATCTACTCTTGCTTCATCTTGCTTGTTTGCCGTTCTTGGTAATATGATCTCGCCTGCGAGTGGTTGTAGCTGTGGTTCTTTTTCCACATCAGAACATACTTCCATCAGCCATTGGGTGGTTATGTCTCTAATCTCGTTATGCCTTATTATTGGTAGTCCACCAAAAGGGCATATCATGGCGTGGTCTGCTGAAAAATTCTTGCCACACTTACATTGGAGTGGTACATTTTTCAGCTGCCATCCATATCGCAGATGGAGCGCATCACGAAATTGTCCTTTGTTCAGGTTGAAGCCTTGATCTTGTAGTGGTAAAACTGACAACCACGATGACGATCCTTTCTCGCAAAGTAAGTCCATCATTCTTTTCTTTGGTGGAGATAGACTTTCTCTGACTTGTTGAGCCAAGCTCTCAATTTCCTGTTGTTTATGCCGACGCAGATTTGTTTTGATGGATTGTAGTTGTGGTCTACATTATTATTATGATTATTATTATTAATAATATATTATATATATTAATTATATTAATAATATATAAATATTATTATTAATAATAATAATAATAATCATAATGGAAACTTTATTAAATTTAAATTTAGATTTTACATATACAATTGTAAATCTCGCTTTTTCAGGTAATTTACAATCGGCTACTTGAATCGATAATATCAATACATAACTATAAAAAAACACATAACAGTATACAGCACAACATTAAAATGTAAGTAAGTCGGGATTTGTCCATTCCTTGTTTCGGCAGCAGAATATGTAATATGTGGTTCTGATTGCAATCGTCGTCATTCTTTTTACGCAATATTTTTGGTGAAGTTTGTCAAAACCAAGATCGTTGAGCATTTTTATGAATGTAGAGCATTCTTTCGCAAAGACACCAAGAGAGCTCATTGATAAATTAACAAATTTTACAGATCTAAATGATTTACTTTGCTCCTCAATTAATTCTAAATATTTATCTTTTTTACGTTCAACATTTTTTTGGAGATTTGATTCGAAACCAGCAGTTAGTTCAACAATATAGAGACATTCATTTGTAGTCGTCAAAAGTAGATCTGGACGGTATGTGTCGCCGGTTATTATTGATGGACTTTTGTATCCAGGAAGATCAACATAGAGATTTGAACCGTTGACCGTCAGTAAGTAATAATAATAATAATAATCATAATAATAATAATAATAATAATAATAGTAAATAATAATAATAATAGTAAATCACAATAATAATAATAATAATAATAATAATAATAATAATCATAATAATAATAATAATAATAAAGACGTTTTAGGAGCATATTATACAATAGTCTCAATGCTCTGACTTACAATAACACACTCTTAAGTTATACTTAAGATACTTATAAAACTAATTACATTTCATCAGTTATAAAATCAAAACTACTAGGATAACTACAAAACTATTGAATTCGAAAAAAGGAAAGCCTTAAATTCACTTCATGTAGAATCTATATCACTAATATCGAATTTGGGATTTTCAGCAGTTTAAATATGGTAATTAGTTGCAGCTCGGCAAACTAGTCGGTTACGGAACTAATCACATATGCTCATGTGACGAACACTCACATGTCACTAACATGTGGATCACATGTAACGGTTCCAATTTCACATGTGATGTGGAATTTTCATAAGGGTAATCACTATATAATACTATAAATATAATCACTATAAATTATAGAATAACAAGATTTACGTTATATAGTGTAAGTATAATTAGTTTATTATCTATATTGGCAGCTGAAGTCGTTGCAATACACAGCATACAACTAGTATATAGTACTATATACTAGTTAGCAGATCTGCATTGTATATACCTTATACTACAGGGTATCTATTTTCACTTTTAATTTCCCATGTGATTGTTCGTGTTAAATAATTATTGGACGCGCCCAACTGCATGTGAATTCATTTATATAGTTTACTTTTACAAACAAACGAGTAAATAGTTTAAAAACACAAATAAGCTGCAGATATATGAAATTACTACGTTGCATCCTAATTGAATGAAAGCTGAAGTATCATAACTTATTTATCAAGTCGCGATATAGTCACTACCGCAGTTAGGCAGTTCATATATCAATCGATCTGAGTCTCGGTAGCTAAATGGTTAGAGCGTCAATAAGGTTACAGGTTCGATATATATATATAATACAGGGTGTCCCAAAAAAGGCTACCTTTTCAAATTCAAATTAGCATGTTAATTCAAGCAACCTATTGTAGTTCTTTGAAATTCATTATCGCTTTTGAACTACGAATGCGTAAAAACACACAGTTTTATACACATGGGATATTAAACACAATAGGTTGTTTGAATTAATTATTATATATATATATATATATATATATATATATATATATATATATATATATAAAAGTAGAGTGCTGCGTAGACAGTGTTTTGAATATATAGCAAAGTGAAAAGGTGGTAAACTGCCAAGAATTTAGTGACGAGATACTGACGTTTCGAGCGGAGCCCTTCATCTCGTCTTACTCTGATGAAGGGCTCCGCTCGAAACGTCAGTATCTCGTCACTAAATTCTTGGCAGTTTACCACCTTTTCACTTTGCTATATATATATATATATATATATATATATATATATATATATATATATATATATATATATATATATATATATATATATATATATATATATATATATATATATATATATATATATATATATATATATATATATACACATAACGTAAACGCTCGACTATTAGTTTATTACACTTGCGGTGAACGGAGACCCCAGACAGGAATGTACAATTCTAAGGCTCCGAGGACCTATGATTCAACGCCGTCGTCATCCGAGAAGACGCGAAAGAGTTATGCAAAGACAGCAGTGTTTCCTCGATTATTTTAAGTCTCAATTACATAAGAGAGTTGGTGTCCGACCCTGGCGACCCATGATCGAACCTCAATCTATACCACTACAGTCTACACCGTGTGATTACCAGAGGCCAAGTTGACGGTGATTTAAAACTGACGTCCACTGATCGTTTCCTATTTTCAGTAATAACACGAATGGGCACTAGCAAGTGTTGTGGATTTCTGTTTTTATTTCAAACTTGCAGTCGCATGTGAGCAGCAGGAAACCCGTGGGAAGATAAACAAGTTACAAAAACAAATCTGACACCACGAGGAAATTACCGCGCGACGGTGGCGAAATGGACGCGTGCCCTACTAAATGGACGTGTCATAATCTTTTTATAAAAATACCCTGTATATATGTACTTTGTTTTATCGTATTAAAACAAAATAGTTCTTTTCCGCTTTCTTGGTCATTGGTATACCGAATAGATTTTTACCCTTTTTAAGACAACACAACGCAAGATAAAACTATACATATATATCGTTATATCATTCGTATACTCTTATCATTATCATGTTGACTATAAACTGCAGATCTCACTTGATCGCTGCGCTAAGATATCCAGTTCAATCAACTCGAAATAAATTCCATATTTCCAAGCATCAATCATCTCGATTTAAACCTTTAAATTTGTAAACATATCGTAATTCATGATGCTAGACTGCTAGTATTATTAGTCAGTATTATTATTAAAAGATAACTATATATGCCTTGTGTTAATATATGGCACTGCTGTAGTGAATGAGCAGGGGAGAGCTTGGAGTAGACAGACGATACATGAACGATCGTCAAGCTCGTATCCTCAGGAAAATGTTCTGAGTCCCGGACAAGAAATCAGAAGGTTACTGGTTCGATTCGTGTCCTGGTTAGAAACATTTTTTTCTGAGAATATGAGCTTGACGATCATCCATGTATCGTCTATATACCTTGATGTCACATTGATCAATTATATAGTATTTAGTATATACGTTATAAATCATGTCATCACCTAATCCTCTAGATAACTCCATATTAGGTTAATATTAATCCCATATCACTAACCCTAATCAGATCGTGGGGGAAGTACTGGGGGGCGCGGAAAGTGGCCGCGGTCAATATTATTCGATGCGAGACAACGAAATTTTTACAGTTGATTGCATACTAAATAATAATAAAGGCAAAGTTATTGTAAAATTAGATAAAGGCAAAGTTATTGTAAAATTAGATAAAGGAAAGTTATGATAAATTACGGTAAATTATACACAATACAATACAATACAATACAATACGATACGATACGATACGATACAATACAATACAATACGATACAATACAATCTTTATTATGCTCTTTCCCTTATAAATACATTAAATAAAATGGTAAATAACTATTTACAAAAGAAAGGGAGAAGTAGTTAAACATAATATATATTTTATGTTATAGAGCCTGGTGGCTAAGTTAACCGTGAGGTTTTCGAGTTTGCAATCAGTCTTGTTTTTTAATTTACAAACAAAGATATATGAAGGGAATGGCTAAGCTCGCGACAATGGCTGGTTATACCGCTGGCCTAGAGATCCAAGGGCGCAGGTTCAATTCCGGATGGCCTTGAAGTTGCATTTCAACTTGTCCCAGTTGGGTCTCAAAGTATATGATTTACAATAACTTCTCCTTCATCTGATTGTAAATATATATACTAAATAATAATATTTGTTCCAATTTGCGAAAGTCTTTTTTCTATGTTTTTGTTCACGTGTTTCTTGCCATGGTAACAAAATCTGAGATAGTCTAGATAGTGTAGATATGGTTAAAAGCAAGCCAATGATAATTAGAGTAAAATGAACTGTGAATGTTATTTCTTTGAGCCCGTATAGCCTTCTAAGCTTAAGCTTTAAGTGGAATAGAGTTCTAGCTCTTCAAATTTTGGCTCTGTTACAATATATCGGGGGCATATAATAGCCCCAGTGTCGGCGAATATCTAGCGCCACCCTGTAGATCCGTATCAACTTAAACGTCAAACCACTTATACCCCCAAATCCATCATTAGATAGCAGCAGAAAAATTCCAGCATAGTTGATCGACGGAAGGTTTGTAAAGTCGACGAAAGACTTTGTTCTATGTTTTTGTTCACGTTTATGGAAATTTGTGCACGGTGACGATTACTGAACACATTGTGTATTTGATATAATGACGCAGTCAGCCATTAGCAACTGTGCTGTTTAAATCTTGATAACAGTAAAACAAGAGATTTGTGTACTATACTTAGCTTTAAAGAAATTGAAAAGGATTCTTACTTAATTGAAAAGAATTCTTACTTAAAACTGAAAAGGATTCTTCGAAATTGAAAAGGATTCTTACTTTAAAACGAGGTCATATTTTCAAATCGCGGCATGCATTGGCAACAATTCTGGAAAAATTCACGACTTCTCCATGACGCAAACCTATATTTGTCTAAATTCTAAGATTTCTCCAGGCCCGGAAAAAGGTATTTAATATTGTCAAATTAAGTGAAAACTTAGTGATGCGGTTTAATAACGACATTATAACGATAATATTAGTCTTTCCGTACAGTCGGGGGACACCTTTTTATCCAAAACACGTTTTAAAGTGATTAATCCATGTGTGGTCTTCTTATAAATTTATAATCTTTGGCACTTTCTGTTAAAAATTGCCTCATATTATCATCAACTAAAGTTTGATCTGCATGACTTTTCTCCTGCTAAAGTTGTAATTTTATCCAAATGATCAGAACTGCAGGAGAGATCTTCGGAAAACGTTATTCCCAAGTATTTAAAACTGCGTTCACAACCATTAATACAACCAAAACTAGCCAACGTATTGGAACTAAAGCGCGCCTTACTCTATACAATGCTCTTATTGTCCCACTGTTCGATCACGCAGACATTATATGAGGTGAAAAAAATAACTCCACCCCTTGGACACACTTCAAATTCTCCAGAATAAAGCTGCAAAACTATTCTCGATGTTCCTTTAGTTCTCTTCCTCAACTGAAGCCCTCAATAAACTAAACTGGCATCCACTTATATACCGGCGCTATATTTACATCACATTTTAACGTAAAAATAAAAGTGTAAAAATAATTTAATAGATTTAGATTTCATAATGACCAATGTTAATCATATTTATAATACAAGGCACAAAGATAACATTACCTCAGTAAAGCCAAAACAAAGCCCTATCTACACGATACGATTAGTTGTATATGATGGTTATCTTTATTTTATAATAAAATTAAATTATTAAATATCACCAATTCTCCATATTACATTATAGTTTAAAAGCTAGTAGAGCCAATTAGACAAAGTGCATAAAGATATTCTTAAACTTCCTAAGGTGAATTATACCACCTGCACATATGGGCTAAAGTCTTGGCGGCATCAAGCTGCCAAGCTATGGAACGATCTCCCAGATTCAGCCAGATCGGCAGAGAACTATCACTTCGGTGTTGTTGAGCGCTCTGTGAAGTAGCGTGGGTGTCCTTTAGCAATAATGCAACGCTCGCTACCATTGTGGCAATTTGAGCGCTCTGGCCCCATACGCACTTCACGCTATCTGGATGTTCTGATCGCCGGTGCTGTCCCACAAGCGGTTGTCAATGACGATCGCAAGTGTATAAGTGTCCAGCCAGACTCATCCAGATTGTTCCAAGCTATATATATATATATATATATATATATATATATATATATATATATATATATATATATATATATATATATATATATATATATATATATATATATATATATATATATATATATATATATATATATATATATATATAAATTTAAAAAGAGATTGTGCTGACACTGACTAGTAAAAACGTAAAACAACGTTTTATTAAAACTGTAAATGACGTTGCGATCTTCGGTTAAAAAAGGTTTTAGCCAAACGGCTAGATATATATATATAGGTTCAAAATATGTAAATCGTAGACTAAGGAAGTGATTTATAAATCTCAGGAATGTAAATATATTCGTTGCCTGCATTTGGATTCCTTTTGGGAGTCCACGCTTCAAGAAACAGTTTATGGTAATTTGTGGCTTTGTCGACAATTGTTGTGTTTTCGAAGTCTATGCTGTGGTTTTGCTTATTTGCATGTTGAGCTATATTTTGGAGTTCTTGTCCTGTTTATTCACTGCTTGTTTGTGTTTTTTAACTCTCGTTTTTAGAGCCCTGTCAGTCTGTCCAATGTAAACGAAATCGCAATCTAGGCAACCGATTTTGTAAACTACTCCTTTCGTTTGATCTGTATGAGTTTTATCCTTCGATCTTTGATCTGTATGAGTTATATATATATATATATATATATAATATATATATATATATATATAATATATATATATATATATATATATATATATATATATATATATATATATATATATATATATATATATATATATATATATATATATATATATATATATATATATATAATTTATATGCTATATATATAAAGCCCACACATATAGGATAGGATTGAGCAAATTTTAATGTTAGTGACGCAATGACCGCCTAAGGTTGACTAAAAACAAAATCTATTTGTATAGAAAATAAAGCAAGTATTGCGATTTTCACGATACGAAAGAATAATATTTCGTTTGTATAAGACGATTATGTAAAAGGGAAATTACTTCAAGATCAAAAAACTAACACCAAGAGAAAATACAAATTACGTACAACGCACTAGAGGGCGGGGGAGACGCGTGCCTGGCGATTGGGGGTGCTTAGATTCTGCTTAAAGTCCACGGAGCTTCGTTGTATGTATGCAGCTTGAATTCCACTCAGTTTTATTCATTTTGTTCTTTCAGTGGAGTTCGGAAGAATGGGGTTGGGCTGCGCGTGTGTGTTGGTGCATCGTGAATTCCGAGCAGTTGATCTGATCTATGACTTTATGTATTTTTAATTTCAACAGGAAGGCGCCTCGCATGCAGGGTCCTCGAGAACACGTGCATTCGCACTGACCTATAAAAAGAAGAGCTCGCTGTAGTTTCACTTCACCGACACTGGCATTCATCTCACCAAGTTTCCGCAGCTTGGAAAATAATTCAGGTAAGCAAGATGGCCGAGTTCTATTTTTGCATGCTGTTGATCCGGTACAATACGATCCTTCTGTCATTAGAATAACTTTTAATTTCTTGTTTCTTTTCGTGGATCACAAAATAGTTATACTTATTTTTTAGTTTATAGTTGTCATTGGTTTTATATTTATACCTTATTCCAAAATGGCGGCCAATTTAAAATTATGTGCATAAAAATTAGGCCCCCATAGCCTGGTTATTGTGAGTGATATGTAACGTGAAACTTAAGTAACAGTGATTTTATATTTAGTTTTTGTCCATCATACTCTCTATAACGCTCTGCATTAATACGCATTGAGCACTGTTTGTACGTAGCTCGGAAACCAAGCTAAACTATATATATATATATATATATATATATATATATATATATATATATCGATATTTTTGTGAGTGTTTGTTTCACTCTCCAAGATCTACTAGAAAAGCATCGGATGTTTGTCCCGTACCGAAGCCGCACTACGGCACATAATGGGTGACCCGCGTACGATCTAACAGGCGTAAACCCTTTTCCCCCGGATTGGTTTGTGGACGAGAGTGCACAAGCCGGTAAAAGCGTGCTAATATACCCGCCGTCCAGTGTCACAAGGGCTGGAGTCTTGATTTATTTCAAGATTGCTGGGGAGTGGAGGGCTTCTATCGTTAAAAGTTAATCGTGTGTGTGGAAAATGGAAGTAAGTATAGTAATGAAACAATCATTTTAAATACCATTCTATATATATATATATATATATATATATATATATATATATATATATATATATATATATATATATATATATATATATATATATATATATATATATATTTATAAAATAAGTCGTGTCTTACGCACGCTGTGATTGGTCAGTTACCGTGTTTATATCAGGCTATATAACATGGATGGTTACGCCATCGCGATACGCCATCAATTAGGCATGATACGCCATCAATTAGCCATGATACGCCATCAATTAGCCATCATACGCCATCAATTAGACATCACGGCGCCATCATACGCAGTAAGGAGAATTTACGTGTTGATAAAAAAGATATTTGTACATTTTATTTGCTTTCTACGGGTTATTTTATAAAAGAAATAGAAAACATTTTTATCCGTGTTCCCATACGTTATATAAACACTCGTGGAAGTTTGGGAGAACTCGAAATCGCGTGGAAACACTCGCCCTACGGGCTCGTGTTCCCACTATGATTTCTCGTTCTCCCAAACTTCCACTCGTGTTTATATAACGGTATGTAAACACGGAAAATGTTTTCTATTTCTTAAATATATATATATATATATATATACTAATAATCCAAAGTTCACGAAAAACCATGCGTGGCGTGACAGGAAATCGATCGTTTACATATTGCCTAAGGAAACCAATATGTTTTCAAGTAACGAGATATACACATGCATATACGTAAACTTTATTTACCCTCAAATTTACTGTGTAGCTAAAAGCTAATATTTCCGAGAAAGTAACGAAATAAAGCCAATTAAATATAGTCAAGTGGGAGCTCAGAGTTTTTTGACAACTTAACACAACTTGCACAGCAAACCTTTTACAAGTTTACACAATGTATTATTTACTTTACACAATGTATTATATACCCTCACATATAATCGTTCAATCAATTGTCGCTATTAGCATCACGTGACAGTCCAAGGACAGCAATATATTGGACAGCAACCTTTTGACTGTTTACGTGCAAAGAAACATCTTTGTGTCAAGATATTTTGTTCGATATAATAAAACACCTATTAGAATATTACAAAACGTTAAATCTCGATTTGAAATATTAGGCTCGACCTTCGGTCTCGCCCAATATTGAACTCTCGACTTACAAATATTTTGTAATGGTCTCAAAGGAATCCGATAATTAATATTGTACAGTATGACCAAACGCGTATAACGTATATAAAATAAGTACGTATTTTCATTTATCTTTTCTTTAGTTTCATTTAAGAGAGTAAGCTCAACGATGACTTCCAATCAATTGATTGTAGTGTTCACGGTGGTCAACCTCCTCTTTAGTTGTATCCTAACGTTTGGTCACCCAATAGATGGATCGACGGAAACAAAGAGTATGCACAAGGTTGGTAGCAGGCGCGGAGCTACGGGGGTGTGTGGGGGTGGGAACCCCCAAATCCTTTTGTCGGCAGAAGTTATATTTTAGACATGTCCGATTCAACACGGACAAGTAGAATCATTAACTTTTAGCACTTATCAGTTTAAATTAATTTCAAACTAACAAATTTAAAACTCACAAATCTAATGTTGATGTTTAATGTTTTGTTTATATGTAAATGTATTTCACCAACTGACCAGGGTAATTTTAGTAGGCATCCAACGGAAAGACAATATTTTGACAAGCTTTGATCGATTCATAGGATGTAATCGGTACAAGCTCGTGCGTCAGTCGGTTGAAGTGAGCTTACACCCCCGTGTAAAATTTTCTGAGTACGGCCCTGCACGCATGGTATATTCAAAGTGGTTCTCTAATGAAATAAGATGCCTTCTTTTTACCTAATGGTCTTAAAGTTACTACCACAATTAGTATAATCATGCGAAATTTCATCACAAAGAGGTTGCACTTTACATGTAAAACGTCAATTATGTGTACGCCGCCATAAAAATGGCAAGACGTAGCAAGGTGGTTCAGGCAAGGTTATGAGGTCATGGCCTCACGAGCAACAAATCAGATCCGAGCTAGTCGATCAAAAGAAGTCTTGACTCATTCCTCCCAAACTCGACCATAAGTAAGAGGTTTACTTTGGGATTGTTATTGTTACAACAAATCTATATTGAATATATAGATTTTAGATATATAGAGATTTTGGTATGTATATAAGTCCTATTTATTTTATTTCATCTCGTCTTACTCTGATGAAGAGCTTCGCTCGAAACGTCAGTATTTCGTTACTAAAAATCTTGGCAGTTCACCACCTTTTCACTTTGCTATATATTGAAAACCCATTTGTTACCATTAAACCCATTTGTTCCATGTTGCATATGATGAATGGATTAGTTTTTAGTCGTTAGTATATAATTAATAGGTTTTTACTGTATTATACATTTAGCTACATTTATCTTTAAGTTACCATTGCAAAGCACTTAGATCTACATGCTATAGGCGCTATATAAGTTTTTACATATTATTATCTAACTCCAAATATGTGAATTCATTTTCAACAGATTGTAAAGCGCTGTGTGATGTTGTATCATTCTTGCACGAAGGACATAGATTGCAGTTGTCGCTCTGGCTTCATGTACAGACACTGCGCTACCAACTGTAGATCATTTGACTTCATCTGTCGGTATAACTACTGCGCACACGACAGCAGAGATAGTGGACCCCACCGCAGTCGATCTGCTGGTGAAGAATGAACATGATATTCCAGGACGACGAATGAATGATAATTCAGCGACATATTTGACAAGAGCCCGAACAACCTGGCTGGCTTAATTCGATGTAGGATATTACGTTTAGAATAAACATATACAATGAACACATTTCAAAGTAGATCGTTAGACTTAAAGGGATATGGCAATATAAATTAACTTTGTCTCATTTGAAAGAACTCGTGAAATGGTATAACAAGACCTTTTACAATTTTCCCTTATCTTTTTTGGTTTTCGAAATAATTTGACGAAAGACAGCGTGCCGTCCGCCATCTTGGAATTATTTTCGATATGCATGTGACGTCATAAGTAGGGTAAAGTGAAATTTTTATCCTGCCAACCTTACGACATTATGAGTCAGAAA